>CM070500.1:16462296-16859996 GCA_036346375.1 Guadua angustifolia | reverse complement strand
ACACGTGTCGCCAGCGAAAAATCGGAATTTCCTTTATAAAAATAATTCGCTAAATTCGAATTTCTATTTTCAGTATTTTCAAGATTTTCCAAATTTCAAAACCTTATAACTTTTGCATACGAACTCGGATTGAGGTGATTCAAATTCCTAAAAATTTGTAAAAATGAGATCTTTCTAATGGTGGCTTTTATTTGAAGTTTTGAATTTGTTTGCTCTTTGGTTTTGGTTTTTATTTGCTTTTCTCTCTCGATTCGCGTAGACGTTGAATTGTGCGAGGCTACTGAAGGATTTCTCACTCAGAGTTATTCTCGCATCAAGACCAGAACCTAACCAAGGCAAGTTGTGCTTTGATCATGTTGCACCCATAGAATAGATTGCATGCTATTTTGATTTAACTTATCATTTGTTATTTCATGTTTATAAATGATTTCAACTTTACTTCGGATTAGCTATTGTACCCTTTGAATTACATCCTACCTTGTTAAATTGTATGCCATGATCCACTTGTTACCTTAGGTTGGTTAATTATAGTTGGTTAATAGAAAATCAACATGGAGGATTAGAACGGAATAGAATGCTTAGCCATGCCACGTCATCACAAGTACATGAAATGATGATTATTAAATTTGACTAATGGAATATGGAACAATGATGTTAAGTTGTGTGTCATGTGTGGATGCACAATGAGATTGAGTTGTCGTGACGAGGAAGTCACACAATGATGATGTTGATTTGTGATAAGCATGTGATGCTTGGTAACCAACCGGGAGATAATCACTTTAGATTAAAGCAAGTGGAAGGGCAAGGGTGTTGTGGTGGGCCCGATGGGCGAGAAAGGGTATGTGTAAGTCTTGCTTTAATCAATCCTAAGGACTTAACCTTGCGAGCCTTTGACTGAGTCAAACTTGCGTACCACACGTCTGTTATGGGGCAACCTAGTGACTAATTTGCAAATGCTTAACTTAAGTGCTATCTTGGTGGTGTGAGTCCGGTGCACGGGAGAACTCATATGGCGCAAGAGGGGCCCTGTCGTGGTGGTGTAGCCCTTCGTTGTTGAAACCTTAGCGAGTAGCATCGGGTTAAGAGGATGCATTGTAAAGGCTTTGTTATAATCATTCGCCTGTGGTGCATGGTTATATCGTGGGGTAAAGTGCATAACCTCTCGCAGAGTGTACAATCTATTCGGATAGCCGTGTTTCACCAGATTGAGCAATGCTCGAATTACAAATAAGGGGTAGTTAATTAAAATGAACAATCATTATGGGATGGCAGGATGCCATGTGGTTAATAGAATTTGATTTAGGTTGAGACTTGGGTTGGTTTGCAAACAATGGAATCTATTTACTCGTTATTATTTGTTTTATCGTTTTTCAATCTACATATTACTTATGTTTGAAAATGCCGCCATCGCTTAAGAACCACTTAGTCATTCCTTTGGAATAAGCCTTGCATATAGCTATGATAGAATTGCATTCTCAGGCACAACTTGTTGAGTACGTGTTGGTGTACTCACCCTTGCCTACAAAAATCATCGCTGTCAAGAAGGAGTACCATGAAGGGACGAATGTTTAGGTGCGAGCCTTGTCGGTTGCCTGTGGTATATCGAGGGTTATCTACGTCTTCATTCCGCCGCAGCTCAATTTGTTGTTCGCCTTGTGAGGCATTGCTAAGTAAGTTGACCATAAGGTCATACAACCGTAATATTTAATATATTATGTATTTTACCTTATTTACGTTGTGTATGATTGTGATATTCACTAATGTTGAGCCTGTGTGCACTAGCGTGATCCTGGACTAGTGCAGCATACACAGAGGGTCCGGATTTGCATATTCGGGTCCCGACACTTTCTTGCCTTGATTTATTACCATGGACTTGCTTGCAGAGCATATGCTATTTTATGCCAGCGAGAAATACCCTGGAGAACATGATTATACGAAATATATCACAGAGGTACCTTCTACTAATCAACTCCAAGAAAACATTCAACCTCATTTCGCTTCATTATATGTTTGCTTGCAAGTATTACTCACACTTTGAAATGTGAAATGCTGATGAGAAAGAAAATGGAATTTGTTAGGCTATGATAGGTGGGCACCTTATGACTGATTTATGTGATTTTATGCAAGGAAATCTAAACTTGTACGTACCATAGCCAGGACTACTGCATTGATTGCAGAGCGCAGGCCGAATATGTAACGACCCCCATTTTTGCACTGAATGCCAAAAATGGAAATCTCATGTGCACACAGTACTAGTCCCTGGATCAGTAGCTAGTACGCACATTTCAACAATTGGAATCACAACCATACATTATATCAATTAAGTGGAAACTAATAAATACAATAATCTTACAACTCAGAGTATACGGCAGCGAAAGAAGCAAAGCCTTGTAGTGTACCCATCCATTCCCGCAGGAAACTGACTAGGCATAAATCCCTAGAAAGATCACGGCAATAAGGATCCCGCAACCTGCGATGAAACAACCTTCGAAGCTTCGCATTCTAATCCACCTATAAATAATAGATTAAGCAAGGGTGAGTACTTTCGTACTCCGCAAGACTTTTGCAAAACCTATAATATATGCAGGCCATTTCAAAGGAAAGGCTACTACAGTTAATTTGCATAAAGCGAAATTGAATAATTTGTAAATCAAGTTATTTGTAAACGGAATTTATAAGAGCATTTGATCGATAACAAATAAGTAAAGCATAAGTAACACTCACATCCTCCATGACATGAGCGATTTAATCAACAAATCTCAAATCTATCAATGTCACTCTTCGACATAAAGCACATTGCAAAAACAAATGGGACCAACCCTTTTGAAAATAATAAAACATCTAACATTGGAATGACTTCACCAAGTGCCCATGATCATGCGCGCTAATCGATTAGATTTTCACTCTGCAGAGGTGTACAACTTTACCCACAAGGAATGATCAGCCTTTTGCCTGACACACTTCCTTGGGTGTGCCGTCAAGGAGATCATACATAACCGTTACATTACCTAGACATGACTTTGATCCAGCCCGGAACGTTAATCCCCCGCCATAGAACTAGAAACACACACGCAAGTCGTGGATCCACTTTCACACACTCAACACAACGTTTCTAAACATGGCATGGCGTACACCGTTGCATGGGTGGAAACCCTTCCAAGCAGACCAAACCGGAATGCCTGTGCAAGCTCCCGCCTACCAATGAGCAAAGCCATGTCTAAATAACTTAATAGGCTAAGGCTACCCCATTCTCACCCTCGTGGTTGCACGGAAATCTTGGATCAATAGCGTCCCATTGCTCGGTCCTTAATCTGACACGGACGACACTTCACCCTACACTACGTGCAATTCTTTTCGCACAACCGGCTATTGCCAACAATCGCCCGCATCAAAACATAGTTTTATTTTGGGTTTTTAATCAAAATTACCAGCAACCAACCGAGACATTTCCAAGGTTTTCAGGAAACAAATATTGATTTGATCATGTACAATGCTGATTCTAAAGCATGGCTAAGCATGAATAATATGAACGCATATACCCATGATGACATTAAGTAATGCCTATCCTCAATCTAGGGTTATCAAGGTTCACATGACCATAATCATCAAAGAAGGTTAATGAGACAACAAGTATAACTACCAGTACCGCAAAATAGCAAATTTACAGAAAGTAAACGCATGCATAATACAGTTACAAAAACAACATATTGTAGATAAAGTACTGGGATCAACATGATCAAGGAGTGCTTGCCTTGCTTATTTGTCGTTTTATGATGAAGACGAGGATTGCGGTCGACGATGACGGGATCAACAGCGTCGAGTTCTACATGTCGAACAACGGAAAATACAGCAAAATACTAACTTCAATAAGGGCAAAAAGAAAATTGATAGAAAGACAAATAAAACTCTTCACAAGAAACAGGGATTGCTCTTTTATGAATTTATTAATCTTATTTTACGAATTCAAGACGCAAAAATAGTTTAGATTAAATAGAATTAATCATTAGTTGCAAGTTTCATTAATTTACTATTCATAATATGAGTTTCTGCCAATCCTTAATACTTGCAGGTTTTGCTCTATTAGGATTCAGATTCAAAGCAAGATAAAATAAGAATATTTTCTTAGATTACTGCAGATTATAGCCTAAAGATCAATTCTAAGCTGTTCTTTACCAAATTCAGATTTAGATGAGCTGCTATGTGAGCTGATGAAAAAGCTTAAATGATCATACTATATTATGAATGAATACTTCTTCGCCTTTGGTTGACTTCACACAGAATTAGCTTTACGCAAGTTAAATCTACTGATTTAGGCTACTAGCCTAATTTACATGATATTTGAGAAGGTTCTGGTGATACAAATAACTTAACTACAGGTTTCCTCATTTGCAACTACAGTTCGTTCATTCATATTACAGTCTAAAGTAATGTGATTACTTAGGGTTATTAAGCTATTAAGATTAATATGTAAATCATGGTGAAGTGTGATTATCTTTTCATAATGGGGTAGTCTACACCTTGAAGAGCATTACTAGGCTAATTTCATAAGTTTTACGATTTAGACGAGACTTTATATTCATCATTGAAAGAGCTTACGTGGCATTATAAAGTTTACGATTACGAAATCGGAGAGAACGCGAAGCGAATGATTAACGCTTAAGGGTTTTGAACTAATAAGAATAATATGCAAACCTTGATGAAATAAGATTCTTTTTATAGAATATGGTAGTATGAACTTTGTACAGTGTTTCTAAACTAGTTTTACTGATTTTGGTATTCAAACGAGTTATTTTATCTATCGCTGAAATAGCCTAAATGATCATATTGGTAACATTAAATCGGCCAAGATCCAAACTTAATTTCCAACTATACTATACATGATTCTTGATTCATTTTTCAGGTGTTAATAGGGAATAACACTAGAAATGTTTTAAAGTTAGTTTGGCATTATTTTAGCTTTAATTGTGATGGATTATATATTTATTTGCTGTTTTTGCTTAAACTTTCTTGCATCAAAGAATGCAAGATAAGTTCCACTTTAAATATTTTTACATAATTGGTGCTCTATTGACTCCAGGAACCTATTCAAGGTATTCTTACTATTTTATGAGCTATTATGCACTTACTCTTATAAATGGTCATATTAAGGCTTATTAATATTTGCAAGGTAAGTAATTTAAACATGGTTCACAATTTGAATGTTTTTGCACACTTGAACATCTCAGGGTCAGATTCACATATAAGAATTTATGTTGTATTTTTAAAAGTTATATTTTTCATATGTTCAATAATACCCATAATAGAGTGTTTATCTCATTTTAAGTTTTAATAATTGTTCTATGATTCAAGAATTGAATATTTTTGTATATTTGAATTAATCCTGATCTTAGCATCATATAAAAATTCATTTCAATATTTTATGAATTATTCTGCACAAACTTTTATTAAAGACCATAATGGAATTCTAGCAAAGTTTAATTCCAATAAATTGCTCAAGTTCAAAACTAAATATTTTTGTATATTTAGATTCTTTATGATTTTAGATGAATATATAAATTTTCTCTACTGAAATTGAATTAAAAGTGCAATAGAAATTGCATTTTGATTAATAGCCGGCTTGAAAATTAGTGAAATAACAGGAATACGTTTCCTTGTGTTGAAAGCGTCTTTTACCTTTCACTGGAGTTTCTCCTGAGGCACCGACATGAGGGGCCCCATGGTCAGAGACCGAAAATAGAGGAGCGGCGCCTATGGTCGCTGGCGGAGAGGGAAGGCCGGAGGCGCCAGACCGCTTGCGGTGAGCTTCATCGACTTGTGCGCACCTGTGAGTGAGACCTGCTCGATGAACAGAACCTCCATGTGATTGTTGTGCTATTCCTGGATCAAGAGCTAGCACTCACATGTTTACAACAATTGGAATCACAACCACACCACAAATAATTACAGCGAAACTAATATATAAAGAGAAGCTTACAAATAAAGAGGTTAGCAAAGAAAGAAGCAATATCTTGTAGTTTGCCCATCCGACCAAGCAGTAATCGACAGGGTATAAACTCCAGATAGAACACGTCGAAGAAGATCCCGCAACTTGCGATGAAAAGAGACTTGAAGCCTCGCTAACTCATCCACCTAAAATAATAGATTAAGCAAGGGTGAGTACTTTACGTACTCAACGCAAGACTTGAGCAAAACCTATAATATATGCAGCCATTTCAAAGGAAAGGCTACTACAGCTTAATTTGCATAAAGCAAAATTGAATTTGTAAATCAAGTTATTTGCAAACGGAATTTATAAGAGCATTTGATTGATAACAAATAAGTAAAGATAAGTAACACTCACAGTCCTCCATGACGTGAGCGATTTATTCAACAAATCTCAAATCCATCAATGTCGGCCCTTTGATGTAAAGCACAGTTGCAAAACAAATGGAACCAACCCTTTTGAAAATAATAAAACAACTAACATTGGAATGACTTCACCAATTGCCCATGACCGCGGGCGCGGCTAATCGATTAGATTTTCACTCTGCAGAGGTGTACAACTTTACCCACAAGGAATGATCAACCTTTTGTTCGACGCACTTCCTTAGGTGCGCCGTCCAGGAGATCATACATAACCGTTACATTACCTAGACATGACTTTGATCCAGCCCGGGACGTTATCCCCCGCCATAGAACTAGAAACACACACACAAGTCGTGGATCCACTTTCACACCCAACACAACGTTTCTAAACATGGCGGTATGCACACCGCTGCATTAGTAAGTAGAAACCCGTCAAGCGGACGGACCGAATGCTCGTGCTAGCTCCCCTTCCAAAGAGCAAAGCCATGTCTAAATAACTTAATAAGCTATGGCCGTCCCATACCGGACCTCGTGGTTGCACGGAATTCTTGGATCAATAGCGTCCCATTGCTCGGTCCTTAATCCGACACGGGCAGCACTTCACCCTACACTAGGTGCAATTCCTTTCGCACATTCGGCTACTGCCAATAATCACCCGTGTCAATCCATAGTTTTATTTTGGGTTTTTAATCAAAATATTCGCAACCAACAGTGCCATTTTCAATGTTTTCAGGAAACAAGTTTTGATCTGATCATTTGCATCATTGATTCTAAAGCATGGCTAAGCATGAATAATATGAACGCATATACCCATGATGACATTAAGTAATGCCTATCCTCAATCTATGGTTATCAAGGTTCACATTTTCATAATCATCAAGGAGTTTCATGTGACAACAGGTATATCTACCAATACCACATAATAGCAGATTTATATAAAATAAACGCATGCATGAAACAATTTGATGAACAAAAGGAATATAAAATACTAGGATCAATATGGTCAAAGGGTGCTTGCCTTGCTTATTCACTGTTTACGATGAAGACGAGGATTGCGGCTGACGATGACGATGACGGAATCAATAATGTCGGGTTCTACACATCGATCAACAGAAAATACAACAAAATACTAACTTCAATAAGGGCAAAAAGAAAATTGATAGAAAGACAAATAAAACTCTTCACAAGAAACAGGGATTGCTCTTTTATGAATTTATTAATCTTAATTTACGAATTCAAGACGCAAAAATAGTTTAGATTAAATAGAATTAATCATTAGTTGCAAGTTTCATTGATTTACTATTCTCAGCATGCTTTCTGCAACTTCATTACTTATAGGTTTTGCTCTATTAGGATTCAGAGTCAAAGCAAGATGAAATAAGAATATTTTCTTAGATTACTGCAGATTATATCCTAAAGATCATTTTTAAACTATTCTTTACTAAATTCAGATTTAGATGAGCTGCTTTGCGAGCTAATAAAAAGGCTTAAATGATTACAATTTGTTCATAAATAAATAGGGTGGGATCTTTGATCGATATTGTACAGAATTAGCTTTACGCAAGTTAAATCTATTGATTTAGGCTACTGGGATTATTTTCATGATATTTGAGAAGGTTCTGGTGATACAAATATCTTAACTACAGGTTTCCTCATTTGCAACTACAGTTCGTTCATTCATATTATGGCTTTCCGACACATGAACACTTAGGGTTATAAAGCTATCAAAATTAATATGTAAATCACGATGAAATGAGATTATCTTTTCGTAATAGGGTAGATTATACTTTGGAGAGCGCTACTGAGCTAATTTCACAAGTTTTATTATTTAGACGAGACTTTATGTTCGTCGTTGAAAAGGCTTATGTGGCATTGTAAAGTTTTACGTTTACGAAATCGGCAAGAACATAAAGCGAACGATTAACTCTTTAGGGTTTTGAACTAGCTAGATTTAGATGGAAAGCAAGTTATAATTAAGATGTTTTTCTAGAATATGGTAGTATGAACTTTGTACCATGATTTTAAACTAGTTTTACTGATTTTGGTATTTAGACGAGTTATTTTATCTATCGCTGAAATAGCCTAAATGATCACATTGGTAACATTAAATCGGCCAAGATTCAAACTTAATTTCCAACTACACTATACATGATTCTTGATTCATTTTTCAGGTATTAGCAGGGTGCAACTCTATAAACATTTTAAAGTTGATTTTGCATTGTTTTGACTTAAACTGCAATAGGTTTCCTATTTGATTATTGTTACATTTGACATTTCTTTATGATAAAAGAATTCAAGTTAAACTTTATTCCAAATATTTTTACATATATATGTCCTCACTGTTTTTAGGAACTTAATATAAATTACTTTATCATTTTATGAGCCATTATGCTATTATTTTGTTAATGGCCATAATAGGGTTCATTAATGATTGCAAAACAATTAATATAAACTTAATTCAACAATTAAGCATTTTTACATGTTTGAGTTTATTATGATTCCAGGACACATATAAATTTATTTAATGATTTTTGGAATTACATTTCTTTGATTACAACAACATCCATAATAATGTTTATTCCTAATTTTAATTTTACTAGTTGTTTTGTGACTCTAAAATTAAGTATTTTTGTTTATTTGAATACATTCTGATCCTAAAATCTCATGAATATTGATTTCATCATTTCATTACTTATTATACACAAATTCTCATTAAAAGCCATATTAGCACCATAATCAAAGTTTGATTTGAATAATAATCCTGTAATTCAAAAATTAAATATTTTTGGATATTTACATTCTTTTGGATTTTAAATGAATATAGAAATTTGTTCTATTGAAATTGAACTAATATTGCAAAAGTTATGCAAGAATGAAATTTTAATCCGGTTAGAAATACACTCAATATTCAAAATGACGCTTCCTAAGTTTGAAGGCGCCTTTACCCTGTGCTTCACCTACCTCAGGACTCTGACTTCTCGACCCCACATTGCAGAGACAGAAGAACAGAGGAGCTTCTAGGGCATGGCGGCGACGGTGTTCCGGCGAAGCTCCGGCGAAGGCGACAGCACAGGAAGCAAGACCTCGACGAGGCGCACATGCTGGTGTTACCGATTCAACCGGGGAAGGCTTGAGGTGAGTCGCCACCAGCTTCAAGTGGCGGTCATGGCGGTGACTCGGTGGAGAAAAGAAATCAAGGCGTGAGAGCTCGAATCGATAGCATATATAGCATCACAGGGTACTAGAGGTTCCATTTTCGAGGTTTACCTGAAGGGAGAAGCTTCGAGGAGCTCCGCCACCGGTGACCGGACATGGGGAAGAAGGGGCTCACGGTGGCGGCACGATTCTACATGAAGAAGTCCAAATCTTTTTGCTAGAGTTTTTTATCACTAGAAGCTCTAGATGGTGTATCTGGAAGGAATTTGGAAATGAATTGCTCTATCTCTCGAATTGATCTCGGCTTGGGGCTCTGGACCTCCCTGGAAATGGTGGAAATGTGAGGGACTTCGTGTGCTGGCTTGAACGAGGGACTTCATGTATGGTTGAGGGCTGTGGCGTGATAGCCAACTTGGGCTTGCTGGCATTGCTGGCATCGATGGAATGCTCTGGACTGGGGGTGTGTCCCATAGGCACAGGAAATGGAGTGGCTGTGACTGGGACCCACATGGCAGTGAAGGTCACGGTGGAGGCAAAGCAAATTGAGAATTGGCTGCCAGCTGCACGAGATAAGGCTCAATGGATAGGTTATCTATCATGTCTGAATTTTAATGAGAAATTTTATTTCGTGATGAGTTGCCAGTTATATGCCTACTGTATAATTTTAAGATGAAAATACTATTCACAGAAATTATAATAATTCTGACAAGTTACAGTGCACATATTTCTATTTTCCGGATTTTGATTTATCAGACAATTCAAATATTTTTATAACTTTTTGAAACTTTTTTTTAAAATTAACTTGAGCTAAGTATTCTTATGTAAAATTTTCAACTCAAGATATTGCTCCAGTATTTTATAAAAATTCTGACACTTCATTTTTCAGCCTTTATTTGATTCTGTTTTCGAATTATTTGGAGCCCTATCCCATCTGATAATCTTCTGAGATTTTTACCAATGGTAAATACTGTACCAAGGGTAATTTGGTAAATTTTTTCAGCTGGAGATGAGCTCTGGATATTTTTCATAATTTCGGACAGTGCACTGTTGCTAGTCAAGTTTGTCTTTTTCATCATTAATGATATTTTTACCATGCAGTAAAAATATAAGTTACCTGGTAAAAAGTTTAACTGAGGGTTAAAAATCTTAATATAAATTTTTCAAGATTTTAATTTTATCTTTTTACCATTGTCCATTCATTAATTTCTCTTTATTGATTTTTCATGTAATGCAAAACTCCAAAGGAAATTCAATTAAAAACCAATGATGCCAAGAAACTCAGAAATAAATATTTCAAATTTAAAATATTTATTTTTATATTACTTTACTTTTTGGGATGTTACAGGGAGGTATCGATTCGGCCGGAGATGCAAAGAGGGTGGTGCGCAATTGAGGAGGAGGCGGCAAGAATGGTGGCTCGGTGGAGAAGATGAACAGGACATTAGAGGTTGAATCGGTAGCACATTAAGCATCAAGGGATACTAGTGGTTCCATTTTTGCGGTTTACCTGGGAGGAGAAGCTCCGGGCTGAGCCGCCACCGGTGACCGGACATGGGGAAGAAGGGGCGCACGGCTGCAGCAAGATTTCGCATGGAAGATGCTAAATGTTTTTTAGGGGATTTGATCACTAGGAAGTATAGATTGTGTATCTGGAAGGGATTTGGAAATGAGTTGCTATATCTCTCGAATTGATCTCGGCTTGGAGCTCCAAATCCTTCGGCCATGGCGGAAATGAGAGGGAGCTCATGCGTGCACGCTGGGAGAGAAAGGGAAGAAGTGAAGGGGAGGTGAAAACAATCTCTAGGTGATCCCTTGGTGCTTTATATGGCTGTAGAATCGGTTGAATCCACCTCAGGCAAAGGCTCGGCTAAATGAGAACTTCACCAGAGGCGACAAGGAGGAACAGGGGCGAGCTGGCATCGATGGAAGGCTCTGGACTGGGGACGTGTCCCATAGGCACAGGAAATGGAGTGGCTACGACTGGGACCCACATGGCAGTAAGAGGGAACAGGAATGAAGAGATGAGCTTCATCTGGTCAGCTAGTACTTGCATTGGTTGGGCTATCAAATCAAATGGAAAAATTGTGAAACCTTTTGACTGAGGTCTACTAGGAGTTGGTAATCTTCTGTACAAATTTGAGACTAAATTACCTTACGGTTAATTAATGAAAATTCTGACACTGTCAACTGTCCAGAAATTCCATTTCACTTTTTGATTTATTTAAAGATTCAAATGGTATTATTTATTTGTAAAACTTTTTATATAAATTATATTTAATGTATCTATGCTCCCATAAAAATTTAAAATTAAAATATTGTATATTTATTTTATATAAATTCTGACATGCTGATTCACAGATTTTCAATGCCTCTGCTTTTGAATTTTTAAAAGTGTTATATCTCATGATCAGTTCCTAGAATTTTTACCAGAGGTAAATATCACTCTGAGGGTATTATGGTAATTTTCTTGGATTCAGATAATGTATGGATGATCTCCATTCTTTAATTCTATTTGTTGGATTTTCATACAATACAAAACTCCAAGGAAATTCAATTAAAAACCAATGATGCCAAGAAACTCAGAAATAAATATTTTCAAATTTAAAATATTTATTTTTATATTACTTTACTTTTTGGGATGTTACAGAATACTACCTATATTACGCCCCGCGGGGTTCCGGCCTAGCGTCCAATCTTAACGCTCTCAAACCAAATACAGTGATCATGCCTAGGGTCCAATCTTAATGCTCTCAAACCAAATACACCAAGCACTGAAGCCAAAATCCATGCTCGCCAATGTACTATGTTTCTGTGATAACGTTACATGTGATGGCCCAGCTCCTCACTCAACACACACAGCACTCTACGCGAGATGGAGAAGCAAGCGCTAGATATACAAGCTAACAGAGGGAGGAGGATGACACGCATGCACACAACACTGGTTGTTTTTCACTCGGCACCACTGCACACCAGGAGCACCCACTCACTTGATTATCACCACAGCACACACTTGCACACAAGGCTGATTACAAGTATTAAAAAGCACACACAGTGTGCCAAGTTTGGCCACACACCCAGCCACTCACGCACGCACACACGTTGCCGTCCCTGACCGCACGTCCTCTAGCCGTAAGAACCGGTCACGACTGTTACGTCCTGACTCTCCACGCAAGGCGCTTGGATAAACATTGCACTTGGTCCAACGATGCATGCAGCTCATGCACCGCGCAGCTCCTTCATGCACGACGCTCCGCACGACCCGGCCTCCACACGACGGCCGCGTCCACCGCACCAGCATGCAGCCCCTACGACTCGATCACTCCTGCATGCATAACCCACACACACTTCCTGACGTCACCACGCCCTTCCACACGCTAACCACTAACTCATGCATGCAAGTCTCACTTAATTGCACGCACACACAGTCACTAACACAAGCATGCACACCATGCTTTCCTTGATCACACACACACTTAACTCCAAAACACTAAACAAATCAAGATTAAGTCTAACAACATGCAGGAAAAATTCTGTAAAGAAAAGCAGCACTAATTTTCCGACTAGGAACAACTCAGCGATCCTATCATGTCATAAGTTGGTAAAGAGGTCCACACCTTGTACTATTTCCTGTCTCTAGGACCCTGTTAATATGGAACATTTTAAATATTCTTTTTAATACTTGGAATTTACATTCAGTGTAATTGGATTACATTTTTGAGTATTTGGTATGATGTGAAAAATATCAGCACGGTGGCTACTGCAATGCCTATACGTGCACTGAGACGACGAATTTCATTTTTGATGTTAACGTGGACAATTTCGAAGAAGCCTTAGATAGGTAAGCCTCTTCAATATATATCTTTTTCAGTTAATGCACGTTTATTGAATAAGGTGGTGATTTTTGTTCTGCAGATTTGCTTGGTTCTTTATTTGAATAAAATAATAATGGGGTGGTTTCTGTTGCGCAGATTTGCACAGTTCTTTATTAAGCCGCTGATGTCGCTGGATGCTGTTCTTAGAGAGATAAAGGCTGTTGATTCTGGTGAGCAGCTGCTTTATATAGTTTATACATGGTGATGTGCTGTTTGCATCTAACATGACATATCTTTCTGTGTTCTCCCAAACAAAAACAAGAGTACACCTGAAAGCAACTATGCTTATGTGGGTGGCTAATATTGCCTTTTGTGTCCTCAGAACACAAGAAAAATTTATTGTCTGACGGCTGGAGAATGTCTCAGGTACTCAAAGTTCTTACTTTTGTTAGTTAGGTACATGAGATATTCTTTCGTGCGAGCATCCAACGGCAAAACTCAAAGTTTGTACTTTTGTTAGTAAGATACATGAGATATTCTTTCGCAGGGTTCACCAAACCGTTTTTGAAAAAATCGAACGAAAATCAAAAATTGCTTGAAAATTGTTAGAAACCGAAGGGTTAAGAAATAAAAAAAATTTTGGAAAAAAATAAAAAAAATTGAAACCCGATCGGTTTCGATGAAAACGAACTGACTAATTGAATGTTCCATAGAGCTGATTTTTGAGTGAGTTCAACCATTTACGTTGCATAAATTTTTTCCAAATTTTTTGAATTAGACCGTTTTTGAATCTTGAACCAGCTCGGTAAAGTCGAAAATTGCGGTTTTCGACTAGTTTTCGCCTGTTTTGTGAACCCTTATCGTGCTAGCATCCAACAGCAAAACAGAGCAGAAAAGGCCACCGTGCTGTGAGCTCCGGCCGAGCTCGAGCTAGGCACGCTAGCTTTCCTTCTTTCCTTCCGCATTCTCTTCATCCAAACAAGAAACAACATTATCATTCATCAGATTACAGCAGTGAATAATCACTATACTTAGCTAAGTGGTGAGAATTAGGACAAAATTATTGTCTAAAACTCCTATTCCGAAGCCTGTCGACCTCCCCTCATGTCGCCCAGAGGCGGCGGGAGGAACTGAATACGGATACGGATCAGGGTTATTCGGGGTACGGATACGGGATGGATATGAGACGGATTTGGGTCGGAAACGGATAAAGATATACGGATAAAGCACGCATATATAAAGTGATATATATTGAATTAAAACCATACGAGTACATGACTATGGTAACAAGTTATATATTAGTCAAACTCAATAGACGTCTAGAAAGATTATGCTATTTGAATCAATAGATACAACTAATTGTTAATATAAATGGGCTACCATGAAAAAATATGATGAAAATAGGCTGGGCCGTGCTGATATCCGAATAGGAAAAATCCGAATATCCGATCCAAATAGGAAAAATCTGGATTATCCCGTCCCGTATTTACTGGATATTGGATACTCTGGATCCGATCCCGAATCCGGATAAAAGTATCCGGATCCGGTCCTGAATCCAACCGAATAGTTAAATCCGATCCCGACCGGATCTGGTTCCAGATCGGGCGGGAGACATCCTACCCGTTTTCAACCCTATATGCAACTTGGAAAAATGGAAAGTCGATAGCATAATATTCGATTAGGGTTATCGATGGATTCCCTCGATACAACATCGCTGCTTATATAGCTATCGCAATAGAGTTATAGCGACAAAAATAATAGGGCTCCTTGGTTCACATAATGCCCTTTGATAGTTCCCTGACCACCGGATTGAACTAATCCAAAGGGTATCTTGCAATCTCCACCGTCTGTTAACTGAAATGAACTCTCTGCTTTGTATTCGGATTCAAACTCCAGGGACCTGACAAGTGCCCTTCCCTTAAGATCCTTCACACGAGGATGAAAATATGGAAAAATTTTGGAAGAAATCAGCATCTTCCCATGTAAATTGACCAATTGAATCTTCCACTGAACCATGGGTTCATTGTTTCTTGGTATCACTCTCCTTTCCAAGATAGCTTCTGGTTCGGTCAAAATGTTTCCTTCAACATCCACCAAAGGAAAATCCTTGCATGGAATCACCTTAAGCCTAATATGTTTTTTTAATTGGTTCACATGCCATACAGGATGAATTTGATAACCTTCTTGCAGCAATAGTTTGTAGGCAGCTTTACTCATCTTCTCAAGAATTCCTAATAGTCCATAATATTTTGAGTGCACCTCTCAACAGCTGTACCTTATCATTCAGTCCGAGGGGCCCTTAAGTGAATGCTCTGATGTTTGGTCCTATATTTGGAATTCTCCTGACTTCAAACCCAGCTCTTTTTACAAGATGGTTTTCAGTCAGGTCCTGGTTCTCGAGGCCGATTATTTGGATTTGGAAAGCCAAGTGCACCTCTAAACTCAAGGTCTTCTCCTGGTTGCTTTGCTGGGATCGCCTCAACACTAGGCATCTCCTTCACAGGAAGAATTGCCCTATTCCCGCTGCAGATTATAACTGTGTTCTCTGCAATGAGGGGGTTGAAGAATCCCGTGACCACCTTTTCTTTGATTGTCGCTTCAGTAAAAGTTGTTGGAACGCTTTGCAAATCTCTTGGGGCCTTCATGATGACATTTTCTCCAAGTTATCGCCCCAACCTTTCACTGACCATCCTCCTTTCTTCATGGACGCTTTCATGATTGCTACTTGGGGCATTTGGAAGCAGCGGAACGACAAAATTTTTAGAGCCATTCCGGCTAGCTTCCTTGTTTGGAAGTCCTGGTGTATTTCTGAGTTTCGTTTTCAGTCTTTTAGGCTGCCTGTTATCCTCCGCGAGGAGTTCCTTGCTTGGAGTCTTAGGTTGGTTTAATTTTCCTTGGCCGGTTCCTCACCGACTGTGTATCTCTGTTTTCTTTTTTCCTTGCTAATATATGGTCGACGGGGGTTTCCCCCGTTGTTTGCGTTCAAAAAAAAAATATTTCGAGTGCAATTTCAAGCTTCTGTGCAATCCCAGTGCATTGTGTCTGTATGGTTATATTTTGAGATAAGCCATTTCCCCTACCTCAAAGCTTCTCTCGTTCTATTTTTATCAGCAAAGTATTTCGTTCTAGAGCTGGCCTTCTCCAAATTAGCATTAATGGCCTCAAATGCAACATGTCTACCTTGCAACACATTTCTAGCCTCCTCAATAGCTGAATCTGGTAACAGATTTTCAGTTATCATTGGTGATTTCATACCATATAAAGCTTGGAATGAAGTCATTTTCAAATATGTGTGAGGATGTGCTGTACCATAAAAAAAAACCAAGAATGCCACATCTTTGGACTAGCAAAAGCCATACACCTTAAATAATTCTCAAGGCGCTAATTGGCCCTCTCTGTTTGACCATCAGTTTGTGGATGGTAGGCACTAATAAGCCTTAATTCCACTCTCATAGCTTTGAAAAGTTCTTGCCACAATGTGCTAGTGAAGATCCTATCCCTGTCTGAAATTATTAACACAGGAAGGCCATGCAGTTTGTAAATATTCTCTAAGAAAAGGTCTGTTACGATTTGTACTGTGTAAGGGTGTCTCATAGAAATAAAATGGGCATATTTTGTAAACCTGTCCACCACCACCATTACTACATCCTTCTCCTCTGATTTAGGTATTCCTTCTACAAAATGTAAAGTAATTTGTTATGGTGACCTGCATAATTAGCCTAGAATAATGACAGTAATGCCGCCATTACTCTGAGATAATTACACAAATCTCGGCATAATAGCTAATCAAAACATTGAGCGCACTCGATATTTTATCAGTTATTACACTATGTTCAGAGTGTTATAGCAGAACAATAATTAGAGACTGAAATGAAAACTTCATTAGTATCTATTGCCACGCAGGCTACATGTCTAGTACCATAATTATACAAAAGATCCAACTACAACAAAAATATAATATATAGATACTAATTACACAAAAGACCGATGATGTCGATGCATGGCTATCCATCCTAGTAGTGCCCAGCCGCCTCATCAAATCAACCAGACGCTTGAACACTGGAGCCATTTTCTAGCAAAGTGAGATGTAGCAAGAGAGAGTACAAATGTACTCAGCAAGCATTATTAGCAAAATGCAATAGATGAATTTCCTCTCATATCCATCCAATGTTCAATCGAATGATCACTGTCCTAAAAATCCAGTTTTACGGAAATTAGGTTTTGGGCTTTCTTTAAGGGTTGTGTATTTTAATTATGAAAACAGCTACTAGCACTCGTATATAAGGCAGACTCAACTTCCATAGCCTTCAATCCAGGAGACAGACATGAATTTATGATTTTGACCCTATGTAGGTTCGTACCACTTTACCCATAGTGACCCCACCCCGTAAGGCCCTAAAATTTTTATCACTAGTCTAGTATTAAATCTCCAACCCTGGTAACCAACAAGTATTAGTATCCTCGACTGTTCCCTACCTACCCTCAGCGTACCATTTATACCATTAGGATGAACAGATGGGAGGCATACCTGCAACCGCGTTGGTGGCTCCTTCCACTTGCTTTGTCAAGACATAGCTTAAGCGAGTGGATCCTACGGTCGATGGTCCCTTGTTAGATCTTTTAGGAGATACGGCACTAGGGCCTCTTTGATCGCATCTTGCTAACGGTGTACGACTTTGCGGTCTCCCTGAAGCATTCTGCCCGGACTGACCGGTTAGAAGTGGGCATGTCCTTCCTGACCTCAATGATAACACATGCCAGGTTGCTCGAAACAATTGTTAGCATAATGGGGGCCTACACATTTGTAGCACTTAGGCACGAATTCTAGGGGTGGGACATTAGGATATGGATTGGATGCCGTTATCCCTGGTTGAGGTGGAGGATCTCTGTTTGGCATGGGTGGTCTAAAAGGTCTTGGCGGTTTAGGAGTAGGTGTCCTAGTGTCAAATCTTGCTTTCTTTTTCCTCTTTTCATTTAACTGGGCTTGCTCATTTTCCAAGATATTGGCCCAGTTTGCTAGGTTTTGGAATTCAGTGATCAAATGGGTAGATAAGTGCATTCTTTTGTATGAGTTCATCTCTTCCTTGAATATATATATATATATATATATATATATATATATATATATATATATATATATATATCTTGGCATCCGTGACGGTTTCCTCAGGGCGATCAGGCTAATTCATTTAATTTGAGGAGATATTCTGCTACCTTCCTGTTCCCTGAGTTAAATCCTAGAACTCTTTGTTCTTGATTTCCTTCTCACCTAGGGGTACATAAGTGTTACGAAACTGGGAGGCAAACTCGGTCCAAGAGATAGGTTGTTCTCCCGAACGTGTACGACAGTAGTTGGTCCATCAATTCGCAGCTAGGGCGATCAATTGATACGTGGCATATTGTACTTTTTCCTCCTCGGAGCAGCCTACAGTGCTAGCTTCTCTATTTCTTGAAGCCAATCGTCACCTTCAAGTGGTTCTGTGGCTTTGGCAAAGGTAGGTGGACAAGTTTGCAGGAACTCTCTTATGGTGACTTTGGTTCTGATTTGACGTGGAGTTCCTGGAACTAAGTTGACAAGTTCGGCTTTCATAAACCAGTTCTGACTATCTTGAGCCTCTTTCCTAGAACTTTTCAGGTACCTCAGAATTCTTTCTAACAGATCATGGTTCGCTGGGGTTCTAGCTGTGCTTGTGTTACTTTCGGCTGGTGTGGGTTGCCTAGTCTCAAGAACATTGGGAGGGTTTAGATGTTGGGTAGTTGCAGTTTATTGGTTGTCAGCATTTGTTGAATTAGATCATAACCTAATGATCAGATCTTGCTCTCTGACCTCACGGTCTGACATCCTGCAAAATAATCCAATTGATGCATAACTTTTAGCCAATTCTTTAACTTAGTACATGCATTATTTTTAACTTAGTACATGCATTAGTTTTACTCGTCCTTAATTTTAGGTAGAGTGATTTAATTAGTAATAGGTTAGACGTATATAGTTATCAGCAGTGAATTACAAGATGAGAAGTATTATTGTGTAAAGAGGTTATTATTGTTTTGTTTTTAAGCAAAGGGAAGAAATCAGATTATCTCGCTCTCTTTCACCACTCCATTACAGAAATGACCTAGTACTAACTATTTTATCGATAAAAAGAACAACAAAAAGAAGCTGACTGTCTAAGCACCCAGAACTCCTCAAGACTTCGCGCTCGAGCTGTGTCTATTCCTATAAACACATAAAGACAACGATAAAAAAATAACATAAGAAGAACGACAAAAGAAATCTGGGTGTCTGAGCATCCAGTACTCACTAAACTAACATGTTCAGGCCACGCTTGGATTCACCAAACCAAACATATCCTCAAACAACAAGGAAAACTAAATTCTCACCCCTACCCCTCTACTCCCCGGATCTTCCTCTTTGTCCTGGCTACCCCCTTAAAAAGGAGATAATTAGTATTGGTGGTCAGATTGGCAAAATATTAAGATTAAACTTAGCACTTAGTATTTGACAAGGTGAGAATTACAACATATTTAGTGCCATATAGCCAAAGAGATCTCTTTTTACTTTGGCTTCCTATCAGTCCCTACTTATTTAATTGCGTGGTTCTCGTAACATTGCTCGATACCACCTGTACCACCGTATAATTTGTTCAGGGTAACGACAGTAATACCACCATTATACTGAGATAATTACACTAATCTTGGCATACTAGCTAATCAAAACATCGAGCGTACTCAATATTTTATCAGTTAGTACACTGTGTTCAGAGTGTTGTAGCAAAACAAAAATTATAGACTGGAATGGAAATTTTATTACAGTCCATTGCCACGCAGGCTATATTCCAGTACCGTAATTATACATAGGATCCAACTACAACAAAAATATAATAAATAGATATTAATTATACAAAAGACTGACGAAGTCGACGCACGGCTACCTATCCATATATCCCTTCTGGTAGTTATTAGCCGCCTCGTCAAACTAACCAGACGTTTGAACACCAGAGCTATTTCCTAGCAAAGGGAGTTTAGCAAGAGTGAGTACAAATATACTCGGCAAGCATTATTAGCAAAATGCAATAAATGAATTTCCTTTCATATCCATCCAATATTCAATCCAATGACCACCTTCCCTCAAAATCCAGTTTTATAGAAATTAGATTTTGGGTTTTCTTTAAGGGTTGTGTATTTTAATTATAAAAACAGCTACTAGCGCAGGTTCGTACAACTTTACCCATAGTGACCCCATCCCGTGAAGCCCCATAATGTTTATCATTAGTCGAATATTAGATCTCCAACCCTGGTGGCTAACAAGTAGTGGTATCCTTGACTGTTCCCCACCTACCCTTAGTGTACCAGTTGTACCATGCTACCGCAGCAGTACTGATACTCAACCATAAGCTTTAAATATAGTGGTTGATCATTCGTAGCTGATTTCGTATCCCTCACTGGGACTGCCGACATACCCAACTTCACACTCCAGTTATCTTCCTATTCCCCAATGTGGAGATCATAATACTTTCCTAGGACAAACTTTTCTGATCGATTTCACACACTATAGTTGGTACTGTAATACGGCTCTTCACCTGAATGTTAGTTGTTTTTCCTTATATCATAACCTATGTAAAGGGCCCCACCGCTACATTCCTTCTCATCGATGTCCTCTACCCACCATACATATACATACACCATCGGCTCCATTCGTTGGATGAGCCAATTCAATATACCCATAACCATACCATTTCAACAATTCAACCCCATGCCATTTTACCAACCGCAACCGATTTAGATTTTCATCCTAGAAGATACTTTTCCCATGCATTAATGATATCACATATATCTGAAAGAATTTAAAAGCAATTTAATAAATAAGATCAAAAAAAGCTTGCATTGTATAGAATTGTAATATTTGACCTCACTCAGATTCTGAAGATGGCCTTCTGTTGGATTTGGTTCGATTCCTAAAATTATGCAATATTAAAATTTTATGAAGTAATTAAATAATGGCGTATTTTATGGTGTCCAACCTTCCAACATTACAATTAGCAAGGATGTGATGCTCGCTTAGATTAAAATTTGTTAATTAGTCACATTTTAATGTGGCATATTTTAATTCAAGGTGTTTTCACGGCCTGCATTTTAATTTAGTACCAGTTTTATTTTATGATGCTAATTAAAATCCCTGTTTGTGATTTCCATTTAACAGTGATATTATCCCATTCTTAGCTATTATGGAAATTGCTAAATTTATATAACTCTATATTTAATTAATCATGGTTACTTGCTCTCTATTTAATGTGGTTCACCATGGTTGTGAATATCTTCCTACTTTTTTCTCTCTTTTCCTTTCTCCTCTAATCTCATTTTCTTTTCTCTTTTTTTTCTTCCTTCTCCTTTTCTTTTCTTTCTCCTCTATTTCTCCCACCCAAGCCGGCCTTATCCTCTTCTTGCCTTCGTTCTTCTTCTTCTCCATTCCCCGCTTTCCTTCTCTCTCTCCACCGGTGCTTCTCTCCCCTTACCGGCGCCTGCCGCTTGGCCATGCACCACCTCCGATCTCTAGGCTCTGCCCCACCGGCCACCTCCTCGCGTGGCTCTGCGCTTCGGCTTGCTCACGTGTTCGCGCCCTCCCTTCGGGCCTCGCCTCGGCCCGGCTGCAACCCTAGACCACCGGTCCGGCTCCCCCTCATTCTCATAGCTTTGCTTCTTAATTTAGTTTTGTACTATAGATCATTGGTCGATGATGATTCTAAGGGCATGTTTGTTTTTGCTTTTGATTCTAGATTCTAGTTGCAAAAGCATAATCGAAAGCAAACAGCTCGATTCTAGAATTCGATTCTCACAATCCAGCCCACCCATATATACTAGAATCCACAATCCACTTCATATGTGCTTTTGGATTCCAGCTTTTGGAGAATCAGCTTCTCTACAACCATAATCCAGAATCAGCTTTAGAGAATCCAAAGCTAAAACAAACAGGCCCTAAGTGCTATGCTTGGCTTTTGGAGGTGCCACAACGATACCCTTGATCTTCAGTACGCCAGGAGTACTAGCAAGATTATTGGGCACGCACGATGCCACCCCCACTGTATTCAGCTGATTAAGACCTTGGGTAATCCCTACTACTGTACTACACAACATAATCCTCATCTATGAGTACGGCTTATTGCTAGTAGAGACTAAGATTGGGATGGTGTTTACCTGGATTTGTGGGATGGAAATGGGGATGAAGGTGGTTCTGATGGTGAGATGGTATGCTGATGTTGATGCTCTGGTGTTGAGGCTAAAGAGTTGATGGAGATGGTTGACGTTCGATCTTCCTACTCTGGGCCTTCACCTCCTGGCTTCCCTTCTCATGGCCTCCTCTTCCTAACTTCTTCTTGGCTTTCCTCCACTGGCTTCTCCCCTCTTGCTCTTAGCTTGCTCCTGGCTCTCCCTCTCTTGCTCAGTTGGGAGTGAGTGGAAATGGGGGATGATTGGGTTGTGCTCCAGAGGCTTGGTCTTATCCTAAATCATAGTGGTTCTTTACCTTTTTACCCCTGACCCTCTTTACTGAGTTACTATGTGATATTTTGTTATTGTGCGATTGGCTACGGATACTCGCAATCCTACGAGGATTGTATAAATTGTCGGATGATTTATTTAAGGAATTGATGAAGTTTACTTTGGAATTGTAATCTAGATTACCTTATCCTGATTCCTCATTTACAATGCGTTAAATAGGCGGGTCCTTTCATGTGGTTTCAGGCCATTTCTGGAATTTGAAGATGTTGTAGCAATCTTGGGTAGGGCTGATTCTCATATTTATTCTTCTGGCATATGGCACATCTCTTCACATACTCAGCCACCATAAATTTCATACCAGGCCAGTAAAACAACATTTTTGTCCTTTGATAAGTAGCTCCTCCTGAATGTCCCCCAAGGGTTGAGCAATGAAATGAGTCCAATAGTTGTTTCTTGAGATTAGAACTTGTACCCACATAAACTCTTCCCTTATATCTTAGTATTCCACCGTTTAAGGTATATGGTTCAACACTAGCTGCATCTATTCTTAACTTAGCCTCTAGTTCTCTGCATTTTTCATCTCCATGGTAGCTCCGAACTACTTCAGAAATCCACTAAGGTATAGCCAGAGAAATAGCCATTGTGTGCTCAGGGTAAGAAGCTCTAGAAAGGGCATTAGCTGCTTTGTTCTCTCTACCCTTTCTATATTCAACCTTGTAGTTAAAACTCGTCAACTTAATCAATAGTTTATACTGAATTCCATCAATCAACCTCTGGTCAGTGATGTATCTGAGACTTTGTTGATCTGTCTTTATAATTAGTGTCGAACCAATCAAATAATGCTTCCACTTTAATGCTTCTAATATAGCCAGTATCAAATAATGCTTCCACTTCTTTAATGCTTCTAATATAGCCAGTCTCCTTATCATATATTGACATTGCGACAGCCTTAGGGCCAATAGACTTGCTCATGTAAGAAATAGGTTTGCCATTTGGCATCAACACAGCTCATAGTCCACTGCCACTAGCATTAGTCTCTAGAACAAATGATTTTGTAAAATCAAAAAGTGCTAATACCGGGGCTTTGATAAGGGCCTCCTTGATTTTTAAGAAGGATGCATGCTGCTCCTCTCCCCGTTGAAATGCATTTTTCTTGGGAGAGTTGAATAAAGGTCTGTAAATAATTCCAAAGTTTTGAATGAATCTCCTATAATACCCCACCAACCGTAGGAACCCTCTCAATTGAGTTATATTTTCAGGTTTAGGCCACTCTTGCACTGCAGTAATCGTTTCTGGGTTAGTTGCCACCATTTGATCACTTATAACATGGCCCACATATACTCCACCTGTGACTGTTCAAATACACACTTCACTTAGCATATAACTTGTTTCTTCTCAAGATTTCCAACATTTGTTTTAAATGCCCTTTGTGCTCTTCCAGTGTGCGGTTGTAAATTAATATGTTATAAGAAAACCAGCACAAACTTCCTCAAAAACACTGCCTAGATCTCATTCATCAATGCCTGGAATGTTGCAGGAGCATTTGTCAGTCCAAATGGCATAACAATAAATTGATAATGCCCTGTATGAGTACTAAATGTTGTTTTGGCTATGTCAGCTGGGCTCATTTTAATTTGATGATATCTTGATGTCAAATGTATCTTGGAGAAGTATTTGGCCCATGTAATCCATCCAAAAGATATTCAATCATAGGAATAGGGTACTTATTCTTCACTGTGTTAGCATTGAGTTGCTTATAATAAATGCATAATCTCCAAGTGCCATCTTTTTTCTTCACGAGTATATCAGGAGAAGCACAAGTACTAACACTTGATCTTATGGTTTGGGATAGTAGTAGATTTTCTATAAGTTCCTCTGCTGCATCTTTTTTATAATGTGGTAATCTATAAGGTCCAATATTAACCAGTTTAGCATCTTGTACTAAAGGAATAGTGTGGTCACAAACTCTAACTGGGGGAAGTTGTGTAGCTTCATCAAAGACTTGAGAGAACTGTTGTAAAACTTTTTCATTTTCGGCTTCATGCTCTTGTTGATCTTTGTCATTGGTAAGAATGGCCTTAGCATATATAACAGCCCCCATAACCCCCTTCTCCATCCATTTCTTCAAATTCTGATAATTCATAACATAATTACCCTTAGGGTATGTCTCATCATTGAACTTGACCATCCTCTGCCCATCCTTGCAAATGCTAAATTCCCATGTTTTCAGGTTCAAGCTCATTGGGCTATGTTGATATATCCAATCAGCCCCAAGAATTGCTTCATAACCCTTAAGTGGTAATACTCTAAAATTTGAAAGAAATTGTTCTCCATGAATAATGTACTAACAAGCCATGCACTTGGAATTACACTTTAATTTCATCCCATTTCACCCCATTAGCCACTACTACTTATTCTGTTGGTTGATTGTTGATTCTGTCGGTGCCGAAACAAGCATCACAGTCACCGGCCACAACCTCAACACAGCATTTGCGGTGCTCATGGCGCTACAGCCATGCAAGACGACGAGGAACTACACACCAATGGTCACGGGCGTGTCGTTCGGTGGCCTTCTGGCGCAGGCTGGAGGAGAGCGGCGGCAAAGTGCTCCGTGTTGTGAACTCGAATGACATTGTGACCACGATGCTAGGGTTCCCAGTCGATGATTGCAGCGGCCCCCAAGACGATAGGCCGGCGAAGCAAAAGCCGAGGGTGCCAAGGTGGCTGGTCTCGAAGATGAGGGATAGCGTGGGACATCGTGTGGACGTGCTCGGGGTGTCCGCCAACATGGCGAGCAGGTGTGCATGCAAGTGGGCGCAGAGCTCTGTACGACAGTGCATGCACGCCCCTATCCACGTGCAGGCCACCAAGTTGCAAGTGGTCAAAGTGCCTGTGTAGCTGCATACTACTAGAAGAAGTCCTAGGTTGCGCAATGCTACATCATCCTGGTGGTAGTATAGTGTAACGCAAGAAAAAAAGCTACACA
The DNA here is from genome assembly GCA_036346375.1 of Guadua angustifolia. Taxonomy (NCBI): domain Eukaryota; kingdom Viridiplantae; phylum Streptophyta; class Magnoliopsida; order Poales; family Poaceae; genus Guadua; species Guadua angustifolia. Next base: position 16,834,202 of record CM070500.1, on the reverse strand, counting down.
TTCTCGTGTTAGTTGTGTCTATGAGATATTGTGTGACCATGTGAGTTCTTGTGCGAGTTGTGTCCACAAGATAAACGTGTGTGAGTTCCTTCAGAGATGTCGTGTGTATCAGAAGAGATCATGCTGTACTAGAAGATCAAAAGGTAGCCACTACGTGATCCAAGTTGAGTCTAGGATGTTGAGGAGATCTGTTCGCCATCCAAAGTCGAGTCCGTTGAAGATGAGTCCATAGTTGAGACTGATTGCCTCAATTAGTAAGAGTCTGTGTGTCAAGATTAGGGGGAAAATGTTAGATATAATCTTAGACATTGGTTAAGAGAAAAGTTTTAGTTTGTTTAATGAGTTAGCGCAGGAGGATAAGATTTAGTTGGTTAGTTTGTTGAGTTGGTTTGTAATCTAGCTTGACTATATAAACTAAGGAATAAACAGAAAAATGACGTGAGCTACATTGGCAATGTCGGCAAAACTTCCTGGTAGTTCCAACACGCAGCGCCAAGGTGCACAAGTCGCTCGCCATTGGTCCACGTTGCCAACTTCTCCTGCGAGCCGTCCTTTTGTCTCCTTCGCGCTGAGAGGGAAGGGGCTGCTTCCTCACCCACTTCTTTCAAGTCAGTCTTTCTAGTTGCTTTCGGAGTATTGTGCTTACTGTGGCTCGCTATGCTGGTGTTGTTGTTTGTGTTGCGGTGTTGGCGTTGGTGTTGGAGTAGTCCAATAGTGTTGGGTGGGTTTCCGTTGGTGTTAGTGCACATCATTGGTGCTGGGCGGTTTCGCGTTGGTGAATCGAGGTGGGATTGCTCAAGTCATAACAAGAGATGGGTTTCTTCAGCTCTGTGCTTTGCTTTGATCTCAACCGGTTCTAGGCTTTACTTGTGAATTGTGGGTGAGGATTTGAGTTTGTTGCTCTGCTGGGTTCTTGCATATTTGGAGCGAGTGTTGTTTTGGTAGGAGTCCTAGGTGAAGTGATGATTTTTCTAGCACCCCTTCCCTTGTTTCTTTCCAAAGCTAGCTCCCTCCCGAGATGAATTGCAAATCTAGCCCCCTCACCCATGCTCCCACGCTCCTCTACCATGGGAGGTGGCCTCCCGCCCTCACCAGCCACGGCAGGCAGCTCACCCACTCCCGGCCTCTACGGCAGGCCGGTTCCCCCGCGCCCTGCTTCTGCGGCAGCGCGTTGCTCCCTCGCCTAACTGTCGTGGCAGCATGCGCCCCCACGCTCGCTGGCCGTGGGAGCGCGCTTGTCGGCCGGCACTCAACGTGTGGCGCTCGCCTGCTTCCACGCTTCCGGAGCGTAGCAAGCCAGCTCCCGTGGTGGGAGAGTGCGGGAACACAGTGGAGGGGCAAGATTGGAAATTCATCTCGGGAGGGAGCTAGATTTGGAAAAAAAAATGAGGGAAGAGGGGATAGAAAAGTCATCACTTCGTCCTAGATCTAGGGCTCCCTACCCGTTGTTGGTGTTTTCCCTTTCGGGGTGGTGTTGTTGGGGTCTGTGTCTCCCCTCTGGGAATGGTGTTTGTAATTCTCTTCTACTTTAGTGAATTGGTAGAGCTCCTGCCTTTGGGTTAAAAAAAAGATACTCCTTTGTGCAAAACTATGTCATATCTGTATCAGGAACTGCCATCAATAAAGCATAGGTGTTTCGAATATTCAATCTCTTTACTTACAAGGTGTGCTTCCATGTTAACCATATTTGGCATGATCTAAGCCCACTTTATCCTCAGTATGTCCATTTTGTCACCTTTATTCCCATTAGCCATGCTGCTCTGTTAATTAAGTTTTCAATTTTTTTCCACAGCTTGAAAAGCATCTGGCTTCAAAGGATCACCCTTACCATAAATTCAGTACCGGTGAGCAATTCTTGATGTTCTGACATTCTGACTACTCATCTTGTTAGCTCATTATGATAATCGTTTTGTATTATGATAAGCATAGTTAGGATGCAAAACAACAGGACGTTTCAGTTTTCTTGTGCTCCACCTCTAAATATGTCTATCAGCTTTATAACACTAGTGTTTTCTAGTCACATTGAAAGAATGTAATTTGTTCGTGCAAATTGAAATGGCTGCATCTAAAATCTAATTTGTTGCAGCTCGATGTTTGAGTCTTCCTGCCAATTCTTGTGCATACCTAATAAGCAGCTGTCTTGTGGATTTTGTATCTTACTTGTGTGAAATTTATTGCCCCAAATATATGAAACAAGAAAAGATCTTATTATTTATTACTGCTAATTTGTCGTTTAATACATCAGGAAGTTGGGAAACACTAGAAACTAAACCAAAAGAGAGGGGCTTGGACATCAGACTTGAGCTTCTGAAATTTTATAAGAATTATTCAGCACATCTTATGCACGTTGTTGTTTATGGAAAGGGTAAATATTACAGGTTGGTCCATTGGTAACGCTATACCTATCTGCTACTGATCAAATGATTTTTGTAGAGAGCCTTGATTGCATTCAAAGCTTAGTTGAACGCTTGTTTAGTGACATCAAAAACACTGATCAGAGAAGCTTCAAATGTCCAAGTCAACCTCTTTCGGAGGAACATTTGCAGGTAGAAAGTTGAAGGCAACATATATTATAGTAGATGGACAGGATTGAATAATTGGCGCAAAATCCATTCAATAACTTTTATTTGTCACAAAAAGTAAATATAAGCAATGGCAAATGATATGAAATTCACCATACTTGTCATGCAGCTTCTTGTCAAAGCAATTCCGATATCTGAAGGTGACTATCTACAAATATCATGGCCGGTAACACATAACAGGCACTTTTACAAAGAAGGTCCTTACCGTTATCTCAGTCACCTTGTTGGGCACAAAGGCGAGGGGTCCATCTTCCATCTTATAAAGGAACTAGGCAAGTTAACTTCAACAGTAGATTGTTGTACATATTCTTTTGCCAGCATTATCAGCCCAAACATTAGTTATTCTTTAATTCTTGTGTCAACTTGTGTGACCTGTGACATGTCTTATTTTGGCTACATTAGGATGGGCCATGAACTTGTGGGCTGGGGAGGAAAGTGACAGTACCCAATACTCCTTTTTCTCAGTAAGCATGAGGCTCACTGATGCTGGTCATGGTCAGTTTCCATTTTCATTTTGTTCTTTTAGACCTAACATAACCATTTCTTTTTCAATCACATTTTTATGTTATTTAAGCTTCTTATGTGCACATGCAATGATTTTAGAACACGTGGAGGATATCGTTGGATTGGTCTTCAAATACCTTTACCTATTAAAAGAAGATGGAATCCATGAGTGGATCTTTAATGAGGTAATTGACAGGAACATAAGTAATGTATTGTGCAGAATTATCTAGAAAGTTATTTGGTGGGTGATACTTGTATATGAATTTTCTACTCTCAGGAACATAAACAGATGTTTTCCCAGTATTTAGTTTCTGATCTTTGCATGTCTTCATTGGAAAAGTTTACTTTAAAAGTTTCATGGTGGTTATATTGTCTGTGTGGAATAGCAACAAAGGCTTTATGTTTTAAGTCTCCATTCTTTGCATTGTGTCACAGGAAAAGTTTTCTTCAGAAATGTCACAATCACCATGCAAATTGCCCAAATGAATCTATAACCGCAAAAAAAAAATCTTTTGGAAGTTTGTTATGAACAAACAAAAACTATTTAAAACAGTATACTTTGTTTTAGAAAAAAAAAGGGCAAACTTATCTTGATTAACAAATGAGATATTTTTCATTTGAACAGAAGGTCTTGTTAGTCCTTGAGAACCTACCATGAGTCCAGGATACATGTTCTTCCGATGTAGCATAATAGAAAGAATTTATCTGCTAGTGATGGAGTATGAGCAATATAACAATTGAATACGAACACTTCACTCTTGGACTCTGTTATGTTTTATTTTAATAAAACAACCTCATTGTGTTTAAAATTTATTAGCTGAGGAGGTTTGTTGCAGCAATCCGTAGTATCAATTTTTATGCATGTCTTTAGCCTATTGAGGTCAAAATATGACTTACATTTAGTTACATAAATGTACATGCTAACATGTTTTTGATTTGCTAGCTTGTGGTGATAAGCGAAACAGAATTCCACTATCAAGACAAAGTCTGTCCGATCAGCTATGTGATGAATACTGTCTCAGGCATGCAGGTATATTTCTCTAGAACTCATTGCATGCTTCAGCTTTTACAGTTCCTTATGATCAATGATCTTCATTGCTGAATGCTGATATATCTGTGGAGGTATTTGATCCATGATAACTTGAAGTACCAACTACTCTATTATCTAGGTTTTCAATGTGTCAAAAATATGTCGAACTGCATCTTTGATCTGTAGTTCAGTACTGTTTTCTGTCTTCAATTTCAAATACTTGTGAGCTGGTGTGCAGTTGTTCCCACCGGAGGAATGGCTGGTTGGTGCATCGTTGCCATCGAAGTATGCTCCAAATAGAATAAATATGATACTTGATGAGTTGTCACCCAAAAGAGTAAGGTACACTTGCACAGTTCATGGCAGCTTTGTTTGTCCCTGCTATATATATTGTAGTTTCTTCGTATCGCAACATATAAACATATATAAATTGGTCCTTTCCTGAAGTATTACAAAGTACACAGATGGCTGACATTGGTAAATTACTAACTGATGCTGGCATTAAGCTAAATATTATGCCTTTCTTCTTTCTTTGGCTGAATCTGTCTCCTTAGAATACTCTGGAGGTCCAAAAAATTTGAAGGATCTACTAATTCTGTTGAGCCCTGGTACAATACATCATATTCTGTTGAAAGTGTCACTCCTTCTATGATACAGGTTTGCTTTCTCACCCCCTCCCCCCAACAACAAACCAAATAATTTCACTTTCTAAATTGTATTTTTTTCCCATCTTAGACCACACGGCATACTGTTAAAATGTGCTTAATCATTCAGGTTTATGTGAATAATCCTCCATAACATATTGTAATTGATTACCTCTTATTGGCAGCAATGGGTTAAAAAAGTTCCTACTGAGAAACTCCATCTCCCAAAGCCTAATATTTTCATTCCAGAGGATTTATCTCTTAAGGTGAAGTTTGAAGTGCCTTGTTTGTGTTTTATGTTCACATTAGCACACTCTATTTGAATTGTTCAAATATTCACATAGTAAATATATGTTAACAAATTAGAACTGTTTTACCAGGTTAGATTTCCAACAGTGTTAAGGAAGACATCATTTTCACGGCTGTGGTATAAGCCCGACATGCTCTTCTCCACTCCGAAGGTTAAAATTGTAATTGATTTCCACTGTCCGTTGTCAAGCCACTCCCCTCAAGCAGCTGTTTCTACGAGTCTCTTTGTCAAGTTGTTAGTAGATTACTTGAATGCTTATGGTAAGCAAGCAGTAATTAATAAATTATGCAAATAATTGCGTAACTGTCCATATATAACAGCCCATTTGGGGGATTAATCCCACCAACTTAAGTCCAAATATACACTGACAAATTATTTCTTTGTTTTGCAGCTTATGATGCTCAAATTGCTGGTTTATTCTATTCAATTTAACGTACTTCTACTGGATTCCAGGTTTATTATGCTTATCTTTGTGCCAATTTCATGCATTACGAAATTGCTGGTTTTAGGCCAATTTTAAATTATAACTCAAACACTTAACTGTACATGTTTGAAGGTCTCAGTAGGTGGTTACAATGACAAGATGAAAGTTCTGCTACATGCCATAATGAAGCAAATAGCTAACTTTGAAGTTAAGCCAAACAGATTTTCTGCCCTGAAGGTAAGGCGTGGGGCCTATTATATTAGTGTGTGTTTCCCTGTCATAATTTTTCTCAGGAACATTTAGATATTTAATTTTTCCCTTTGTTATAAACTTTGTGTGGATCAACTTGTTTGACTTCTGAATTTCACTTTCATTAAACACTGATCATCTATCAACTTGCAACTAATTGATGGTCATCTATCAACATGCAACTAATTGATGATCAAAGCTGAGTTGTGTCAAATTTTAAGCTGTGGGCATGATAGTGTAAGAACCAAAAGATGAAGGGTTATGCAGTGCTCAGTATATGCATAACAATGATTTGTTTGTTTGCATCTTTTGCAACATACTTGCTGGAAATTTATGGCAACCTTTCATAAAAAATATAACTGAATATCAGAGGTTTTGGAGACTGCAGCAGCAATCTAGACATACCAAATCACGAATTTAGAAAAGATCCATAATTGTTCATACTCCATATCCTAATCAAATAATCTTATTACTGGTCTCAATTCTCAATGCTGTGCTTTTGTTTATTTATCACCTGCCAGAAAATTATTTAAAATAGCCAAATCCCATCTAATTTCATGGTCTTATTTGTAATGGTACAATTTGCGATACTTAGTGGATGGCACATTTCATTAGTGTAGTTTGCACCACATTATGATAAAACAAAGTGTACTTATCAAGTTGTGGTAATACTACTGATTATCGCAACCGTTTGCTTCAGGAGATTGTGAATTCTATTATATTCTTCAAGCTTCATTCTTGGTCTGTGGATTCTTAAAATTAAATCTATGATACCATGTGCCTCGTTACTACATGTTTGAACTCTTTAATATAACGGTGTTTTCCTATGCTGATTTTTTTCATGACTAATTGTTGACTGACATCTTACCAACACAGGAAACTAAAGTCAAGGACTACCAAAATTTCAATTTCAGACAACCACATTCTCAAGCTTCATACTATCTCTCTTTGATATTGGAAGATAAAAAATGGCCTTTGGTTGAGAAACTTGAAGCTCTTTCTAAGCTTGAATCAGATTCTCTTGCAAAGTTGGTGCCACTCTTGCTATCGAAGACATATTTGGAATGCTATGTTCACGGTTCAGTAAACTTTCATGCTAATCATTGTTTACATATACTTCCAAGGGATTGGGGTTGATGCATTTATAATCGTACTTATTAAAAATTCTTCTTGTAGGTAACATTGAACCAAATGAGGCAAAATCTATTGTCCAAGACATCGACGATATTATATTTAGGGCCTGTTTGTTTCAGCTTTGGATTCTCTAAAAGCTGATTCTGGATTGTAGTTGTAGAGAAGCTGATTCTCCAAAAGCTGGAATCCAAAAGCACATATGAAGTAGATTGTGGATTCTAGTGTTTATGGGTGGGCTGGATTGTGAGAATCAGATTTTAGAATCAGTTGTTTGTTTCGATTCGCTTTTAGGGCCGAATCCAAATCGAAGCTAAAACAAACAGCCCTTAGTACCCCCAATTCTGTCTTCAAATCCATGTCTCCATCACAATATCGACTAAAAGGGTTATCATGCTTGAAAATGAATTAAAATGCTACTACCAAATTGAGGGCTTAAATCGAAGAATGAGAATTCATCAGGTTGTCCAATATATTCAGGTAAAGGCTCCTTTGAAACTTGATTGCATGGGGTGCAACTAATGTTAACCAAACCGAATAAGGTGACCAGTAACTTCTAATTTTTGTTTCATAACTAATGTTCACCGAACCAGTTAGCAATCAATGATTCTGCTCCCAGCTAATTAAAGGTTATGATCAACCCAATAATAGTTGAAACACTGTGGAGAGCATCGTTGGTAGCTCGCCATTTAGTGGGGGAGAACTCGGTAAAACTGGAGGGTTCATTTTGTTTTCTATTTCTCAAAACATTATTATGCAATGTTGTGCTTATATGCAAAATTAAAGTGAAGTTCCGAAACAATTTAGTTTCTCAAAAACCAGACCCAAAAAAATTTCTGTCACCAATGGTAACTGGCTATCACCAAAGTCACGAGGGTGAAGTGGTGGAGGCTCAAAGGGGTCAGCTTACGGGTGTTTAAGGAGAGGATGATCACGGAAGGGATATAGAATGTGGGAGCAGACGTGAATAATATGTGGATGGAGATGGTATGCATTATGAAGGTGACTGCAAAGGGTGCGGAGTGACCCGAGGGACTACATGCAAACCTAAAGACATTTGGTGGTGGAACGAGGAAGTGCAAAAGGCTTTCAAGGAGAAGGCGGCATGCTACAAGCACATATAGCATGATAGGAGCGACAACAACGTATAGAAGTACAAAGCAGACAAAAAGAATGCAAAGAAAGCGGTGAGTGAGGCACAAGGCAAGGCTTATGAAGATCTTTATCGTAAGCCTTTCCAACCACAATCGATTTAAGGTTCTCTTAAAAGAGAATTTCTATGCATTGGTGATACTATACATATATAAGCAAATATGTTTGATTGCAAATACTGAAATATGATCTAAAGAATGCTTGCATGGTGTTGAATCAAAATGTTCGACCTTGCTCGAATACTGGAACTGGTTGACTGGTGGGTTCAGTTTTGGTCCTGAAATCATAAAATATTAAATTTGTGGCAATTAATTAGAGCGCGTTTTATGGTGTCCAACCTTTTCTAAATTGTTTGAAATTACTAAAAACATGCATTGCTCAACTAAAAGTTATTAACTTGACACATTTTAATGTGGCATATTTTAATTGACAACAATTTTATTTCCTGTATTTTAATTTGGCACAAAATTTTATTTTAGTGAGGTATTAAAATTATCATTTTTAGATATTACAAGATTTGCAAATTTTATATACTCACTACTTAATTAATAATGGCTATTTACTAACTTTTTTATTTTTAGGCGAACTACAAGATGATTAATTAAACTAAACATGGTTCGCGGCAATCGGAAATATTTTCTGTATTTTTCCTCTCTTTACTTTTCTCCTCTCCTCTCATTTTCTTTTCTTGCTCTCTCCTTTTGTTCTCTCCCCTAGAATCGAACTCCCTCTGGTCTCTCTCGGTTTCTCCTCCTTCCTCTTCTTCCTCCTTGTGGCCGAACTGCTCTTGGTCTTTCTCTCGGTTCTCCTCCTCCCTCTTCTTCCTTCTTGCAACCGAACTGCTCTTGGTCCCTCTCTCTATTCTCCTCCTCACCCTACTCTACTACTCATCTCTCCTACTCCTCCTTACTCTCCTACCTTTCTCCCCCATGCTGGTCTCCAGCCCGGCCACCTCCCCGACCTCGTCGACTACTACGGCTTCAGCTCCGACGGCTAGGGCTCAGCGACGAGCCCGCCAGCCTCCTCCTTAGCTAGAGCCAAGGATTGAAATCTCGGTTTCGTTCTAAATATCGTCTGTGGCCGGAGAACAAAATCTCGGTGAGATCTCGCTATTTAAAACAAATTCTGGATGAATTATAAAAACGAAATTTGAATTTCGGATTTTAAAACCAAAATCTCAGCCGGTTTTGCCAAGATATCGGCGAGATTTGCCGAGATCTTGGCAAAATTGTGCCAAGCGAAAAATGGCTCAAACGACGTCAAAAAATTTTGGAATTTTGAAACTCCCATAAAAATTTTAGATGATTATCAAATCTTTGGAATTTTTAAAATTCAGACATTGTTACTATCCTGATAAAACTCTAAGCAGCAAGTTTGAACCGAATGAAAAATGAAACAAACCACATTATAAAATTTTGAAATTTTTTTTGCATGGTTATGAAGCATCACTAATGTTCGTATAAAATTTTCAGATGATCAAGCTTCATGAATTTTTAAAATTTTAGAAAGTGCTACTGTCCTGATAAAAAATTTACCGACAAACTTCAATCAAATGAAAAATGGTACAAACCACGTTAGAAAATTTTGAAAATTTTTGTGGACAGTCCTACTGATGTATCATTAATGTTTCTATAAAATTTTAATATGATGATCATGCTTCAAAAAGTTCCAAAAATTCTGATAGTGCTACGTCCTCATAAAAGTCTCATGATCAATACATAGATTTGCTTTAGCAATAAAAAAATGTTTAAATTTTTTGAAAATTTTGCAGAAGGGTTCTAACAAAATGCTTAAGATCTCATAACAATTTTGAATCATGATCACACTCCAGTGAATTTATAAAATTTTACAAGTGCAGTGTACCATTTATGTTCTTTCTATTTTTGATTTTTGAAATATAACAATTGAAGTTCAATGCATACATATATTTGATTGGGCAAACAAAAAAGTTGAATTTTTTGAAAATTTTAGAGAATGGTACTGAGGCAATTATTAATCTTTTATAAAAATTTTGGATCATTATCAAACTCGAGAATATTTATAAAATTCTGACAAAGTTATTGTCCCAATTATGTTCATTCTGTTTTTGATTTTTTAAAGATAACAAATGAAGTTAAATTGTTTTGAAAATTTTTTAGTATGATCCTACACTTCCTAGGATGGTACATAAATTTTTCACATCATGATATAGCATGCCAATTTTATAAAAATCCGACAGTGTTTCTGCAGTTTTTAAAAAATGTCTCAAAAAATTGGTTTTTATCAAATTTTCATAGGAGATGACTTTCTTAAGGGTTATTGGACCAAATCCGGTCAAATTTTGGTCAAAAATGGTGAGATATCGGTGAGATTTCCAAGAATACTATAGCAATTCAAATTTTTTTTAAAAAAAATTTACTCCAAACAGCATTTCAAAATTCGTCCAAGTCTGAAAACTGGGATCTCGGCGAGATCTCGCGAAATTTTGGCGAGATTTGCATCCTTGGCAGGAGCCCGACTCTACTCGGTTCCTCTCCCTACTTTGTTTTGTTTATTCCTTACAGGTTCATTACTTGCCTAAATCCATTTTACCCTGATTTGATTTTCAGACATATGGGTCTGCTGCTTGGTCTATGATGATTTGGGTGGGGGGACTCTAGGTTTAGGAGGCATGGCGACGATACACAGTGACTCCTAGTGCGTCGGGGAGCATTAGGCCTCACTGGGCACGAGCTATGCAGCCCCTAGGGTGAACTTTCTCACTAAGACCCCTAATACCTCTACCCTCTTTAATAGCTCTTTGGTCTGCTCCAGATCTTAGCTATGCACATGTCTTACTGCTAGAATGGACTAAGAATGGGGGTTTACCTGGATTGCAAAATAGGAATGGGGATGGGGATGGTCCTGATAATGAGATGGGATGGTGATGTTGATGCTCTGGTGGTGAGGCTAAGGAGTTGATGGAGATGGCTGAGGCTCGATCTTCCTACTCTGGGCCTTCTCCTGGCTTCCCTTCTCTTGGTCTCCTCTTCTTCTTGCCTTGCTTCGGCTGGCTCCTGGCTCTGCCTCTTCTCCTTGCCTTGCTTCGGCTGGCTCTTCTATGGTTCTTGCTCCCTTCCTCTCGGTTGGAATGTGTTGAGAGGGGGAATGGATGGCTGTGCTACTGGGTTCTAGAGGCTCCCTCTTTTACTGGGGTTTGGTCTTATCCCCTTTTATTGTGGTTCTCTTACCTTTTTACCCTTGCTCTTCTTACCGAGTTACTATGGGATATTTGCTAGTTTTCGCATTTTGGCTATGGATACCCGCAATCCTACCAGGTTTGTATAACATTGCTAGATGATGAACCTGAGTCTAGCAAGAGGTGCCGATCTGGCTGCAAACGGATCAGGTATCTCGATGAGCGATTCTCTCGCCTGCAGGTCTGACGGCAATTCTAGAATTTTAATTTTTTGATATTCTTGCATTATCGTTTACTTACGCATGACATTGGTTATTAAGTAAAATTACCAATTATCTTATTGATTAGTTGCTTAATAGTTTTATTGGCTTAATTAAATCTTTGGGTTGTTTCAGTATCAGATCGATAAAATACAGCAGTTCGAGTGTGAGATGTATAAAATCTGGCAATGCTTTTGCTCTTTTTAACTTCCTTTGAAGGATTGTTATTTATAAGAAGTTGCATAATATGTTAAGCAATTAGAAGAAACGTTCAAGTTAAATGCATATTGTTCTGTAATAAGAAGCATGCCAGGATATTAATATTTTTAATATATTCAGGTCCATCTGGACGATGCCATTTCAAATATCAAACTTGAGCTGTTCTGTCTAATTGCTAGCCAACCTGCCTTTAACCAGCTGAGAACTGTTGAGCAACTTGGGTATATAGCACATCTTTCTCTAAGGTATATGGTACAGGTTATTGTGTTTAGACGTATTGCTTGTTACTTTCTGGGAGAAATATGAAGATTTGGTTCCATTGATCATTTATAATCCTAGCTTACAATGATATCCTCATTCATCAGATCTGATTATGGAGTACGCGCAATTGAGGTTGTTATTCAGTCCACAGTAAAGGTACAAGTTCAAAGTCATAGTAAATTAGGAATTGATATGAAAAATATTTTGATGCTTTCTCCTACTGATCTTATATCGGATGCCTAGGATCCTTCATATATTGATACTAGAGTTGATGAATTCTTCAAGATGTTCGAAAGCAAAATCCATGAACTGTCTGACAAGGATTTCAAGGTTAGTGGCTTCAGTTTGGACTTCGGAACTAATTGAGCTTTCAGATTTTCCTAAGTTATATGATTTTTTTAAAATCAGGCAGAGCTTTCATAAGTACTCATAATATGCTCTCTTTTTTGAAAAAAAAAAAGGACAGCAGAAGCTGTGAATATATTAGCAGGAAGTATAAAATTTACAGGGCGCATGATACTGTGCCAGGGTTATGTACAAAACCGGATGTAATATGTTCTCTAATATATCCATTATTGAGTGATAGGCAGCCACGTGGACTACAGGACCTAGTGCTGGATGTAGAACAGGACTTAAGAGAGTGGAATAGAAAACTGGAGTGTAAAATCATGTACATCATCACAACATAGAAGGGATGGAGAAATATGATGCGCCATATTTGAATTTATCCATACTTGTTAGCATAATGCTGGAGTATTGGACTATTATGTCCTCATTCAGATCACATTTATTCACATTATTCTAGCAGATTTTTGAGCGACTATTATGTCTTCATTCAGAGCACATTAATTCATATCATTCGCTATTTGTGCTTTAGTGTAGCTCAGGCATTGACATGGCCTTCTTATTGCAGAGAAATGTCAAATCACTTATTGATTCGAAGCTGGAGAAATTTAAAAACTTGTGGGAGGAGTCTGGCTTCTACTGGGCAGAGATCGAGGCAGGAACTCTCAAGTTTGATAGGGTTGAGTCTGAGGTAACTGTCTTCCTTTCTGGCCACAACGCACGACCATTGTAAGAGAAATTTGTATCAAATATAAAGCAGACAGGAAAATAAATAAAGAAAACTACTAGCGCATTTTTCTTAAGTTACATTTTAGGGAACATAAAATCGCTCTTCTTTCCAAAGAAAAATGGCTATATGTCCTTGATTCGCAAGATATGTGACCTCAAATAACATTTGCAGGTTGCTCTCCTAAGAGAGCTCAAGAAAGAAGAGTTCATCCAATTCTTCGATCGGTACATAAAAGTCGATGCGGCTCAAAGAAAGACAATAAGCGTGCAAGTCTTCAGCGGCAGCCATTCGGCGGAGTTCAAGAAGGCTATCGCCGAAGCTGATCCACCCAAAACTTACCGGATTACGGACATATTCGGCTTCAAGCGATCGAGGCCTCTGTACCGCTCGCTGAAGGAGGCCCAGGCCAGATCACAATGGACTGACAGCTATTACGTTGCTATTCTCTTCCTGTAGTTTATATTATATAGCCTGTGCATATGCATGAACTCAATTCCAATTTCCAATTGGCTTTGTAATGGCCGCTCACGATTGCACAATGCTATTCGATCTTCATGTATGGATTCTGTTTGCACCGGTATTTGGCAAGATATGGTCAAATTGTCAAGCTGAAGATAAAGATATATTTTGGCCAATATCGGATAAGGAAAGTATAATTTAAATATAGATTATAACCAATATTGATCTAAACATAGGATCTGTCCGAGTAGAGGTTGATATGGATCATAGTGGATTTCGTGTCGGAGATGGATACGATGGGCCGATGTGCTATAAAAGATGGTCGAGGGCAAGCAAGAAGAACAACACAATCAAATCAATCAACTCGTATTACTTTTATTTACTTTTTTGTCAATTAGGAATAGGCTTGTAACTTAGATTTTCTCCTATAATCCGATTCTGATTAATAAAATTGCTCATCGCTGATTATTGGTCTCTATCAATTATGCCAATTAGGTTTGATTTTCTCTGATCTTACTGTGCATCACCTTTTTCAGGAAGATCTACCTCCATCATCTGTTTAGTCCTAATCGGCTAGTTAGACTTAACTTTACCTTAGATTTGATAGGTCTTTTGGTTGTTTAGGTCTCTACCGATTGTCTCGCTAGATCGGCTCTGAGCGTATTTTTTTATCTTACCGATTATAGGATCAAATTGGTTGCATGCCTTGAAACCTTGAACCCAGTGTTCATCGCGTGTTGTAGCCGATAGCAAGGATTCGAATTTCGTTTTGGATGAAATTTCACCACGGGCCGAAATCCGAAATTTCCGTGAAATTTCATTATTTTGGACGAAATCTGTTCAAAATTCGAAAAGAAAAATTCAAATCCGGTTTTTATTACCGAAATTTCAGCCAAAAATCCGAAATTTCGGCCGAAATTTCCGAAATTTTAGCAAAATTGAACTGATCAAAAAATAGTCCAAACGATGTCAAAAAATTTTTAAATATTTTCTGAAGGTTCCTGACACATCATAGATGTTTTCATTAAATTTTTAGGTAATTATCAAATCTGAGGAATTCATAACAATTCAAACATTGCTACTGTCCTGATAAAACGTTGACCGGCAAGATTGAACCAAATGAAAATTAGAACAAACGAGGTTATAAAATTTTTAAATTTTTTTGGATGGTCCTGACATATCTATAATATTCTCATAAAATTTTCATATTATTATCAAATGTCATTAATTTTTTAAAATTTGAACAGTGCTTCTGTCCTGTTAAAAGGCTTATTGGCAAATTTGAACGAAATGAAAAATTGTCCAAACCATGTTATAAAATTTTGAAACTTTTTGTGGATGGTCCTGATGTAGAATTAATGGTTATATAAAAGTTATAGATGATGATCATGCTTAAATAATTTTTAAAAATTCTGACAGTGCTACATCCTCGATAAACGGTTTAAAATTTTTGAAAATTTTACAGAAGGTTGATAAGGAAATGCTGAATATCTCATAAAAATTTTGAATTATGATCACTCACCAGTGAATTTATAAAATTCTTACAAGACACAGTACCATTTATGTTCTCTCTCTTTTTGATATTTGAAATATAATATAACAAATGAAGTTCAGTGCTTACATAGATTTGATTGAGCAAAAAAAGTTAAAATTTTTTGAAAATTTTATATAATATTACTAAGGCAATTATTAATCTCTCATAAAAATTTTAGATCATGATCACACTCAAGAAAATTTATAAAATTCAGACAAGGTAACTGTCCCAATTATGTTCATTCTGTTTTTGATTTTTAAAGATAACAAATGAACTTAAATTATTGTTAAAATTTTTCTTTATGATCCTACGCTACTCATAAAAGTATCATAAAATTTTTAGCTCATTATCAAGCTTGTAAAATTTTATAAAAATCTAAAAGTGTTTCTACCAAAATTTTAAAATGTCTCAAAAATTCATTTTTTTCAACAAAATTTTGGTCAAATCCGGCCTTAAAAGTTCAAATTCCGGTAAAAATTCATGAGATTTCATCGAAAAAACTGGAATTATTGTACCAATTTCAAATTTTTTAAATTTTTTTATTTGGCTGGTAGTTTAGATTTCATAGAGGCCCGAAATCTGAAATTTCGGCAAAAATTTGCTGAAATTTGTAACCCTGGCCGATAGACCCCTCTTCATATTTTTCGGCGCCAACACACTTTTGGCATGCCCGGTAGGACCCGATGTCTTCATCGGGGAAGTCAATTCCACCGTCCGATCTCAACACTGAAGTTATAATCATTCCAATATTGAACAATTTAACACCAAAGCAACATAAAGAAATTGAAGATCGAAAAGCTGCACTGGAAGAGATGATGCTAAGCTGCTATCAAAAAACCCGATGTGGTGTTACTCAGAAGGCTACATTGTCGACGGTTAATGCCCACGGTGACGCAAGGGTTACTAATAGCTCGGTGAGTCAATACATGCTAGTACAAGCTAAATTATCGATTATGATTAATCAATCTGTGCATCATACCTTGATTAACCAATCATTGGCTTTAGTCACGACTCTTAAGCTGATGATAGCTAATAGCGTAAAAACCATAGCTTAAGAGTTGGCATCAGCTGGAAGCCTGTTTGACCCAATGCAAGCTTTGCCGAATTATCCTGTTTATTCAGTAACGCAAAACAGGCACAATAACCTATCCTAAACCATCAGCTATAACTTCATCCTTAACTATGATGCCAACCCAACCCACTGTTATACTTTCGTGAGATCCTCGTGCAGCTAGGGTTGCGCATTACCAAGCATACACCGATGTTGCTAAGTTGGATGCAACAACCAACTTACCACTGTCCTTATCAGGGGCTGCTTTTACTTGGTTTACCAGTTTGCCCCCAAATTCGGTTTATTTTTGGACCAATTTGGAAAACCGATTCCATGAGTACTTCTTCTTTGGCAGTCTGGAACCTAGGATTTATGACTTGAGCTCTATTCGCCAAAAGTTTGGGAAATCAGTAACAGGTTATATCAAAAATTTAGGGAGATAAGGAATCGTTGTTTTAGCGTTACTATACCCAACAACCAATTAGCCGATTTGGCCTTCCAGGGGTTAATTCCCTAGCTGAGGGAATAATTCGACAGACAAGAGTTCACCGATTTAAGTCATCTTTTGCATAGGGTATTGGCTTAAGAAAGCCATTTTACTGATAATAGAAGTTTTAGAGATAAGTTTAAGAATAGTAAAAAAGACAAGGGCAAAGCTAAGGTTAACCTCATTAAATGATGTTCAATCGAATCTTCTGAAGACGATGAGGTTGAAATAAGTATAATTGAATGGGTTAAGGGATCTAAGATGTCCTTAGTTTGTTCTTGGCTTAAGACAATTAAGAAAAAGTTAGAAATAAAATACGCTTTTAATGTCTTTAAGTGTGACCATATTTTTTACCTACTTCTATAAGAAAATATTATACGGTTACCTAAGGCACATGCACGTTATACCATCGGCTGATGAAATTAAAAAACGAATGTATTACAAGTGGCATCATTCCTTTTCTCATAATATTAATGATTGTAATATTTTTCGACAGCAGATATAGTTGACTATAGAGGATGGCCGACTCAAGTTCGTAGAGGAGCCGACGATGCAGGTCGACACTAATCCTTTTCCAATAAATATGGTTCAATGCTCTAAAAAAGGAAAAGAGCCAATGCAGGATGCAGGTCAAAGGTTGCTCGACATGTTGACGTTCAATTGACTTCCAGCGGCAAAGAGACCCTAAAGATTACGGTCGACTCACTGCAAATAGAGACCGACTGTAAAGGAAAAAGCTCAAGAATCGTCAAGCCTAAAGGAGACTTGCAAATCGGCAAGTGGTATAAGGCAGAGAGATCATCGCCACCACGTCACCTGATTCACAAGCTTAAGCCAACTTTCTCCCAGTTACTTAAAAAATATGAAAGGAGAAACAATAAGCCATGTTATCCTGTGTATCGGCCAGATAACTTATATTGGCCCGATAATTTGGAAAAAGCTCATCAACGATGCCCCTTCTAGCAATTTTGTTGGGAGAAGGGGATCGGCTCTGCCGTCACCATACACGTGCCCAATGGAACATTATCCACGTCAAGGTGACTGGCCAAGACGATTGGTAAAGATAGAATATCTGAATCGATACAAGACCGTTCTGATGAAAGTCGTAAAGGATCGGTCCATCAAAGGATTTTTGCACCAAATCCAGCCCAAGTGCAAGCGGAAAAGGGCTCAAGCTCTGCGACTCAGGTTGATTTGGTGAAAAAAATACAAAAGCCGATTGAACCTAAGCTGAGGTTGTGTCCTCTGGGTCTTAGCTGATCGCAACGCAGACGACTTCAACGGCTAAGGACCCAACAGATGAGGGAGGCCAAACAAGAAAAATAGATAGATCAAGTTTTCAACGAGCTTCGGCAGATTAAGACTACTAAAAAGTTGTATATCAAAAACAATTGTATCTTATATCTAGACGCGCAGTTGTGCGGTTAAGTCTGCTAGTTGTTCTGGACGTGGGACACAAGAATCAAACGATCCATCTCTCTCACTGATTCTCTCAGTCTCTCTTCCATGTTCCCCCTCACCTCTTCATCTCCCTTAGCGGTAACGCGGATGGAACCCAGATCCAATAGGCAGGGTTGAGGGCGACTACGGTGATTGCCATATCCGGCCGGCATGGTTGAGCATGATGACCATGGTGGCCAGATCAGCCCTGTCGTATGTTGGAAAACATGACATAAGAGAGATATAGATGTCAGCCATTCAACGGACCGGCTCCAGGAGAATAACGGAGACATGGCCATTTATACAGGTTCAGGCGTTAATAAAGTCATCCTACTCCTGTCGATGTGCCCTTGGGCTTAGGGTAGAGGGGGTGCCACCTTGCTTGGGAGTGACCCTGAGGGCATACCAGTTTGTGTATGTTTTGTATTCCATTAGTGTCCTTCCTTTACAAGTGAGAGTTACAATGAGGTTTTATAGGTTCTCAGCCTGATATACAAAATACTATCTTACCCCTAGTATGGTGACTTAAGCGTGTGCATTTTTGTCATTCCCAAGAGGTGGTAGTGGATCCCGCATCATTGCTCCCAAGAGGCAGGCCTCTGACTTCGAGGTCCCACAAGGGGTCCTGAGGCTTAAACCCTTCTTTAGGGGCTGACCTCATGGGAACCACAAGATTTGGTGGCCATAATTGTCAGTCAATCCCAACCTAGAAGAGAATGTCCATCCATCTCCATGAGCGCCTAGGAGAGCACCCTAGTGGACTGGATGTTGAGCCATATGCCTTATAGATGAGAATGAGGCGAAGCGCCCTAAAGGGAAGGGCACTTTACCAAACTCTTGGTAGGTTAGGGCACTACGCCATGTTCCCTTCTCCAGGTAAGAATTGAAGTGCCATAAGGGGCACAAGACTTGGTGATCTCACTCATCAGTCGATACCAAACGAGGTAGTAGTGCCCCTCTATCGCAACGGACGCTTTTAGGGGCATCCTCACAACCAGGAATTGAGTCTCATGCCTCATGGAAGGGAACAAAGTAGAGTACCCGGAGGGCAAGGCACCGCACCATGTACCCTCCTTGGAGGGAAGCTGGATTATGGAACCTCTCATCTGGGAAACGATAAGGTCTCCCAAAGCACTACCCAGGAGGTGATGGGGTCTCCCCAACATTCACCATATATCCTACTTGGAGGGACGACGGAGTATGAGACCTCCTATTCACGAGGTGATGGGGTCTTCCAGACACTACCTGGGAGATGAGGGGGTTCCCCTGACACTACCTAGGAGGTGATAGGGTTTCTCCGACACTATTTTCTATCTGAGAGGTGATAGAATCTCTCGAACACTCATCATGTACCCTCTTTGAAGGGACGACGGAGTATGAGACTTCCCATCTAGGAGGTAATATGGTCTCTCCATCACTACCCGGAAGGTGAAGGGGTCACCCCAACACTACCTGAGAGTTGATGGGTCTCCACGACACCACTTTCGATCTGGGAAGTGATGGGGTCTCCCCAACACTATAGTCGACCAAGAACTTGTTCAAGTGTCAGGTGGGATAGGGCACCTCGTCTTGCACTCTACCATTGGGCAGAAGGTGGAGTACGCTAGGGGGCACAAGCATCTCGACGGCCATGGCAGCAGAGGAGAGTGCGCAGCTGGCGGCCTTGGAACCCTTCGCCTCATTCTCCACCGTGATGGCCTCCTCTGCCTTGCTAGCTTTCACGCCAAATCCAGCAAGGGCGAGACTGGAACAACCATGGCTCGTCGGCTCCCCTGTTTCTTCACCTTGTCCCCGTCTCCGGCTGCTGGATCCGGTGGTCTTCTCTGTTGTCATGTTCCCCTCACTATTACAAAACACCACATCACTACCGGTTCCAAATTGGCATCACTGCCGGATATTGGAACCGGCAGTGTGTGGTCGGCAGTGATAGTCTGTATCACTGCCGGTTTGTTATAGAACCGACAGTGATAGTATAAATCCAAAAATCACTCGGTAAAATCAAAAATAAATTTATTTGCTAGGATTCAAACCCATGACCTACTGCTTCGTGTGAACTCCCCTTACCATCTTACCTAACACACACTTCTCAACTACTATAAGATATATGTTCCTTTTATCCCTTCATATATGAAAGTTTCAACGATTATTTGGACATCTAAATGATTTCAAATAAAAAAGTTATCAACTACAAAGTTGTACGTAGATCTCATCGAGAGCTACAATTTTCATATAAATTTTGTCTCCATTCGACTCCGTATGCAAAAGTTATGATTTTTCAAAAATATTATCACTGCCGGTTCTATTCCAGTAGAAAGAGGTTTTTTTGTAGTAGTGCCTAGGGGTGGAAAAACAGCTCGAGGCTCGTGGCTCGGCTCGGTGCATCAACGAATTGAGCCCGAGCCTACCGTCTGGCTCGGTGCTACAATGAGCCGAGCCCGAGCCGGCTCGCGAGCGGCTCGTTGGCTCGTTAGGCTCGGTAAAATTCAGACATTCAGAATCACTTTCACTAATCACTAATCAATTATCCAAATTATATGAGGCTTAATTTTAATACAAAATTAGCCACAGCCCACAGACATTCAATTAGCTTGGCATTCATACAGTCATATTGAACAAGGAACATACAATAAAATATAGAATGCATGAGGGTTTAGTAATTCAGTCTGACATAAGTAACATAACACAAAGTGTATACGAAAGTAACAAAAGTAACAAAACACCCTTCCATAGTTCCATACTTCCATAGTTCCATTCCATTCTTGTAGTCTTGCAGATTCTAGAAGTCCAGAGGAGAGAAGTAGAGCTAAAAGCGGGCCCACATGCCAGGCGGCTCACGAGTTGAGCCGAGCCGGCTCGAGGCTCGACCGAGCCGAGCCGAGCTCAGTTTTCAGTTCAACAAAGACAATGAGCCGAGCCTAGCTCGGCTCGCAAACTGACGAGCTCGGTCGAGCCGAGCCGAGCCTGGCTCGGCTCGATTCCACCCCTAGTAGTGCCTTTGTCTCTATAACGATCGGATCCACGTTGGCTTCCCCAATTGCTCCTTTTTTTTTCTTATTTTTCTCTTGAAACTTCTTAACAAGAGACTAAACCGAAAAATGTAAATCGTATATATGCGTTTTGATTTTTTTTGTTGCAATTTCTTGAGAAAAAAATGTGGGCAATTTCTTAGTTTGCAGATTCCTGAAGATGAAATCCAAACGATCGTCCGATTTCTTGAATACAAAACTGTTTGTTGATTTCTTGAATCCGAAAAATCTTGGTTCGTGAAATCCAAAATGTTATTTTTTGTTCAATTTCTTGAATCCCAAAATCCTGGTTCTAGAAATGCCGAATGTAATTGATGTTTGATTTCGTGAATCCAGATCGTGCAAGAGAGAAGGTGAATGATTGGTTCATGCCAAAGACGATGGGGAGAATGGGAGTAGGTGGAGAGAGATAGGAGAGTAGATCGACACGTGTTTGACTAAGAATTATTTTTGGACTGTCTGGCCTTTTTCATGTGCACCAATCTCAAAGCAAAATGTATGCCATGGATAGTGCATGTGCATCCACGTAAATGTGGTTTGGCATTTCCGCTGGCAAATGGCGAGAGTCGTAATGCGCCACACAACCGGCTGATGGTGATGCTAGCACAAACCCAGACGCTGATCCAGCGATTTGGTGGACTAATTCTCGATCCGCTTTTCCTCTTCTCGTAAAGGAAGATTACGGAGAGAAAAGTCCGATTTACCACGTCGGTCGATTGGGCTAGCGACCGCGGACAGCCTAGGAGGAGTCGGAGAACTGGGATGGCGCCGTCGCCGCGAAGTCGCAGGCACGTACGTCATTCGCCGGCGGTGGCGAAGGCGTTTTGTCATGACGCACAGGTGCAACTGCCCCCACCACAAACGGTTCCCATAGGGGAGACAGAGTTCGCCTTCCGACTGTATATGAACGACGACGGCAGCAGCTACGATATAGAATAATAGAGCAGCCCCCACTTTTCTTAAGCCTTAGCCTCCAATCCACCACTGAAGATTGGAGGAGGAAAAGAGTGGTGGGGTACAAGTACTCAAGTAGAGAGGGAAGTGGAGGCGGCGGGTTAAGGGCGAGTCGAGATGGCGGCGGCGGTGGCGGGGAGCAATGTGGAGTTCATCCGCGCGCGCAGCGACAAGCGGGAGTACCGCCGGGTGGTGCTCCCCAACGCGCTCGAGTGCCTCCTCATCAGCGACGCCGTCACCGACAAGGTCCGTCTCGATCGCGCTCCCCCAGTCGCTCGCGGCGGAAGCGTGGCATGCTCGCGGATTGGTCAACGAGTGATTCGGTGGTGATTCCCTCTCTGCCTCTCGCTGTGCGCAGGCGGCGGCGTGTATGGAGGTCGGCGTGGGCTCGTTCAGCGATCCGGACGGGCTCGAGGGCCTCGCGCACTTCCTCGGTGAGTTCAGTTCCCTCATCTCCACCCTCCGCGCCATCGGCTTCGCTGCGTTGGCGGTGATCTAACCACCGGATTCGTGGAGTGAGGCTTCGGGCTAGGCAGTGGTCGGGTTGGGTGGGGATTGTTCGTTAGGACGCCTGGCCCCAGCGCGGTGCTCTTGCTCCGCGATTTGCTTTCACGCCGCCATGGATGAATCTCATCCCCCTTTTGGGATCCGGCTGGGATCTCGAATTGTCGCCATCGAAGCAAGGAGACAAGGAACGCTTGCTCGCTTGCATGGCGACCTTTCCCCCCGGTGCTGGTAGAGTGGTAGTCAATGGATTTTTCCTATAAAAGTCGAACAAGTCAGTGGTTAGTTGAGGTGTCGCTGGGCGTGTCTTGACCGTCGGACCACACGTCCACACCATGGATGGTTCAGATTAAGGGTCTTATCAGAAGGGGAATTGTGATCTGCTTCTTCTCAGCGTCCACGTCTGATCGTACGGTCTGCACATGCACGGCCTTCGTCTGTAACAGAACCGTTTCTTTTATTTTTGTGACGGCCGCTATGCATTTTCTGTAGCAATCGCCCTCATCGTTGCTTTTCTTAAATGTGTCTGTAGTGTCTAGCAAAAAAATCCTACGATGCTACTTTATGCATTATTTGTTGGGCAAATTATTGCTAGTCGGCGACAAAGTTAATACAGTAGTACAAGTTTTTTATGAGCGATCGAAGAATTTCATGGTAGACACGGATGACGGACGCACGGTTCGGTCGTGCAGGCCAGAGTCCAAGACGGGAGCGTGTCGTTCTCCAAATAATTTAACCTGCTCTGCTCGACTGCTCTACACTCGGGGTTCACAATATCATTGATAATCACTCGACGCAATTATCGAACATATCGAGCCGGTTCGGTATATAATACTAGTCGGTAAACCAGTTAAGTTTAAAAATTCAAAAAAAATTATGCAATGTAAATATCGTGATAATCGCTGAATATCACTCAATTTTCAATGAATATCGAGCGAAAATTGCTTAGAACATCGATCGACGAAAAAGGGTTGAATATCGAGGCATATCAAATGATTATCGGTGAAAATTGTTTTTTCTAAATTTTTTCTTCAAAAAGTTTGATTTTGAAACCCTTCGATTTTTTACGATTTTAGACCGATTATTGACGAAAATTAGTACCGGTTGAGGGACGATTTTCAAGGTCAAATCGATAATGTAAACCCTGACTACACGTTGCTGCCTGTTCTTGTCAGCTTGCTCGATAGTATATTTGAGGGTTAGGACAATCACAAAAATGTTTACACTTTCGGTCTGTGAGCCGAACCGATATGTGCCGATTTTGTCTGGCGGGTGAATTCCATTGACAAGTGGTAACAACACAAGATAAAGGAGTAGTACTGAGCTACACATGCGGGACTGTACCAATTTACGGCACATACTGAGCTACACTTCCGGGACTGTACCAATTCATTGCAAGCACTGAGCTACACTTGCGGCACTGTATCGATTTATTGCATATGTTTATGCAAAGGGATATTGCTGACAAAACCACACAAAATTAAATTGATAGTCTACTCTAGACTAGAGTGGCATCGTTTTCTTTGCATGATTTGTTACTCTTTTAATGGAAAAATGTTTGATGAGTATACAAAGTAACCTATTGGGATGCAGGAAACGATCAGCATGATGACTGTTGGTCGCATCAAATCAATTCATTTCCACTTGAGCATTTTCTCTGTTTCTTTCTTGCCTTGATTTATTACCATGGACTTGCTTGCAGAGCATATGCTATTTTATGCCAGCGAGAAATACCCTGAAGAACATGATTATACAAAATATATCACAGAGGTACCTTCTACTAATCAACTCCAAGAAAACATTCAACCTCGTTTCGCTTCATTATATGTTTGCTTGCAAGTATTACTCACACTTTAAAATGTGAAATGCTGATGAGAAAGAAAAATGGAATTTGTTAGGCTATGATAGGTGGGCACCTTATGACTGATTTATGTGATTTTATGCAAGGAAATCTAAACTTGTACGTACCATAGCCAGGCCTACTCCATTGATTGCAGAGCGCAGGCCAAATACTACCTATATTACGCCCCGCGGGGTTCCGGCCTAAGGTCCAATCTTAACGCTCTCAAACCAAATACAGTGGTCATGCCTAGGGTCCGATCTTTACGCTCTCAAACCATACACACCAAGCACTGAAGCCAAAATCCATGCTCGCCAACGTACTATGTTTCTGTGATAACGTTACATGCAGGAAAAATTCTGCAAAGAAAAGCAGCACTAATTTTCCGACTAGCAACAACTCAGCGATCCTAATCCTATCATGTCATAAGTTGGTAAAGAGGCCCACACCTTGTACTATTTCCTTTCTCTAGGACCCTGTTAATATGGAACATTTTAAATATTCTTTTTAATGCTTGGAATTTACATTCAGTGTACTTGGATTACATTTTTGAGTATTTGGTATGATGTGAAAAATATCAGCACGGTGGCTCCTTCAATGCCTGTACACGCTCTGAGACGACGAATTTCTTTTTTGATGTTAACGTGGACAATTTCGAAGAAGCCTTAGATAGGTAAGCCTCTTCAATATATGTATCTTTTCAGTTAATACACGTTTATGGAATAAGCAGATTTGCTTGGTTCTTTATTTGAATAAAATAATAATGGGTAGTTTCTGTTGCGCAGATTTGCACAGTTCTTTATTAAGCCGCTGATGTCGCAGGACGCTGTTCTTAGAGAGATAAAGGCTGTTGATTCTGGTGAGCAGTTGCCCCCTTCGTTTCAGCTTCTACGTAGCTTCTGTTTAAAAAAAGCAGATTGTCTGCCGAACGGGAGTATTTTGGACAGCTTCTCCCACAATCGGAAACTGCTCTCTACATAAAATCAGAATCCGGATTCTCGCTGATTCTTGCTGGCCTGGTTTGAAACTTAAAATCGCAGTTAGCTCGGCCCGATTCTCCCACAATCAGAAATAGCTTCTCTTATAATCCAGAATCCATAATCCATAAGCTGAAATGAAGGGAGGTCATAGTTTATACATTATGGTGCTGTTTGCATCTAACATGACATATGTTTCTGTGCTCTCCCAAACAAAAACAAGAGTACACCTGAAAGCAACTATGCCTATGTGGGTGGTGAAGGTTACACCAGTTTCAGCTTGCCCCAATCACTTTATAATTTGCAATTGTTTTATTTGGTGTAGTGAGAAGCACACTCTGGCTAACATTGCCTTTTATTGTCCTCAGAACACAAGAAAAATTTGTTGTCTGACGTCTGGAGAATGGCTCAGGTACTCAAAGTTTCTACTTTTGTTAGATACATGAGATATTCTTTTGTGCGAACATCCAACGGCAAAACAGAGCAGAAAAGGCCGCCGTGCTGTGATCTCCGGTCGAGCTCGAGCTAGGCGCGCTAGCTTTCTTTCCTTCCTTCCGCGTTCTCTTCTCCGTCCAAACAAGAAACAGCGTTATCATTCATCAGATTACAGCAGTGAATAATCGCTATACTTAGCTAAGTGGTGAGAATTAGGACAAAACTATTGTCTAAAACTCCTATTCCGAGGCCTGTCGACCTCCCCTCTTCCCGCCCAGAGGCGGCGGGAGGACACCACCAAGAAGCTCCCGAGCCCCTACTTCCACTGCGCCCCTCCTTTTCCCCCACTCTCTCTCTCTCTCTCTCTCTCTCTCTCCAAGTTCTTCTGAGATCCGTTTTTTTCTTCTGAGATCCGTTTTGCTGGTGCTCGAGCTGGCGCCGGCGCCGGCGCCAGAGCCGAGGATTGTCTCTCTGCACCTCAGAGCCTCTTCTCTCCCCGTTCTCCGACGCCGTTTCTTGCCGTCGTACCTCCCCGTGGGAGGGCTCCCTCTCCGGCTGCTGCTTTCTTTGGTGGCTGGGGCGGTGAGTGCGGAGAGAGTGTCAGGGCCCAAGGATGAACTCGGAAACCCAACAGGAAAACTTCAAGAAATCACAAAAATGGAAAGACAAGAGCAAGTAGATTCGATGGATTCCCTCAGTACACCGTCGCTGCTTATATAGCTGTCGTAAGTTCGCAACAGAGTTATAGCGACAAAAATAACACATAATGCCCTCTGATAGCTCCCTGACCACCGGATTGAACTAATCCAAAGAGTATCCTGCAATCTCCACCGTCCGTTAACTGAAATAAACTCTGCTTTGTATTCGGATTCAGACTCCAGGGACCTGACAAGTGCCCTTCCCTTAAGATCCTTGTCCGTGAGGATTAAAATGTGGAAAATTTTGGCTGCTTTGCCCATCTTCTCAAGAATTTTGAATGGTCCATAATATTAGGGGTGTCTAGGGAACACCTGAGTGTTTTCTTGTTAAAATAGCATTCAAATTTTGAGCACTCTAATTGATAAAATCAATTTGTCTAATCTCCTCATATTTGAGTCCTCTATAGACAAAAAATTGAGTGCTCACAAATAAAAAAACACTTGAGTGTCACTTAGCAATTCCTCATAATATTTCTAATGCAGTTTCAAGCTTCTGTGCAATCCCAGTGCATTGTGTCAGTATGGTTGCACTTTGAGATAAGCCATTCCCCAACCTCGAAGCTTCTCCCAGTTCTGTTTTTATCAGCAAAGTACATCATTCTAGAGCTGGCCTTCTCCAAATTAGCCTTAATGGCCTCAAATGCAACATGTCTGCCTTGCAACACATTTCTAGCCTCCTTAATTGTTGAATTTGGTAACAGATTTTCAGTTACCAGTGGTGATTTCATACCATATAAAGCTTGGAATGAAGTCATTTTCAAATATGTGTGAAAGGATGTGTTGTACCACCATTCAACTTGTGAAAGCCAAGAATGCCACCTCTTTAGACTAGCAAAAGCCATACACCTTAAATAATTCTCAAGGCGCTAACTGACTCTCTCTGTTTGTGGATGGTAGGCACTACTAAGCTTTAATTTCTCTCTCATAGCTTTGAAAAGTTCTTGTCACAATGTGCTAGTGAAGTTCCTATCCCTATCTGAAATTATTACCACAGGAAGGCCTTGCAGTTTGTAAATATTCTCTAAGAAAAGGTCTGTTACGGTTTGTACTATATAAGGGTGTCTCATAGAAATGAGATGAGCATATTTTGTAAACTTTCCATCACCACCATTACTACATCCTTCTCTAATTTAGGTATTCCTTCTACAAAATGTAAAGTAATGTGGGTCCAAGACATTTCTAGAATTGGAAGAGGTAGCAATCCTAGGTAGGGTTGATTCTTGGATTTGTTTTTCTGGCACACGACACATCTCTTCACATACTCAACCACCATAGCTATCATACCAGCCTAGTAAAACAACAATTTTGTCCTTTGATAAGTATCTCTCTCTCTTGAATATCTGTTAGAATATACTTCCATATATGTTCATGCCCTGTATAGCAATATCTATCTCCAGGATATATCTCCTGATATGCTTGTACCATATATAGCCATAGCTGTCCGTACTTAGGGATTGCTTGCTATAGATAGATGTATACTCTGTATTATATATGGGTTGTTGCCCTGTCAATGGGAATTCATCTAATTCTCCCCAAATCTCTATTCCAACATGGTATCAGCAGCCTAGGTTCTCTGCCTTCGGCTGTCCACAGCGCATCCCCTTGCGCCCCTCTCCTCCTTCCCCTTGGCCGACGCTCCCCTAGCGCCTCTCCTCTATCCTCCAGCACCGCCTCCCCCTTGTCTATGGCGGACCCTGCTGCTACTGCTACAGCCGCCGCAGCTGCCGTCAATACTGCCGGTGCTGTGGCCGCCGATGCTCCTCTCTACGGCGCCGTTCTTCCCTACAACCCTCACAACCCCGCCACCGCTCTCTCCACCATAAATGTGCGCACGCACATCCCCTTCTCTCTTCAACTCGATCCACCCAACTACTCTCGCTGGCGCGAGCTTTTCGAACTTCTTGTCGGCAAGTTCGGCGCCCTTCACCACCTCACCCAGGATGCTCCCAATCCTCCCGATGGCATCTGGACCACCACAGACATGGCGGTCAAGTCTCTCCTCTACGCCTCCCTCTCCGAGGAAATTCTCGGCATTGTTCTCCATCGTGGTGCCTCAGCGCGCATCATATGGGAGAGCTCGGAGGGCTGTTCATGCAAAGAACAGACATCTCGCGCTCTGTCCTCGGCCGAATTCGCAATTTGGCTCAAGGGACCTCTCCATCTCGCCTACTCCCGGCGTCTCAAGACCTACGCCGATGCCCTCGCAGACATCGGCCAGCCTGTTCGTGATGACACCCTGGTGCTCACCCTTCTCCGCGGATTGACTGACAACTTCCGCAACATCGCCACCATCATCAAGACGAAGGATCCCCTCCCTTCTTTCTTGACGGCTCGTTCAATGCTGCTCCTTGGGGAGGTTGATCTCAAGATAAAGCCCGGCAAGTCTGATGGGGCTACTGTTCTCTACTCCAACAGCACCAAGTCGTCTTCGTCCATGGGTGACAGCAGTACCGGCGCCCCCAATTCCCGCTACAAAGGCAAGGGCAAGGGCAAGGGCCGCTACCTTGCCAACCCAAAGCCTCTTGCCGGCGCCATCCCCATGGGTTTTAACCCATACACTGGTACGTTTCAGATGTGGCCAGTACCTGCTTCCGGACCCGGCATCCTTGGACCTCGACCACAACAGCCGCAGCATGCGCCTCGGATGCCGCCTCCCATGGCGTCGGCTCCAGCACCATTCGCCTACTATGCAGCACCACCATCTACTCCCACTGCTGCCTCCACCGGCGCCCCCTCTTGGGATCAGACTTCCCTCATTCAGGCGATGAATGCTATGACCATGCAGCAGCCGGACTCTTCCACGTGGTACATGGATTCCGGCGCCTCTTCTCATCTCACCGCCGACCCCGGTAAACTCTCTGTCCGTCACACCTCCCCTCGTCCTCACACCCACATTGTTGTTGGCGATGGTTCTTCACTTCCTGTTACCATAACCAGCAACACTACTCTTTCCACCCCCAACTGTCCTCTCTCCCTCTCCAATATTCTTGTTTCTCCCCACATTATTGCCAACCTCATCTCCGTTCGACAATTTACAAAAGATAACATTTGCTCCATTGAATTTGACCCTCTTGGTTTTTCTGTGAAGGATCTCCACACTCGAACCGTGATTCACAGGTGCAATAGTTCGGGTGATCTCTACCCGTTCTATCCAGCGCACCCAGTCAAGCATCATGCATTCGTCGCTCCTTCTCCTCCCAGCATCCTTTGGCATCAACGGTTGGGGCACCTGGCGACCACGTCCTCTCCCATCTCCAAGCCGCGGCCGCCATTCCTTTAGCTTCAAATAAAATTGTACCTCATACATGTCATGCTTGTCAACTAGGCAAACATGTTCGTCTTCCTTTTTCTACATCTATGTCCAGCACCAATAAACCTTTTGAGTTGCTTCATTGTGATTTGTGGATGTCACCTCTTCCTAGCGTATCTGGTTTTAAGTACTATCTCGTATGCTTGGATGACTTTACCCACTACCTCTGGACATTCCCCCTAAAACTTAAGTCTGACACCTTCCCCACTCTCAAACACTTTCACACTTATGTCGCCACTCAATTCTCTTCCACCATCAAAAGTTTTCAGTGTGATAATGGCACCGAATTCCTTAACACTGCCACTCGCACTTTCTTCTTGCAAAACGGCATTCATCTTCATCTTTCCTGTCCCCACACCTCTCCTCAAAATGGGAAAGCCGAACGAATCATCCGTTCAACCAACAACATCATACGCACTCTCCTTATTCAAGCCTCCATGCCCCCCTCCTATTGGGTCGAAGCCCTCCACACCGCCACATACCTTCTTAATCGCCTACCCACCTCCACTCTCAACAATCTTACCCCATACCAAGCCCTTTTTCATTCTCCTCCCTCTTATGCAAATCTTCGTGTTTTTGGGTGTCGGTGTTACACCAACCTTTCCGTCACCATGCAGCACAAACTTGCTCCGCGCTCCTCCGAATGTGTCTTCCTGGGTTATCCCGACAATCACAAAGGCTTCCGCTGTCTGGACTTAACCTCCAACCGTATCATCCACTCTCGGCACATCATCTTTGATGAACTTACTTTTCCTTTTGCCCGCAGCTCCACCCCCCCTCCTGCCGGCTACTCTTTTTGGATCTGAATCTTCGGAGCTCCTTGGTTCTTTACTGCTGCCTTGCTTCACACCCCTATGGCGGCTCCTCCTGCCGCATCACCTGCCGCTGCTGCCTCTTTACCAACAGCAGCATCGGGTGCTGCTCCTCCAACCACAACAGTGCCGGCTCTTGCCTCCTCTCCAGTGCCGGTTGCCTCTGCCGCAGAGGCTGCTGCGGCCTATCTGTTGCACACCAACCACTCAAGACCATAGCGGCGACATGTGTACATCTGGCCATCGACGCCTCTCCAACCACCGCCTCCTTCCGCACCAGCATCGTCATCAGTGAAGTCGTCCCATCCTATGACCACCCGGAGCAAGGATGGCACTCTTCCACCTCCCCTGTTCCAGCTGATCGCCACTACCTCCAGCACTCTTTCTCCAGAACCGAAGACATACAGGGGTGCTCTTAATGATCCTAACTGGAAAGCCGCCATGATTGATGAGTTTACTGCTCTTGTCAGTAACAATACGTGGGATTTGGTGTCTCCACCGCCCCACGCCAACATCGTCTCCAGCAAGTGGATCTACAAACATAAGTTCAATACCGATGGCTCCCTCTCTCGCTACAAAGCTCGCTGGGTTCTCCGGGGCTTTTCTCAGCAACCCGGCGTCGACTATGATGAGACCTTCAGTCCGGTGGTGAAGGCGACCACCATCCGCACTGTCCTCTCCATTGCTGTTGCCTCCGATTGGCCCATCCGACAGCTCGACATCAAGAATGCCTTTCTCAATGGTACTCTTGCAGAAACCGTCTACGCTCAACAACCACCGGGCTTTGTAGATCCTGATAAACCCACTCATGTGTGCCGCCTCAACAAATCGCTGTACGGCCTCAAGCAGGCCCCCCGGGCCTGGTACAGTCGGTTTCATTCCTTCATCACCGCCAACGGCTTCATCAACACCAAGTCGGACTCCTCATTATTCGTCTACTCCAAGGGCGCCGACCGTGCATTCCTCTTGCTATATGTTGACGACATTGTGCTTACGGCATCGACTACGGCTCTTCTCGATCGCGTCGTCGCCATGTTACATCAGGAGTTTGCCATGAGCGACCTCGGCTCCATCCACTACTTCCTCGGCATCACCACTTCCCGTTCATCCCACGGCCTCTTCCTGTCGCAAGGAAAGTACGCCGCCGAGATTCTCCAGCGCGCCGGCATGACGAACTGCAACCCCTGCGCCACTCCTATCGAGGCACGCTCCAAACTCTCCGCTACTGGCGGGGAACCGGTCTCAATCCAACCTCTCAGAGCCTTCTTTGGCGCTCTGCGATGCGACCTTCACGCCCGACATCGCTCATGCCGTTCAGCAGGTTTGCCTTCACATGCATGATCCGCGTGACCATCATTTCCAACTGGTCAAACGGATTTTGCGTTACCTCAAGGGCACTCTCCACTACGGTCTTCAGCTCCATCGGACACGGTCTCACGACCTCGTTGTCTACACGGACGCTGATTGGGCCGGCTGCCCCGACACGCGAAAGTCTACTTCCGGCTACTGCGTCTTCCTCGGCAACAACCTCCTCTCTTGGTCCTCCAAGCGGCAACACACCGTTTCCCGCTCAAGTGCCGAAGCTAAATACCGCGGTGTTGCCAATGGTGTGGCCGAGGCGTGTTGGCTTCGTCAGCTCTTGCTTGAACTTCGGCATCCCTTGCGCAAGGCAACAGTCGTCTACTGCGACAACGTCAGTGCAGTCTACCTCTCCACCAACCCAATTCAACACCAGCGCACAAAGCATGTCGAGATCGATCTTCACTTCGTGCGAGAGCGTGTTGCTCTTGGAGATGTTCGCGTTCTTCACGTTCCGACGGATCAGCAGTATGCCGACATTTTCACCAAGGGCCTCCCTACTTCGACCTTCAAGGGGTTTCGCTCTAGTCTCAACGTCCGCGACACTCCCAGCTGAGACTGCGAGGGGCTGTTAGAATATACTTCCATATATGTTCATGCCCTGTATAGCAATATCTATCTCCAGGATATATCTCCTGATATGCTTGTACCATATATAGCCATAGTTGTCCATACTTAGGGATTGCTTGCTATAGATAGATGTATAATCTGTATTATATATGGGCTGTTGCCCTGTCAATGGGAATTCATCTAATTCTCCCCAAATCTCTATTCCAACAATATCCCATACGGGTTGAGCCATGAAATGAGTCCAATAGTTATTTCTTGAGATTAAAACTTGTATGCACATAAATTCTTCCCTTATATTTTAGTATTCTACCGTTTAAGGTATATGGTGGAGCACTAGCTTCATCTATTCTTAACAACCTCCAGTTCTCTGCATTTTTCATCTCCATGGTAGCTCTGAACTACTTCAGAAATCCACTAAGGTATAGCCAGAGAAATAGCCATTGTGTGCTCAGGGTAAGAAGCTTTGGAAAGGGCATTAGCTGCTTTGTTCTCTCTGCCCTTTTTATATTCAACCTTGTAGTTAAAGCCCATCAGCTTAATCAATAATTTATACTGAATTCTATCAATCAACCTCTGGTCAGTGATGTATCTGAGACTTTGTTGATATGTCTTTATAATTAGTGTTGAACCAATCAAATAATGCTACCACTTTTTTAATGCTTCTAATATAGCCAAAATCTCCTTATCATATATTGACACTACCATAGCCTTAGGGCTAACAGACTTGCTCATGTAAGAAATAGGTCTGCCATTCTGCATCAGCACAACTCCTAGTCCACTCTCACTAGCATCAGTCTCAAGAACAAATGATTTTGTAAAATCAGGAAGTGCTAATACCGGGGCTTTGATAAGAGCCTCCTTGATTTTTATGCATGCTGCTCCGCCCCCCATTGAAATGCATTTTTCTTGGGAGAGTTGAATAAAGGTCTGTAAATAATTCCAAAGTTCTGAATGAATCTCCTATAATACTCAACCAACCCTAGGAACCCTCTCAATTGAGTTATATTTTCAGGTTTAGGCCACTCTTACACTGCAGTAATCTTTTTTGAGTTAGTTGCCACCCTTTGATCACTTATAACAAGGCCCAAATACTCCACCTGTGACTGCCCAAATACACACCTAGCATATAATTTGTTTCTTCTCAAGATTTCTAGCACCTGTTTTAACTGCCCTTTATGCTCTTCCAATGTGCGGTTGTAAATTAATATATTATAAAAACATCGGCACAAACTTCCTCAAAAACCCTGCCAAGATCTCATTCATCAATGCCTGAAATGTTGCAGGAGTATTTGTTAGCCCAAATGGCATAACAATAAATTCATAATGCCTTGTATGAGTACGAAATATTGTTTTGGCTATGTCAGCTTGGCTCATTCTGATTTGATGATATCCTGATGTCAAATCTATCATGGAGAAGTATTTGGCCCTATGTAATCTATCCAAAAGATCTTCAATCACAGTGTTAGACTACCATCTATAGCATGTCCATGTATGGACAAAGCCCTATCGAGGCTGCGCCATATCCCTCTTGCCATACAGGTGGCGCATACACTTGCCTTATGATTGTACCAAATTAGGTGATAGTTTTCCTTACCTAGAGATAGCTTACCATGTATGGTACATATTCTGTCTATATGTATGACCTTCTGTATCAATGGAATGCATCTGAATTCCTCAATCTTACATGGTATCGAGCAAGCCTTCCATGGCGCGCTCCTCTTCTTCCTCCTGCAACCGGCGCCCTTGCCGGTAATGGCGTCCCTGCTGCGGCGCCATTGTCCCCAACCCCAATCTCGCCTTCAACCCCACCTCCATGCTCTCCACAATCAATGTGAAAACCCACATCCCTTTCTCCTCCAGCTAGACCCTCCTAACTATTCCCGATGGCGCGAACTTTTCGAGATCCTTGTCGGCAAGTTCGGCGCCACCACCACCTTTTTCCTCCCCGGCCCGGCAGCCCCGATGGGACATGGGCGGCAGCGGATTTTGCCGTCAAGTCCCTCCTTTATCTTCCGTGTCCAGGAGATCCTTGGCATTGTTCTTGACCGGCGCTTGACCCGCAACATTTGGGAAAGTGTGGAAGTGCTCTTCCATAACAACCGCACTTCGCGCTCGGCCTTGGAGGCCGAGTTTAGTAATTTGGCGCAAGGAAATCTCTCCATCTTGGCTTATTCTCAACGCCTCAAGACCTACGCCGACTCCCTTGCTAATGTCGGCCACCCAGTCCGGGATGATACTCTTGTCCTCACTCTCCTCCGAGGCTTGAGCGAATCCTACCGCCACATCGCCGCCATTGTCAAAACCAGGGAACCTCTTCCTTCCTTCCTGGAGGTTCGGTCCATGCTTCTCCTTGAAGAAGCAGAGACCAAAACCACCAAGACCTCTGGCGCCCCTGTTCTCTTCTCCGGCACCACTGGGCACGCTTCCTCGACCAACAGCCGTTCCTCCTCCAACCAAGGCGGCACAGGTAAACCCAAGGGGAAGCACAAGGGGCGTCCCTATTTCAACTCCGGCGGCCACTTCTCTGCGCCGCAGGCTGCTGCTGGGCGCCCTCCTCTGCCTCCGCTTCTTTGGTGCCGCATGGGATTCAACCGTGGACGGCACCTTCCAGATGTAGCCATCTCCTTCTTTGCTCTGGGATCCTCGGACCTCGGCCTCGGCGAGACCTTCTTCGCGCCCTCTCCGGCTTGTCCGTGGCCGTCCAACAACCTCAGCGCCACACCAGTGCTGCTGCTTTGCTCCTACCACGGGCGGCCTGCAGCCTCTCACTTGGGACCAGACCGCTCTCATCCAAGCAATGAACGCGATGACTCTCCAGCAACCAGATCCAACCTCCTGGTACATGGACTCCGGCGCCTCCAATCATCTTACTTCCGATTCTGGTAACCTCACAAACCTTCACCATATTACTTCCTCCTCCCCAAACATTGTTGTCGGCAATGGTACCCAGCTTCCTGTTGTTGCCTCCGGCAATCACAGGTTCTCTACCTCCACTCGTCCCCTCACTTTATCCAATGTTCTTGTCTCTCCACAGATTATCGCTAACCTTGTTTCCGTCCGAAAATTTACTCGCGATAACAATTGTTCCGTCGAGTTTGATCCGTTTGGTTTCTCTGTGAAGGACCTTCATTCTCGGGCGGTGATTCAGAGGTACAATAGCTCGGGTGATCTCTACTCCTTCCAACCACACGCCAAGCCTCAAGCCTTCCTCGCTGCTACTACCGATCAGATCACATGGCACCGCCGTTTGGGGCATCCCGGCGACCAAGCTCTCTCCCAACTCAACAACAACTTAGCAGTCACTCCTTTTTTGTCCAATAAAATTGTACCTCACTTATGTCATGCTTGTCAAATTGGCAAACACATTCGTCTTCCTTTTTCTTCCTCTGTGACTGCTACTAATAAACCATTTGAACTTATTCACTGCGACTTGTGGACATCTCCTGTCTCTAGCTTGTCCGGTTTCAAATACTACCTCGTGTGTCTTGACGATTTTACTCACTACCTATGGACGTTTCCTCTTCGACTCAAGTCAGACACCTTCACCACCCTTCGCCATTTCCACGCCTTCGTTTCCACCCAATTCTCCACCACCATCCAGAACATTCAATGCGATAATGGCCGTGAGTTCGACAATACCGCAGCTCGATCCTTCTTTCTTGCTACCGGTATACACCTCCGCCTCACATGTCCCTACACATCACAACAAAACGGAAAAGCTGAACGCATCATTCGCTCCACCAACAACATAATCCGCACTCTCCTTTTTCAAGCCTCCATGCCCCCTTCCTATTGGGCCGAGGCCCTTTCCACAGCCACCTACCTACTAAATCGCCATCCCACCAAAGCTCTTCGCCACAAAACACCCTTCCATGTTCTGTATGGTTTCCCTCCCGCCTACACACACCTTCGCGTTTTTGGTTGCCGCTGTTATCCTAATCTTTCCGCCACCGTTCCCCATAAGCTTGCCCCTCGCTCCACTGAATGTGTCTTCCTCGGTTATCCAGAAAATCAAAAAGGCTATCGGTGTCTCGATTTGACTACAAATCGCATCGTTACTTCCCGCCATGTCGTTTTTGATGAACAGACTTTTCCTTTCGCCAGGACATCCTCTGTTCTTCGTTCGGCATATTCTTTTCTGGACGCAGGTCTTCATGCCACTTCCGATGCTGATGATGCGCCCCTACAGACTGCTGCTACTTTGGGCGCTCAGGCCTCTTTGGCGCCTTCGCCTCATCCCACGCCGGCCCGCACCTCTACGCCCCTGGCGTCCGATCAGCTCCCTGTCGGGCCCCTGCCGCCTGCGACCGCCGTGCGTCCTGCGCCCGCCTCTCCGCCTCCTGCCACGCCTACGCTGGACCGTGGACCGTCTGGCGCACCGTTCGGCTCTGGCGAGCCTCCAGGCTCCTTCCCCACGCCTCCTGTCCGGCATGTCTTCACTCGGCGGCCTCCTCCGGTTCCTCCCGGCGCTGCGGCTACTGTGCCCCCTCTGGTGGACCGCCAGGCTGAGGCTGCAGCTCCACCGGCCTCCTCTCACCCGATGGTGACCAGAAGCAAGGATGGCACCCTTCCTCCTCCGATGTTCGGCTCCATGCCGTCCTTGCCGTGGTCTTTCTCGTAACCAAAGACCTACTGCGGTGCCCTCAAAGATCCTCATTGGAAAGCGGCCATGCTCGACGAGTACAACGCCCTTGTCAGTAATCACACTTGGGAATTGGTGGCGCCTCCCCCTCGCGCCAACATCGTCTCCGGCAAGTGGATTTACAAACACAAATTCCATTCCGACGGCTCTCTCGCCCGCTACAAGGCTCGTTGGGTCCTCCGCGGCTTCTCCCAATAGCCCGGCATTGACTACGATGAGACGTTCAGCCCGGTGGTTAAACCCGCTACCATTCGGACTGTGCTCTCCATCGCTGTCGACAAGGCCTGGCCCATCCATCAGCTGGATGTCAAGAACGCCTTCCTCAACGGCACCCTCACCGAGACGGTTTACGCCCAACAACCGTCCGGCTTCGTCGACCCCGACCGGCCTCATCATGTCTGTCGTCTCAACAAGTCGCTGTACGGACTGAAACAAGCCCCTCGGGCTTGGTACAGTCGCTTCCACGGCTTCATCACCACCGCCGGCTTCACCAACTCCAAGTCCGACTCTTCGCTGTTCATCTACCACTCCGGCGACGACACCGTCTACCTCCTCCTGTACGTCGACGACATCATCCTCACTGCCTCCACACCGGCCCTTCTTCGGCGCTTCATCGACATCCTCAAGCAAGAGTTTGCCATGAGCGATCTCGGTGATCTCCACTACTTCTTGGGCATTGCGGTCTCTCGCTCGCGGATGGCCTCTTCTGTCCTGAGCCAAGTATGCGCAAAGTTCTCCAACGTCTTTGGCATGTCCGATTGCCACCCTTGCGCCACTCCCATTGAAGCCCGCACCAAGCTCTCCGCTGATGGAGGACAGCCCGTCGCTGACCCTACCCTCTATCGGAGTTTGGCCGGCGCCCTGCAGTACCTGACCTTCACCAGGCCGGACATTTCCCATGCAGTTCAACAGGCGTGCCTCTACATGCATGACCCGCGCGATCATCACTTTCAGCTGGTCAAGCGGATCCTCCGCTACCTCAAGGGCACACTTACCTATGGCGTTCAGCTCACTCGCGGAGGTCCTCATGATCTCACTGTCTACACCGATGCAGACTGGGCCGGGTGTCCTGACACTCGGCGCTCTACTTCCGGCTACTGTGCTTTTCTCGGGCACAACCTCATTTCTTGGTCCTCCAAGCGACAACACACGGTGTCCCGTTCAAGTGCCGAGGCCGAGTATCGCGGCGTTGCTCATGGTGTGGCCGAAGCTTGTTGGCTCCGTCAACTTCTCCTCGAACTACACCAACCTCTTCGCCGAGCTACCATCGTCTACTGCGACAACGTCAGCTCTGTTTACCTCTCCACCAATCCGGTCCAGCATCAGCGCACCAAGCATGTGGAGATCGACCTTCATTTCGTTCGCGAGCGTGTTGCTCTTGGCGAAGTCCGTGTTCTACACGTGCCTACATCCCATCAATACGCTGACATCTTCACCAAGGGGCTTCCGTCATCCGTCTTCCAAGAATTCAGGACCAATCTCACCGTCCGCGCTGCTCCCGGTTGAGATTGCGGGGGGATGTTAGACTACCATCTATAGCATGTCCATGTATGGACAGGCGCCTAATCAGGGCTGCGCCATATCCCCTCTTGCCATACCTGGCTGGCGCATGCACTGCCTTATGATTGTACCAAATTAGGTGATAGTTTTCCTTACCTAGAGATAGCTTACCATGTATGGTACATATTCCTGTCTATATGTATGACCTTCTGTATCAATGGAATGCATCTGAATTCCCTCAATCTTACACACAGGAATAGGGTAGTTATTCTTCACCGTGTTAGCATTGAGTTGCCTATAATCAATGCATAATCTCCAAGTGCCATATTTTTTCTTCACAATTATAGCAGGAGAAGCATAAGGACTAACACTTGGTCTTATGGTTTGGGACAGTAGTAGATTTTCTATAAGTTCCTCAATTGCATCTTTTTTATAATGTGGTAATCTATAAGTTCTAATATTAATTGGTTTAGCATCTTGTACTAAAGGAATACTGTGGTCACAAACTCTAACCGGGGGAAGTTCAGAGTTCAGTAGCTTCATTAAAGACTTTAGAGAACTGTTGTAAAACTTTTTCAGTTTTGGCTGAATGCTCTTGTAGATCCTTGTCATTGGTAAGAATGGCCTTAGCATATATAACAGCCCCCATAGCCCCCTTCTCCATCCATTTCTTCAACTTCTGATCATTAATAACACAATTACCCTTAGGGTATCTCTCATTGAACTTGACAATCCTCTGCCCATCCTTGCAAATGATAAATTCCCTTGTTTTCATGTTCAAGCTCACTGGGCTATGCTGGTATATCCAATCAGCCCCAAGAATTGCATCATAACCCTTAAGTGGTAATACTCTAAAATATGAAAGAAATTGCTCACTGTGAATAGTGTATTGACAAGGCATGTACTTGGAATTGCACTTTAATTTCATCCCATTAGCCACTGCTACTTGTTCTATTCGCTGATTGTTGGTTCTGCAGTTAGTCTTTACTTCCAACGCTGGGGTTATAAATGTGGCAGTGCAGCCACTGTTCACTAATGCTATAGCACTCACCTTCCCAATATACATTTTCAGAGTAAATGTAGTAGTTCTAGAACTAGTTGCTACCACGATATGTTGTAGGATCAAGGATACCTGACTAGAGGGGGTGAATAGGAGATTTTTAAAATTCTTTAGCTCTAATTGCAATAAATAAATAATATAAGCAAGAATTATGATTTTGACAATTAAAGCCTAAAATCTCTAGGATCACTAAATGTACCGATAATCTAAGTCTAAGATAGGTTACTCTCCTAAGTACAAGATCAACATGCTAAACAAGCTAGGAAAGTAAATTGCACACTTGGATGCAAGAAATCAAACCACAAGAGAGAATGGACTTGAAATTTATCCCGTGGTTTCGGAGACTTACCAGTCTCCCCTAATCCACATTGAGGTAGCTTGATCACTTCAAGTCGGCTCGTTTCCACAATTGAGCCTCCCTCGATCACTTTGGTAGTTCTTCCCCGCTCCGGATAGGCGAACTCCGGTCTTCACAAATTTGTTGGGGCTTCTCACTACCTCTGTTAAGAAACTCACCGCACACAATGCCTCCAAGCTATCTAGGAGGCGACAACCTCCAAGACAAGTCTTGACGCTTGCTTGAGGTCGAATCTAAAAACTCAACACTAAGGGGGTGTTTGGGACAGCTCCAGCTCCATCAAAATCTGTGGAGTTGGTAGAGTAGGGTATTTCTAGCTCCAGAAATTTATGGAGCTGGAGCTGTGAGTACATTAAGAGTGTTTAGGTAGATCATCTTGTTTACATTTTAGACTAAAAATATAAACTTAATTTACTTTATTTTAGCTTATAAGTTTCAAATCTGAGCTGGAGCTGGGAGCTGGAGCTCTCCCAAACAGGGCCTAAATGTAACACTTGAATTGCTCCTAACCCTCTCAAAATGAGAATTTAATACACACAAGTAAGTTGGAGATTTGCTAAAGCTCAAATATGATCAATGAGGTCCTTGCTAGAGCTCAACTGTGATCAATGAGGTCCAAGAGTTACTCTAGAATGCAGATGTGGGGGTATTTACAGCCCCCACCAACATTTCAGACCGTTGGGGGAAATCTTAGAAAAATTCAACAATCCTAGTGCTACCATCCATGTAGGGCCGGTAGCACCAGGCCCAACCCCAACGATCGGCTCAGGGCATTAATTAGGGTGTCAGTGCCCGTTGCCACTAAGGGCCGATGCTGCCGCCCAACTAGGACCAGTAGTATCGGGCCCTTTTTATTTTTGCTCAACCGAAAATGCATGTTCTGTAAAAAATGGACCAGACTTTAAAGCCAGTGCTACCGCTCAGCCGGTAGCACCAGGCCACTATAGTTGGTAGCACCGGACCAAAGAAGACAGCCGAGATGCCTCTCTATAAATTTTAGATCGGGTTTTGGGGCCAGTGCTACCGTTCAACCGGTAGCACTATGCCACCACAGGCGGTAGCATCGGACCAGATTTCAGCCAAAGCTCTTCTCAATTATTTTCACACCGAGCCTATGGTGGTGCTCTTTGCTCAAAATCAATAGCACAGTGCTAGCATGGCAGTAGCACCACTACCTCTGAAAATTTTATGAATTTTCAATTTTGACTCACAACAAAGTTTTTATAAATTCAAGTGAGCATGGTTTTGAGCCTTTGAACTTTGATCAACTTCAAATTACTAGTCAAGATCTCTCTTAATAGTACGGCACCTATTCTAGCAACCCGATTTTTCTCCAAAACTCCGAGATCGGCAAAAGCTATGAAAATGTCCTTAATTTTATACCTTGGTTATTTAGCTTAACGTGTTGATCTTCTTTTAGCTTCATTTTCATGCTTAATCACGTACCATTTCTAGGACCAATCTATTTTTAATAAGTCAAAGAAAAATATTAGTCCTATAATCACGATTGTCATTAATCACTAAAACCAAAACGAATTAGGGGCCTAGCTGCTTGTAATCTCCCCTTTTTAGTAATTGATGACAACCTCAACATAAATAATGAATTGAAATTGAATTTGAGTATGCAACAAGTAAAATATGTTGTATACTCAAAGATTTAGCTTTAATGATAATGAATTTTGGAGCAAAACACTATTAAAGCCGCAATATTTAATTGAAAACTCCTCCTAAAGATGTGCATATGGAGAAAGAGATGAAATTTGGATACTTTGAGAATTTTGAAATTTTAACAGAGTTTTCCTTAAATATTAAATCTACGGATATCAATATGATAATGAGAAATATAGCAATACAAGTAAAGCATGAAAATCCAATGAGACAATATAAACCATAGATAAAGATTTAACAATAAGCATAAATAACCATAAACACCATTCAACATAAACATAAACATCCAAACACATCCAAAACACATAAACACGAGGTTCATTAGCTTACATAACCATACATAAACTCTAGAGCTTCAATTCTTCAAGCTTGCTTGCTCCATCTTGCATCACTTCTCCCCCTTTAGCTGTTAAGGAGGTGAGAATGCAGCTCACTATTCATTATGGGCCCAATGGACTAGAAATACAAGAACCAGGGTAAAAGGAAATAGGCAAATAAGCCTCTATACAAATGGCTAATCTAACACCCCCTCAAACTCATGGTGGGTCTACAACACTGAGTTTGGAGAGATGGAAACAATGTTGTGCTTTAGTCTGTGCCTTGGTGAAGAAGTCGGCAAGCTGAAGCGACGAAGGCACATGACGAAGAGCAACCGCCTGATCTTGCACCTGGGAGTGAACGTAGTGAGCATTGACGCCGATGTGTTTGGTGAGCTCATGCTTCACCAGATCACGAGCAATGCTGATGGCGCCAGTGCTGTCAGACCTGACGGTCGTCGGAGTAGAAACAGTCACACCCAGGTCAGCAAGAAGCCACCGAAGCCAAGTCACCTCAGCAGTCACCGAGGCCAGGGCACGGAGCTCATCCTCAGTGCTAGAGCAAGAAACAGCAGTCTGAAACTTCGTCTTCCAAGAGATCAGGGAAGATCCAATGAAGACACAATAGGCCGAGACGGACTTGCGATCAGCAGGATCGCTAGCCCAGGTAGCATCTGAGTAGGCCCGAAGCTGTAGATGGCTGGAGCTGGGGAAGAACAGGCAACGGTCAACTGTACCACGAAGGTAGCGAAGAACTCGAAGGAGGTGACCGTAGTGCACACTGGTGGGAGAGGCCATAAACTGACTAAGGACGTGCACCTCCTATGCTTCGCCTTGGAGATGGAGCCCGACTATCTAGACATGGTCATGTGTGGGAATATTGTGGAGATGGAAGAAACACTCGCATTGACGTAGCCACGCCAATGGATCGTCGGTGCCGTTGTGTGTGGGCAATTCAAGGCATGGAGGAGAGGAACCCAATGACGGTCGTCATCGTTGTATCGTTGGCAGCGCCTGGAAGGGCCGACGTGATCCCATGGCAGCCGGTCTTGGCGGCCACGATCACCCGCACGTGACCGATACGCTTGGTGGTGGGGAGGTGGTGATGTGTCAGGGTCACGACGGCGGCCTATTGCGTCCGCACCGCTATGCACGCCATCTCGTTGGCCGTACCTGTTATCGTCGTTGTGAGCAATGTGGCGATGGACTACCTGAGCTCCTCCACGACGGACTCGAGCTTGCCGATCTGCTCATCAGCAGAGGAAGACGAAGGCATGGTCCGAGGATCATCGGAGTCTGATACCAATTTGTTATGAACTGAGTTGTATAGGCGAGTGCCAGGATGGAATCTCGTTCATGTAGTGCAGATGGGGGTAGGGTTGCACAATGGTTGTGGAGGCGGCTTGCGCGATCGCCTGGACGACGCCATTGTGAACGCCGGGTGGTAAGGCTAACGAAGCGACCGGCTTGTTCTTCGGCAAGCTCCGCTTAGACTTTGTTTTGGCACAAACGAAGCATGCCTTTTCATTTATTTTCTCTAGTTTAAATAGGGTGATTTGCAACAGGCTGCAATCCCCAAATAAGGAAGTAAACCTCTAATTATAGTAGGAAACATCTACTAGCAATTAAGGAATGAAAAATCTCTAATTATAGCAAATAGAAATCATGGCTGCAGCTTCCTAATATGCTCCTTCCTAATTGGAAGGGATTTGATTTGATGCCGATGTATGTGATTCAGCTGGATCTTGCGCACCTGAGTCGCATGTTGATTTCTTGTGCTTTCGGAAATAGACGAAGTCTAATGTTCGATCCATAACACGTCGGCCTGGTTGGGGTGGTGTGATGGGTATCTGGTCCTACGCCTTGGCAGGCAGGTCTCGACGAAGTCAAAGTAGATGCGTCGTGGCGAGCAGTGCAGCTAGCCCACGCGGGTAGCGCGAGACTGGTGGCTGCCTTTGGGCTACTTGAGGTGCGGCCGCACCGCTGCTAGTGCGCGATGGGTGGCAACGATGACACGCGACGTGAGGTGTCGGTGGGTGGTGCGCGTCAGGCGGCGTTGCATGGATGTTG
Source organism: Guadua angustifolia (assembly GCA_036346375.1). Taxonomy (NCBI): domain Eukaryota; kingdom Viridiplantae; phylum Streptophyta; class Magnoliopsida; order Poales; family Poaceae; genus Guadua; species Guadua angustifolia. The sequence goes on along the minus strand of CM070500.1, from coordinate 16,790,133 downwards.
CTCGGTGCGGTTTGACTTGTACATTGAGGTGGTGCGCCGGCAGCTCGTCTGTTCCACGGTGTGGTACACAACGCCAAGGTACACAAGTTGCTCGCTATTGGTCCATGTTGTCAGCTTCTCCTGCGAGCTGTCCTTTCGTCTCCATCTGAGAAGGAAGGGGTTGCTTCCTTACCCATTTCTTTTAAGTCCATCTTTCTAATTGCTTTCGGAGCATTGTGCTTGCTGTGGTTCATCATGCTTGCTGTGGCTCGTTGTGCTGGTGTTGTTGTCATGCTGCGGTGTTGGCGTTGGTGTTGGAGTAGTCCAATGGTGTTGGGTGGGTTTCCGTTGGGGTTAGCGCGCAGTTCAATGGTGCTCGATGGGTTTGCGTTGGTGAACCAAGGTGGGATTGCTGGTGTGGTGAGCACTCTGGAGTGGACGGTTGCACTTTAAGTCATCACAAGAGATGGGTTTCTTCAGCTCTGTGCTTTGCTTCGATCTCAACCAGTTCTAGGCTTTTCTTGTGAGTTGTGGGTGAGGATTTGTGTCTGTTGCTCCACTGGGTTCTTGCTTATTTGGAGCAAGTGTTGTTTTGGTAGGAGTCCTAGGTGAAGTGATGTTTTTTCTAGCCCCCTTCCCTTATTTTTTTCCAAATCTAGCTCCCTCCCGAGATGAATTGCAAATCTAGCCCCCTCACCCATGCTCCCACGCTCCTCTACCATGGCAGGTGGCCTCCCACCCTCGTCGGCCACCGCAGGCTGGCTCCCCTACGCCTGGCCGCCGCAGCAGGCCGGCTCCCCACGCCCGGCTTTTGCAGTAGGGCGCTGCTCCCTCGCCTGACTGTCGTGGCAACATGTGCTCCCACGCTCGCCAGTCATGGGAGCGCACGCTCCCACGCTCATCGGCCGGCACCCGCCGCGTGTTGCTCCTAGGGCACGGCAGGCCAGCTACCACGGTGGGGGAGCGTGGGAGCACAATGGAGGGGGCTAGATTTGCAATTCATCTCGTTAGGAAGTTAGATTTGAAAAAAAAACGAGGGAAGAGGGGCTAGAAAAGTCTTCACTTCGTCCTAGATCTAAGGCTCCCAACCCGTTGTTGGTGTTTTCCCCTTTCGAGGTGGTGCTGTTGGGGGTCTGTGTCTCCCCAATGGGAATGGTGTATGTACTCTTCTACTTTAGTGAATTGGTAGAGCTCCAACCCTTGGGTTAAAAAAAAAAGATATTCTTTCGTGCAACACTATGTCATATTTGTATCAGAAACTGCCATCAATAAAGCATAGGTGTTTTGAATATTCAATCTATTTACTTACAAGGTGTGCTTCCATGTTAACCATATTTGGCATGATCTAAGCCCGCTTTATCCTCAGTATATCCATTTTGTCATCTTTATTCTCATTAGCCATGCTGCACTGTTAATTAAGTTTTCAAAAAAAATTTCCACAGCTTCAAAAGCATCTGGCTTCAAAGGATCACCCTTACCATAAATTCTGTACCGGTGAGCAATTCTTGATGTTCTGACATTCTGACTACTCATCTTGTTAGCTCATTATGATAATCGCTTTGTATTATGATAAGCATAGTTAAGATGCAAAACAGGATGTTTTAGTTTTCTTGTGTTCCACCTCTAAATCTATCAGCTTTATGAATCACAAGTGTTTTCTAGTCATATCGAAAGAATGTTTAATTTGTTCATGCAAATTGAAATGGCTGCATATAAAATCTAATTTGTTGCCAAACAATGTTTGAGTCTTCCTGCCAATTCTTGTGCATACCTAATAAGCAGCTGTCTTGTGGATTTTGTATCTTATTTGTTTGAAATTTATTGCCCCAAATATATGAAACAAGTAAAAGATCTTATTATTTATTACTGCTAATTTGTCATTTCATACATCAGGAAGTTGGGAAACACTAGAAACTAAACCAAAAGAGAGGGGCTTGGACATCAGACTTGAGCTTCTGAAGTTTTACGAGAATTATTCAGCAAATCTTATGCACCTTGTTGTTTATGGAAAAGGTAAATATTACGGGTTGGTCCATTGGTAACCCTATACCTATCTGTTACTGATCAAATGATTTTTGTAGAGAGCCTTGATTGCATTCAAAGCTTAGTTGAACGCTTGTTTAGTGACATCGAAAACACTGATCAGAGAAGCTTCAAATGTCCAAGTCAACCTCTTTCGGAGGAACATTTGCAGGTACAAACTTGAAGGCAACATAAATTATAGTAGATGGACAGGCACAGAATCCATTCAATAACTTTTATTTGTCACAAAAAGTAAATATAAGCAATGGCAAATGATATGAAATTCACCATACTTGTCATGCAGCTTCTTGTCAAAGCAATTCCGATATCTGAAGGTGACTATCTACAAATATCATGGCCGGTAACACATAACAGGCACTTTTACAAAGAAGGTCCTTACCGTTATCTCAGTCACCTTGTTGGGCACAAAGGCGAGGGGTCCATCTTCCATCTTATAAAGGAACTAGGCAAGTTAACTTCAACAATAGATTATTGTACATATTCTTTTGCCAGCATTATCAGCCCAAACATTAGTTATTCTTTAATTCTTGTGTCAACTTGTGTGACCTGTGACATGTCTAATTTTGGCTACATTAGGATGGGCCATGAACTTGTGGGCTTGGGAGGGAAGTGACAGTACCCAATACTCCTTTTTCTCAGTAAGCATGAGGCTCACTGATGCTGGTCATGGTCAGTTTCCATTTTCATTTTGCTCTTTTAGACCTAACATAACCATTTCTTTTTGAAGCACATTTTTATGTTATTTAAGCTTCTTATGTGCACATGCAATGATTTCAGAACACGTGGAGGATATCGTTGGATTGGTCTTCAAATACCTTTACCTATTAAAAGAGGATGGAATCCATGAGTGGATCTTTAATGAGGTAATTGACAGGAACATAAGTAATGTATTGTGCAGAATTATCTAGAAAATTATTTGGTGGGTGATGCTTGTATATGTATTTTCTTCTCTCAGGAACATAAACAGATGTTTTCCCAGTATTTAAGTTTCTGATCTTTGCATGTCTTCATTGGAAAAGTTTACTTTAAAAGTTTCATGGTGGTTATATTGTTTGTGCGGAATAGCAACAAAGGCTTTATTTTAAGTCTCCATTCTTTGCATTGTGTCACAGGAAAAGTTTTCTTCAGAAATGTCACAATCACCATGCAAATTGCCCAAATGAATCTATAACCACAAAAAAAACTTCTTTTGGAAGTTTGTTATGAACAAACAAAAACTATTTAAAACAGTATACTTTGTTTTAGAAAATAAAAGGGCAAACTTATCTTGATTAACAAATGAGATATTTTTCATTTGAACAGAAGGTTTTGTTAGTCCTTGAGAACCTACCATGAGTCCAGGATACATGTTCTTCCGATGTAGGATAATAGAAAGAATTTATCTGCTAGTGATGGAGTATGAGCATTTTAACAATTGAACACTTCGCTCTTGGACTCTGTTATGTTTTATTTTAATAAAACAACCTCATTGTGTTTGAAATTTATTAGCCGAGGTGGTTTGTTGCAGCAATCCGTAGTATCAATTTTTATGCATGTCTTTAGCCTATTGAGGTCAAAATATGACTTACATTTAGTTACATAAATGTACATGCTAACATGTTTTTGATTTGCTAGCTTGTGGCGATAAACGAAACAAAATTCCACTATCAAGACAAAGTCCGTCCGATCAGCTATGTGAAGAAAACTGTCTCAGGCATGCAGGTATATTTCTCTAGAGCTCATTGCATGCTTCAGCTTTTACAATTCCTTATGATCAATGATCTTCATTGCTGAATGCTGATATAAATGATAACTTGAAGTACCAACTACTCTATTATCTAGGATTTCAATGTGTCAAAAATCTGTTGAACTGCATCTTTGATCTGTAGTTCAGTACTGTTTTCTGTCTTCAATTTCAAATACTTGTGAGCTGGTGTGCAGTTGTTCCCACCGGAGGAATGGCTGGTTGGTGCATCATTGCCATCGAAGTATGCTCCAAATAGAATAAATATGATACTTGATGAGTTGTCTCCCAAAAGAGTAAGGTACACTTGCACAGTTCATGGCAGCTTTGTTTGTCCCTGCTATCTATATTGTAGTTTCTTCCTATCACAACATATAAACATATAAATTGGTCCTTTCCTGAAATATTACGAAGTACACAGAGGGCTGACATTGGTAAATTACTAACTGATGCTGGCATTCAGCTAAATGTTATGCCTTTCTTCTTTCTTTGATTGAATATTTCTCTGTCTCCTTAGAATACTCTGGGAGTCCAAAAAATTTGAAGGATCTACTAATTCTGTTGAGCCCTGGTACACTACATCATATTCTGTTGAAAGTGTCACTCCTTCTATGATACAGGTTTGCTTTCTCACCCCCCCCCCCCACCCACAACCAAATAATTTCACTTTCTAAATTGTATTTTGTCCCATCTTAGACCATATGACGTACTGCTAAAATGTGCTTAATCATTCAGGTTTATGTGAATAATCCTCCATAACATATTGTAATTGATTACCTCTTAATTGGCAGCAATGGGTTAAAAAAGCTCCTACTGAGAAACTCCATCTCCCAAAGCCTAATATTTTCATTCCAAAGGATTTATCTCTTAAAGAAGCACATGACAAGGTTAGGTTTGGAGTGCCTTGTTTGTGTTTTATGTTCACATTAGCACACCTATTTGAATTGTTCAAATATTCACATAGTAAATAAATGTTAACAAGTTAGAACTGTTTTACCAGGTTAGATTTCCAACAGTGTTAAGGAAGACATCATTTTCACGGTTGTGGTATAAGCCCGACATGCTCTTCTCCACTCCGAAGGTTAAAATTGTAATTGATTTCCACTGTCCGCTGTCAAGCCACTCCCCTGAAGCAGTTGTTTCTACAAGTCTCTTTGTCGATTTGTTAGTAGATTACTTGAATGCTTATGGTAAGCAAGCACTAATTAATAAATTATGCAAATAATTGCGTAACTGTCCATATATAACAGCCCATTTGGGGGGAATAATTCCACCAACTTAAGTCCAAATATACACTGACAAATTATTTCTTCGTTTTGCAGCTTATGATGCTCAAATTGCCGGTTTATTCTATTCAATTTATCATACTTCTACTGGATTCCAGGTTTGTTATGCTTATCTTTGTGCCAATTTCATGCATTACGAAATTGCTTGTATTAGTCCAATTTTAAATTATAACTCAAACGCTTAACTGTACATGTTTTAAGGTCTCAGTAGGTGGTTACAATGACAAGATGAAAGTTCTTCTACATGCCATAATGAAGCAAATAGCTAACTTTGAAGTTAAGCCAAACAGATTTTCTGCCCTGAAGGTAAGGCGTGGGTCCTATTATATTAGTATGGGTTTCCCTGTCATAATTTTTCTCAGGAACATTTAGATATTTAATGTTTCCCTTTGTGATAAACTTTGTGTGGATCAACTTGCTTGACTGCTGAATTTCACTTTCATTAAACACTGGTCATCTATCAACTTGCAACTAATTGATGACCACAACTGAGTTGTGTCAAATTTTAAGCTGTTGGCATGACGGTGTGAGAACCAAAAGATGAGGGGTTATGCAGTGCTCTGTATGCATAACTATGATTTGTTTGTTTGCATCTTTTGCAACCTACTTGCTGGAAATTTGTGGCAACCTTTCATAAAAAAAATAACTGAAGATCAGAGGTTTTGGAGACTGCAGCAGCAATCTAGACATACCAAATCAGGAATTTACAAAAGATCCATAATTGTTCATACTCCATATCCTAATCTAATAATCTTATTACTGGTCTCAATTCTCAATGCTGTGCTTTTGTTTATTTATCACCTGCCAGAAAATTCTTTAAAATAGTCAAATCCCATCTAATTTCATGGTCTTACTTATTTGTAATGGTACAATTTGTGATACTTAGTGAGTGGCACATTTCATTAGTGCAATTTGCACCACATAATGATTATGATAAAACAAAGTGTACTTATCATGTTGTGGTAATACTACTGATTATCGCAACCGTTTGTTTCAGGAGATTGTGAATTCTATTATATTATTCTAGCTTCATTCTTTGTCTATGGATTCTTAAAATTAAATCTAGTATATCATGTGCCTCATTACTACATTTTTTAACTCTTTAATATAACGGTGTTTTCCTGTGCTGATTTTTTTCATGACTAATTGTTGACCGACATCTTACCAACACAGGAAACTTCTGTCAAGGACTACCAAAATTTCAAATTCAGCCAACCATATTCTCAAGCTTCATACTATCGCTCTTTGATATTGGAAGATAAAAAATGGCCTTGGGTTGAGGAACTTGAAGCTCTTTCAAAGCTTGAATCAGATTCTCTTGCAAAGTTTGTGCCACTCTTGCTATCGAAGACATATTTGGAATGCTATGTTCAAGGTTCAGTAAACTTTCATGTTAATCATTGTGTACATATATTTCCAAGGTACTGGGGTGGGATGCATTTCCAGTTGTACTTATTAAAAATTCTTCTTGTAGGTAACATTGAACCAAATGAGGCAAAATCTATTGTCCAGGAGATCGACGATATTATATTTAGTACCCCCAATTCTGTCTTCAAATCCATGTCTCCATCACAATATCTGACTAAAAGGGTTATCATGCTTGAAAATGAATTAAAATGCTACTACCAAATTGAGGGCTTAAATCTGAAGAATGAGAATTCATCGATTATCCAATATATTCAGGTAAAGGCTCCTTTACTTCGGTGCATGCGGTGCAACTAATGTTAACCAAACCGAATAAGGTGATCAGTAACTTCTAATGTTTGTTTCATAATTAATGTTCACCGAACCGGTTGGCAACCGATGATCCTACTCCCAGGTAATTAATGATTATGATCAACCCAATTATAGTCGAAACACTGTGGAGAGTGTTAGAGTGGTGAGAATGCAGCCATGCATTTTTAATGGGCCCAATGGACTAGAAATACATGTACCAAGGAAAAGGGAAATAGGCAAATAAGCCCCTATACATATAGCTAATCTAACACCCCCTTCAAACTCATGGTGGGTCTACAATACTGAGTTTGGAGAGAAGTAAACAATGTTGCGCTTTAGTCTGTGCCTTGGTGAAGAAGTCGGCAAGCTGAAATAAAAGGCACATGACGAAGAGTAAGCACCTAATCTTGCAACTGGGATCGAACGTAGTGAGCATCGACGCCAATGTGTTTGGTGAGCTCATGCTTCACCGGATCACTAGCAATGCTGATGGCGCTAGTGCTGTCGGAGCAGACGGTCGTCGAGTAGAAACAGTCACACCCAGATCAGCAAGAAGCCACCGAAGCCAAGTCACCTCGGCGATCGAGGCGAGGCACGAGCTCAGCCTCGGTGCTAGAGCGAGAAACAACAGTCTGACGTTTCGTCTTCCAAGAGATCAAGAAAGATCCAAGGAAGACACAGTAGGCCGAGACAGACTTACGATCGGCAGGATCGCTAGCCTAGGTAGCATCGAGTAGGCCCAAAGTCAGAGACGGTGGGCTGGGAAGAACAAATATGGTCAAGCGTACCACGAAGGTAGCGAAGAACCCGAAGGAGCTGACCGTAGTGCACACTGGTGGGAGAGGCCATAAACTGACTAAGGATGTGCACAGTGTGAGACATCCAGGTGAGTGAAGCCAAGGTAGACAGACTCCCAACCGTGTGTGATGGCGAGTGGGATCGACAAGAGGAATCCCATCGATGGCTCAAGCTCTCCGCTCTCCCTTGCCGTGAAGGGTTCGATTGCGGGGGTCTCTTGGCGGCTACACCGTAGGCTCGGTGACTCATTGCAACATCTTGCAAGAAGGCTGGCCATACCATTCAGTAGTCTGGAGGTGTCTTCAGAAGGTAGGTACCACTTCTAGGAGTACCTCCAGTGCCACAGGCAACACTGGGGCCAGTCGTGCTCCTGACTGGGTTCAGGCCTTGACCCAGCGACTTGAGTGCATGGAGCTTCGCTTTGACTTCAGTTCCCTATGGCCTCTTTTGCCATGGCCAGCCAGGCTCCCTCTGTTGCCTCAAGTATTTGGTACCTTGATTCCGGAGCTTCTTTCCATATGACACCAGATCCAACTCACCTTGGTTCTTTGAGGTATCCGGCTACTCCTGTGTCCGTTAGGACGGCTGATGATACACTTCTCTCAGTTGCTGGATAGGGCACACTTCACACATCTTTCTTTTGCATTCCTTCTGTTTTCTCATGTGCCCTATCTTACTATGCAGTTGATCTCTGCTGGCCAGTTCTCTGACCTTGGTTTTCGTATTACTCCAGAAGATGACTCCTGCTCTATTCCAGCTCGCAGCACAAGGAGCCTCCATCTCTACCGCGCATCCACGCTCCTGGGCCCTCGCGCGTCGCTCCGCCACCGCCGGCCGCGCCGGTCGCCCCCTGCACCTCCGCGCTCTTGGTTGTCGCATGTTGCATGTCGCACCGCCGCACCTGCGCCAAGCCACCTCCAGCTCACTTTGTGCCACAGACTTGGCCTCCCATATCGCTTAAGCCGCCGACTCACTGCGCCAAGCCGCCTCTGCTCCACTTTTGGACTTTCGCCTACGCCGCCTAGACTTCCACCTCCGGGCTGCACAGCACCCTTCAGCTTCTCCCCCGGGCGCGGGTGCTCCTCCCTCCGACCAGGAGCGCAGCTGTTGCTCCTCCCTCCGGTGACTGCACCTCCCTGCGGCTCTGATACCATGTTAGAGTGGTGAGAATACAGCCATGCATTGTTAATGGGCCCAATGGACTAGAAATACATGTACCAAGGAAAAGGGAAATAGGAAAATAAGCCCCTATACATATAGCTAATCTAACAGAAAGGATGATTGGTAGCTCATCATTTAGTGGGGAGAACTCGGTAAAACTGGAGGGTTCATTTTGTTTTCTATATTTCAAAACATTATTATGCAATGTTGTGCTTATATGCAAAATTAATGTGAAGTTCCGGAACAATCTGGTTTCTCAAAAATTAGACCCAAAAAAAATTTCTGTCACCAATGGTAATTGGCTATCACCAAAGTCACGAAGACGAAGTGGTGGAGGCTCAAAGGGGATACCTCACGGGTGTTTAAAGAGAGGATGATCATGGAAGGGATGTAGAATGTAGGAGAAGACGCTAATAATACGTGGACGAAGATGGTATGCATTAGGAAGTTGACTGCAGAGGTGTGTGGAGTGACCTACGGGACTACATGCAAAACTAAAGACATTTGGTGGTGGAACAAGGAAGTGCAAAAGGCTATCAAGGAGAAGAAGGCATGCTACAAGTATATACAGCATTATAGGAGCGACAACAACGTATAGAAGTACAAAGCAGCCAAAAAGAATGCAAAGAAAGCGGTGAGGCACAAGGCAAGGCTTATGAAGATCTTTGTTAGAAGCTAAATACAAAGGAAGGTGAGGGCATCTACAAGATGGCTAAACTTCGAGAAAGGAAGATGAGAGATTTCAACTAAATTAAATGCATCAAAGGTGACACTAACAGACTTATGGTGAAAGATGACGAGATCAAGAATAAGTGGAGAGACTACTTCAACAATTTGTACAATGGAAATAATGGGGATAGTATGATTGTATTGGATGACGCTATTGACAACACCAATAGGCGGTTCGTTCGAAGAATTCAAGAGTCTGAAGTAAGACAAGCCTTAAAAAAGATGAAAGTGTTAGACAGTATCCTATTTACCTTATATAGATATTGCTAGCATCCTAGATTGCCTTGTATAGAGATTGCTAGTATCCTGTATTGCCTTGTATTGATATTGCCTTATATAGGCTTTCCTTTTTTACGCTCATGTACATGTATAAATTATAGCCTATGGCCTCATAATGAATACAAGTGCTATTCATAACATGGTATCAGAGCAAATAGGTCTTAAGTTCAAGACCCGGTTGGTGCGATTTTAAAAAAATAATTGCAGCCTACTTCTATTCTAAATCTTAGACCTGAGAGCATACTCATGAGGGGGAGTATTGAAGTATAAGTGAATTGTCCATCTTTCCTCATCAGCTTAAACATTTGGGTGAACTAACTGGTACATGCAACTTAATATGGTATCAGAGCAAGGTTTCCAAGGTTTTTCACCGGCATTGCACTTGCACCCTCCCAACCACCTTTCTTCTCCGACCAATACTTCACTCTTTGTGGCTCTTTCTCGGCCGCCCTCCAGGCTACCTACTTTCCAGTCATGCCACCTCTGCTCCACCGAGAGCCTCTGATCAGGAGCTGCTGCCTTGACCTCCGCCTAGTTGTCCCGTCTCATCCTCCGCCCAGCTTCGTCAGCTGGCATCGTCCACACCTTGCGTTGATCGACTTCGCTCCGAGTTCCCAACCGACCACCTCTGTTTCGGTCTTCACCTAGTTGTCTACCTTCGCCGACGGCCTCCACCCTACGCCACTCCGATCGGCCACCGCCTTGGTCGACGAGATTGATGAAGATTTGAGCCACATGATACGAGTGGGGTGGGTGAAATGGCGCCAAGCATCTGGTATGTTATGTGATAGAAAAGTTTCCCAAAAATTAAAGGCTAACTTCTATAGGATGATAATCAAACATGCGATGTTGTATAGAGCATGTTCAAAAAATTAGTGTAGCAGAGATGCAGATGCTACGGTGGATTTGTGGTCATACAAGGCAGGATTGAATCCGCAATGATGATATACGTAACAGGGTTGGGATAGCACCAACTGAAGAAAAGCTTGTGCAACATTGTTTGAGATGATTTGGGCATCTCAAACGAAGGCCACCTGAGGCACCATTGCGTAGTGGAATTTTAATTCGTCTTTCAAACATAAGAAGAGGTAGAGGTCAACCGAGAGTGACGTGGGAAGAAGCGATTAAAAGAGACTTAAGGGATTGGAATGCATCCAATAGTTGGCATTGGATAGGAGTGTATGGAAGTTAGTGGTCCATGTACCAGAACCATGATCTAAAATCAAAGGTTTAGTGATTTTATTGACTTTGATTGGGTTTCATTCCTAGCCTACTCTAACTTGCTTAGGATAAAAAACTTGGTTGTTGTTGCTGCTACTGCTGCAATGATAATCGGTTGGTTGTCACCTGCACAAGGAACCCTGGCTGCAACCATAATTTTTTTTAGGAATGGAGCATTTTTGTTTAATTGCAGAGCTATCCCTTGCACTACATCATGTGCTTTTTGTTTTGTCACTCCAAGCCATAGTCACTCAAGACTATATACTTTTCCCATGATCAATACATTGGGTTTTGTAATAGTCATATGGAATGTGCCCAGTAAAACAACTACTCTCAAAGAGTATTTGTATTTCCTTCATTCACTATATAAATCTTTTTCTGAGCTTATGGCTCTGAAAGAAATGCAAGCTCGTTGTAAAATTATTTCTCTTGCATTAGTGCTTCTCTCTTCATTGAAAATCATCTTCTAGGATTTGTTCTGCAACAATCATCATCATCTTGTTGCTACTCACTAGTACTATTTGTTAGGAATCGAGTTGCTTATATACAATGTCAAATTTCTTCAACAATCCATTAGAAAAAAATAAAAATAGTGCAAAAACTAATGGAATTATAGATATTTTGCTCCTGCATGCTTAGCAATGACTGAAGTAACGAAGTATATTTCACATCAAAGCATGAATGTCGTGTCAGTCGTTATTGTCCTCCTATAGCACCCCCTAGCCCTCCTGGCAGTAGTAGTAATTGTCCTCCTGAAAGTCTGAATCCTATGGGTAATCCTCACCCCACACCTCGTAGGTAGATCCATAGGACTCACTTTCTAAGCAAATGGGGATTTAAGCAAGAGTGAGTACAGGATACTCAGCAAGCATTAATAGCAGATGCAATATATGAATTTTTCCCTCATATTTAATTGACGCTCACCTCTCCTCAAATTCAGATTTTTACTGAAATTAGGTTTTTGGTTTTCTTTAAGGCATGCTTATTTTAGTTATGAAAATTGCTACTAACACTTGTATACGTGGTAGACATAGCTTCGTAGCCTCCAATCCAGGAGAAAGGCACGAATTCATGATTTTAACGCTACGCAAGTTTGTACCACTTTACCTATAGTGACTCCATCCTATGAGAGGCTCCAGAATGTTTATCACTAATCCAATGACAGATCTCCATCCCTGTTACTCGAGTCAGGAACACCTACCCCAGGTCGTCCCACCAGACTAGCAGCTAACAGTTGTACTCCGACCATCGGTCAATAGTAACTCTACCCATGGTTTCAAATATAGTGTCATTCCATCACCATACCCCTCTGGGCCTCCCGGCATATCTCAGAAGTATGTACTAGTTATCTACACATACCCAATATGGAGATCATAATACCTTCATAAAACAACCTTTTCTGACCGATTTCACACACTATGGTTGGTACTGTAATTACGATTCGTTGCCCGAGTATAGTTGTTTGACCTTATATTCTATCCTATGTAGAGGACCCCATCGACAATCATTTACCCCTTCTCATCAGCGCCCTCTACCCACCATATATGTATAAGAATACATCGCTGGTTCCTTTCATCGGATGAGCCAAATCATCATATTAGTATTTATACCATTGCAACATTGCATTTCCATATCTTCATTCCAACCACAATCGATTTAAGGTTCTCTTAAAAGAGAATTTCTATGCATTGGTGATACTATACATATATAAGTAAATATGTTTGATTGCAAATACTGAAATATGATCAAAAGAGTGCTTGCTTGGTATTGAATCAAAATGCTCGACCTTCCTCGAATACTGGAACTGGTTGACTCGTGGGTTCAGTTCTAGTCCTAAAATCATAGAATATTAAATTTATGTGGCAATTAATTAGAACGCGTTTTATGGTGTCCAACCTTTTCTGAACCATTTGAAATTACTAAAAAGATGCGTTGCTCAACTAAAAGTTATTAACTTGACACATTTTAATGTGTCATATTTTAATTGACAGCAATTTTATTTCCTGTATTTTAATTTGGCACAAAATTTTATTTTAGTGAGGTATTAAAATCATCATTTTTAGTTATTACAGGATTTGCAAATTTTATATACTCATTACTTAATTAATCATGGTTACTTACTAACTTTTTTATTTTTAGGTGAACTACAAGATGATCAATTAAACTAAACGTGGTTCGCGGCAACCAAAAACATTTTCTCTATATTTCCTCTCTTTACTTTTCTTCTCTCCTCTCATTTTCTTTTCTCGCTCTCTCCTTTTCTTTTCTCTCCCCTAGAACCAAACTCTCTTTGGTCTCTCTCGGTTTCTCCTCCTTCCTCCTTGCGGCCGAACTGCTCTTGGTCTTTCTCTCGGTTCTCCTCCTCACCCTACTCTACTACTCATCTCTCCTCCTACTCCTCTTTACTCTCCTACCTTTCTCCCCCATGCTGGTCTCCAGCCTGGCCACCTCCCCGACCTCGTCGACTGCTATAGCTCCGGCTCCGACGGCCTCGGCTTGGTGTCCTTCGGTCGTGCTTGGCCTGGCACCGGCCGCCTCCCTCCGCTAGGGCTCAGCCCAACCCCGCCAGCCTCCTCCTTAGCTTGAGCCAAGGATTGAAATCTCGGTATCATTATAAATAACGTCTGTGGTCGGAGAACAAAATCTTGGCGAGACCTCGCTATTTAAAACAAATTTCAAACAAATTGTAAAAAAAATTTGAATTCCGAATTTTAAAACTGAAATCTCGGCTGATCTCGGCAAAATTGTACCGAGCAAAAAATGGCTCAAACGATGTCAAAAAAATGAATTTTTTTTGGAGGTTCCTAACACATCAATGATATTCCCATAAAAATTTCAGATGATTATCAATCTTTGAAATTTTTAAAAATTCAAACATTGCTACTATCTTGATAAAACACTGACCGGCAAGTTTGAACCGAATGAAAAATGAAACAAACCATATTATAAAATTTTGAAAAAAAATTTGCATGGTTATGAAGTATCATTAATGTGCTCATAAAATTTTCATATGATGATCAAGCTTCATGAGTTTTTAAAAATTCAGAAAGTGCTACTGTCCTGATAAAAGCTTTACCGGTAAAATTCAACCAAATGAAAAATGGTACAAACCATGTTACAAAAATTTGAAAATTTTTGTGGATAGTCCTGTTGTATCATTAATGTTTCTATATAATTTTCATATGATCATCAAGCTTCAAGAAGTTCCAAAAATTCTAATAGTGCTACGTCCTCATAAAAGTCTGATGATCAATACATAGATTTGTTTTAGCAATCAAAAAAGTTTAAAATTTTAGAATTTTTTTTGAAAGGTTTATAATGAAATTCTTAAGATCTCATAAAAATTTTGAATCATGATCACACTCCAGTGAATTTATAAAATTCTTACAAGTGCAGTGTATCATTTATGTTCTTTCTATTTTTATTTTTGAAATATAACAAACGAAGTTCAATGCATACATAGATTTGATTGGGCAAGTAAAAAATTTGAATTTTTTTTGAAAATTTTAGACAATGGTACTGAGGCAATTATTAATCTTTCATAAAAATTTTGGATCATTATCAAACTCGAGAAAATTTATAAAATGTTGACAAGGTTACTGTCCCAATTATGTTCATTTTGTTTTTGATTTTTTTAAAGATAACAAATGAAGTTAAATTATGTTGAAAATTTTTCAGTATGATCCTACACTTCCTAGGATGGTACATAAATTTTTCACATTATGATAAAGCATGTACAATTTTATAAAAATCCGACAGTGTTTCTGTGGTTTTTAAAAATATCTCAAAAATTTGTTTTTTCATCAAATTTTCATAGGAGATGACTTTCTTAAGGGTTATTGGACCAAATCCGGTCAAATACGATACAAAAGTCAAATTTTGGTCAAAAATGGCTAGATCTCACCGAGATTTCCGAGATTACCGTAGCAATTCAAATTTTTTTGAATTTTTTTACTCCGGACGGCATTTCAAAATTCGTCCACGTCTGAAAACCGGGATCTCGGTGAGATCTCGTGAAATTTCATCGAGATTGAATCCTTGGCTGGAGCCCGGCTCTACTCGGTTCCCCTCTCTACTTTGTTTTGCTTATTCCTTACAGGTTCATTACTTGCCTAAATCCATTTTACCCTGATTTGATTTTCAGACCTAAGGGTTTGATGCTTGGTCTATGATGATTTGGGTGAGGGGGGACTCTAGGTTTAGGAGGCATGGCGACGATACATAGTGACTCCTAATGCGTCAGGGAGCATTAGGCCTCACTGGGCACGAGCTATGCAGCCCCTAGGGTGAACTTTCTCACTGGGACCCCTAATACCTCTAACCTCTTTAATAGCTCTTTGGTCTGCTCCAGATCTTGGCTTTGCACATATCTTATTGCTAGAATGGACTAAGAATGGGGGTTTACCTGGATTGCAAAATAGGAATGGGGATGGGGATGATCCTGATAATGAGATGGGATGGAGATGTTGATGCTCTGGTGGTGAGGCTAAGGAGTTGATGGAGATGGCTGAGGCTCGATCTTCCTAACTCTAGGCCTTCTCCTGGTCTCCTCTTCTTCTTGCCTTGCTTCGGCTGGCTCCTAGCTCTGCCTCTTCTCCTTGCCTTGGTTCGGCTGGCTCTTCTCTGGTTCTTGCTCCCTTGCTCTCGGTTAGAATGTGTTGAGAGGGGGAGTGGATGGCTAGGCTACTGGGTTCTGGAGGCTCCCTCTTTTACTGGGGTTTGGTCTTATCCTCCTTTTATTGTGGTTCTCTTACCTTTTTACCCTTGCCCTTCTTACCGAGTTACTATGGGATATTTGCTACTATTCGCATTTTGGCTATGGATACCCGTAGCCCTACCAAGTTTGTATAACATTGCCGGATGATGAACCCGAGGGTAGCGAGAGGTGCCGATCTGGCTGCGGATGGATCAGGTATCTCGATGAGCGATACCCTCGTCTGCAGGTCTGACGGCAATTCTCGAATTTTAACTTTTTGCTATTCTTGCATTATGGTTTACTTACGCATGACATTGGTTATTAAGTAAAATTACCAATTATCTTATTGATTAGTTGCTTAATAGTTTTACTGGCTTAATTAAATCTTTGGGTTGTTTCAGTATCAGATCGATAAAATACAGCAGTTCGAGTGAGTGTGAGATGTATAAAATCTGGCAATGCTTTTGCTCTTTTTAACTTCCTTTGAAGGATTGTTATTTATAAGAAGTTGCATAATATGTTAAGAAATTAGAAGAAACGTTCAAGTTAAATGCATATTGTTCTGTAATAAGAAGCATGCCAGGATACTAAATATATTTAATATATTCAGGTCCATCTGGACGATGCCATTTCAAATATCAAACTTGAGCTGTTCTGTCTAATTGCTAGCCAACCTGCCTTTAACCAGCTGAGAACTGTTGAGCAACTTGGGTATATAGCACGTCTTTCTCCAAGGTACATGTTACTGGTTATTGTGTTTAGACGTATTGCTTGTTACTTAGTCTTTCTGGGAGAAATATGAAGATTTGGTTCGATCGATCATTTATAATCCTAGCTTATAATGATATCCTTATTCATCAGATCTTATTATGGAGTGCGCTCAATTGAGGTTGTTATTCAGTCCACAGTAAAGGTACAAGTTCAAAGTCATAGTAAATTAGGAATTGATATGAAAAATATTTTGCTGCTTTCTCCTACTGATCTTATATCGGATGCCTAGGATCCTTCATATCTTGATACTAGAGTGGATGAATTCTTCAAGATGTTCGAAAGCAAAATCCATGAACTGTCTGACAAGGATTTCAAGGTTAGTGGCTTCAGTTTGGACTTCAGAACTAATTGAGCTTTCAGATTTTCCTAAGTTATATTATTTTTTTAAAACAAGGCAGAGCTTTCATAAGTACTCATTATATATTCTCTTTTTTTAAAAGACAGCAGAAGCTGTGAATATATTAGCAGGAAGCATAAAATTTACAGGGCGCATGATACTGCGCCAGGTTTATGTACAAAACCGAATGTAATATGTTCTCTAAATATCCATTATTGAGTTATAGGGCCACGTGGACTACAGGACCTAGTGCTGGATGTAGAACAGGACTTAAGATAGTGGAATAGAAAACTGGAGTGTAAAACCATATACATCATCACAACATAGTTGAATTTATCCATACTTGTTAGCAGAGTATTGGACTATTATGTCCTCATTCAGAGCACATTAATTCACATTATTCTAGCAGATTTTTGAGCGACTATGATGTCTTCATTCAGAGCACATTAATTCATATTATTCGACTATTTGTGCTTTAGTGTAGCTCAGGCATTGACATGGCCTTCTTATTGCAGAGAAATGTCAAATCACTTATTGATTCGATGCTGGAGAAATTTAAAAACTTGTGGGAGGAGTCTGGCTTCTACTGGGCAGAGATCGAGGCAGGAACTCTCAAGTTTGATAGGGTTGAGTCTGAGGTAACTGTCTTCCTTTCAGGCCACAACACACGACCATTGTAAGAGAAATTTGTATCAAATATAAAGCAGACAGGAAAATAAATAAAGAAAACTACTAGCGCAGTTTTCTAAAGTTACATTTTAGGGAACATGAAATCGTTCTTCTTTCCAAAGAAAAATGGTTATATGTCCTTGATTCGCAAGATATGTGACCTCAAATACCATTTGCAGGTTGCTCTCCTAAGAGAGCTCAAGAAAGAAGAGTTCATCAATTTCTTCGATCAGTACATAAAAGTCGATGCGGCTCAAAGAAAGACAATAAGCGTGCAAGTCTTCAGCGGTAGCCATTCGGCGGAGTTCAAGAAGGCTATCGCCGAAGCTGATCCACCCAAAACTTACCGGATTACGGACACATTCGGCTTCAAGCGATCGAGGCCTCTGTACCGCTCGCTGAAGGGAGGCCCAGGCCAGATCACAATGGACTGACAGCTATTACGTTGCTATTCTCTTCCCTGTAGTATGTATTATATAGCCGGTGCATATGCATGAACTCAATTCCAATTTCCAATTGGCTTTGTAATGGCCGCACACGATTGCACAATACTATTCGATCTTCATGTATGGATTCACAATGTGATGCTGTTTTCAGAACAAATTTAAGTCTAGTAGGTGTGAAACTTATGATTAGAAGAACAAAAATGGATGTTTTCAGGGAGATTTGACGATTTGCCCTATTTTTCTGGATGCAATTGATCTTCATGTATGGATTCTGTTTGCACCGGTATTTGGCAAGATATGGTCAAATTGTCAAGCTGAAGATAAATATATATTTTGGCCGATATCGGATAAGGAAAGTATAATTTAAATATAGATTATAACTAATATTGATCTAAACATGGGATCTATCTGAGTAGAGGCCGATATGGATCATAGTGGATAACGTGTCGAAGATGGATACGATCGGCCGATGTGCTATAAAAGATGGTCGAGGGCAAGCGAGAAGAACAACACAATCAAATTAATCAACTCACATTACTTTTATTTACTTTTTTGTCAATTAGGAATAGGTTTGTAACTTAGATTTTCTCCTGTAATCCGATTTTGATCAATAAAGTTGTGCATCGCTGATTATTGGTCTCCATCGATTACGCCAATTAGGTTAGATTTTCTTTGATCTTACTGTGCATCGCCTTTTTAATGAAGATCTACATCCATCATCTGATTAGTCCTAATTGGCTAGTTAGACTTAACTTTACCTTAGATTTGATAGGTCTTTTGGCTGTTTAGGTCTCTACCGATTGTCTCACTAGATCGGCTCTGAACGTATTTTTTTATCTTACCAATTGTAGGATCAAATTGGTTATATGCCTTGAACCCTTGAACCCAGTGTTCGTCGCGTGTTGTAGCCGATAGACCCCTGTTCACATTTTTCGGCGACAACACACTTTTGGCATGCCCGGTAGGACCCGATGTCTTCATCAGGGAAGTCAATTTCACCATTCGATCTCAACACTGAAGTTATAATCGTTCCAATATTGAACAATTTAACACCAAAGCAACATAAAGAGATTGAAGGTCGGAAAGCTGCCCTAGAAGAGATGATACTAAGCTGCTATCAACATGTTACTCAGAAGGCTGCATTGTCGACGGTTAATGCCCACGATGACGCAAGGGTTACTAATAGCCCCGTGAGTGAATACATGTCAATACAAGCTAAATTATCGGTTTTGATTAATCAATCTGTGCATCATGCCTTGATTAACCAATCATTGGCTCTAGCCACGACTCTAAAGCCGATGATAGCTAATAGAGTAAAAACCATAGCTTAAGAGTTGGCATCAGCTGGAAGCCTGCTTGACCCAATGCAAGCTTTGCCGAATTATCCTGTTTATTCAGTAACGCAAAACAGGCACAATAGCCTATCCTAAACCATCGGCTA
The DNA here is from genome assembly GCA_036346375.1 of Guadua angustifolia. NCBI lineage: Eukaryota > Viridiplantae > Streptophyta > Magnoliopsida > Poales > Poaceae > Guadua > Guadua angustifolia. The sequence goes on along the minus strand of CM070500.1, from coordinate 16,770,838 downwards.
TAACTTCATCCTTAACTATGGTGACAACCCAACCCACTGTTATACTTCCGTGAGATCCTAGTGCAGCTAGGGTTGCGCATTACCAAGCGTACACCAATATTGCTAAGTTGGACGCAACAGCCAACTTACCGCTGTCGACTCCGCTTTACACTTTTCCCTAATTGGTTCCATAGCCGATTGAACTTAACAGGTATCTGCAATATGTTGAGCCGATTCCGCAAAGGAATCTGGCCCTGGACAAAGTCGTAACATATTCGGAACCCTTCGTTCCGGTACCAAAGCCAACCGCTAGGAGAAATAATGGATACGAGCATTTTTCTCCATATGCATCGGCTCAACTAGCTCATCAACCCGAGCTTACGCTCGGGGGCAAAATACCAATTATGAGCATAATTGGCAAGCTCCTAACACAGTAAATTGGGCCGATCAGATATCTGCCGTATTGAGAGACCAATTCGGTATACAACCCTAAGAGAAGGTTATCGGCTATAGAAAACCATATCCTGATTACACTGACCATTTGCTTTACCCTAACAATTTCAAGGTTCCTGACTTCACTAAGTTCCTAACTTCACTAAGTTCTTTGGGGATGGCTCTGTTACCACATTGGAGTATGTCGAACGATTTATTGCAAGAATGCGGTGAGGTCGTTCACCGACAGAGCTAAAAATTAGGTTATTCCCGCTGTCCTTATCAGGAGCTTCTTTTACTTGGTTTACCAGTTTGCCTCCAAATTCGGTTTATTTTTGGACCAATTTGGAAAACCGATTCCATGAGTACTTCTTCTCTGGCAGTCTAGGGCCTAGGATTTGCGACTTGAGCTTTGTTCGCCAAAAGTTTGGGAAATCAGAAACAGATTATATCAAAAAATTTAGGGAGATAAGGAATCTTTGTTTTAGCATTACTGTACCCAACAACCAATTAGCCAATTTGGCCTTCCAAGGGTTAATTCCCTAGCTGAGGGAATAATTCGATGGACAAGAGTTCACCGATTTAAGTCATTTCTTGCATAGGGTATTGGCTTAAGAAAGCCATTTTACTGATAATAGAAGTTTAGAGACAAGTTTAAGAATAGTAAAAAAGACAAGGATAAAGCTAAAGTTAACCTCATTAAATGTTGTTCAATCGAATCTTTTGAAGATGATGAGGTTGAAATAAATATAATCGAATGGGTTATGGGATCTAAGATGTCCTTAGTTTGTTCTTGGCTTAAGCTGACTAAGAATAAGTCAGAAATAAAATACGCTTTTGATGTCTTTAAATGTGACCATATTTTTAACCTACTTTTATAAGAAAATATTATACGGTTACTTAAGGTGCACGTTATACCATTGGCTGATGAAATTAAAAAGTGAAGGTATTGCAAGTGGCATCATTCCTTTTCTCATAATACTAACGATTGTAATATTTTTTGACAACAGATATAATTGATTATAGAGCATGGACGACTCAAGTTCACAGAGGACCCGATAATGCAGGTCGACACTAATCCTTTTTCAATAAATATGGCTCAATGCTCTAGAAAAGGAAAAGAGCCGATGCAGGGTCAAAGGTTGCTCGACATGTTGATGTTCAATTGACTTCCAGTAGCAAAGAGACCCTAGAGATTACGGTCGACTCACTGCAAATAGAGACTGACTATAAGGGAAAAAACTCAAGAACCATCAAGCTTAAAGGAGACATGCAAATCGGCAAGTGGTATAAGGTGGAGAGATCATCGCCACCACGTTACTGATTCACAAGCCTAAGCCAACTTTCTCCCAGTTACTTGAAAAATATAAAAGGAGAAACAATAAGCCATGTTATCTTGTGTATCGGCCAGATAACTTATACTGGCCCGATAATTTGGAAAAAGCTCATCAACGATACCCCTTCTAGCAATTTTGTTGGGAGAGGGGATCGGCTCTGCCGTCACCATACACGTGCCTAATGGAACATTATCCACATCAAGGTGACTGGCCAAGGCGATTGGTAAAGATAGAATATCTGAACCGATACAAGACCGTTTTGATGAAAGTCGTAAAGGATCGGTCCATCAAAGGATTTTTGCACTAAACCCAGCCCAAGTGCAAGCGGAAAAGGGCTCAAGCTCTACGACTCAGGTTGATTTGGCGGAAAAAAATATGAAAGCCGATTGAACCTAAGCCAAGGTGGTGTCCTCCGGGTCTTAGCCGATCGCAACGCAGACGACTTCAACGGCTAAGGACCCAACAGATGAGGGAGGCCAAGCAAGAAAAATAGAGAGATCAAGCTTTCAACGAGCTTCAATGGATTAAGACTACTAAAAAGGAATGGAGGAAAAAGGAGCCGATTTAAGAAGAATCTGATTCAACCGATGATTTGGAACTGTGGCCTAAACTGTTACATTGTCACTGGCTCATGTTCAGGAGATACTTGTCATGCTCGTCAATCACGTTCTAATCTTATCTTTTACGAACTTACAGATGTAGCAGTTTTATGACCTCTTGTTACAAAGCAATCGGTGTTTTGACTTGTGGCTTATCTGCGAAGCTCGATTTGTTCAGAAAGCATACGCCTCTGAAACTCGTTCGAGGCGCAGTGCGATTACACCTCAACAAGCGAATACAAGCAAAATTGACTCCATCGCCTTTGCGTTGTTGTGGTGCCTTCGGAACTTCTTCCAAGGAGGCGATCACCTTTATTAACTTCTGCGAAATCGAACGAGTTCACTGCAGATAGAATATGCTTGTGACAAGCAATTGGAATTGGTAGCTTGGGCGTGCTTACTAAATTGGAAAAATGTAGTGCGGTACACCGCAAATGTTGGAAGCAGAAGTCGGTTAAATTTTGTCAAGATAGCCTGGTGGTGTCGTCTTAAAAAGAAGAGGCGAAGACTGAAGACCACAAATGTTTCGTCTTTGATTAACACTAGATAATGACCCGCGCTACGCCGCAGCGTATGTAATTTGTTTACTGCGTCATGCGAAATTTTGATCGCTTGATATTTATGGGGAAAGCTGTGTAATTCCGGGGTTTTTTCAGAAAAATGTGTCAAAAATAATCTAGAGGGAAAAGGGCGAAAAATTATTAGAGATGACAACCTTCTTTTGTCGAGCCTAATACTCTATGCGTTCTCCGAGTAATAATACATATTCGCAAAACCACCCACTGGTGAAAAATAGTCTAGAGGAAAATGGGCGAAAAATTATTAGAGATGACAACTTTCTTTTGTCGAGCCTAATACTCTACGCGTTAACCGAGCAATAATATATGTTTAAAAAAATATCAGAGATCGAGATGAAAAATCGAGTTGGGGAAAGAGTCTAGAGATAGAGCTGCACACATATCTCTGGTGACAAAAACTTATTTTGGGGAAAAACGAAGAACACAATAGTGAATAAAAAAAACTACGGATTTTTTTTGGAAACGAAAAAATAAAGGCGAATGACCCGTACGCGAATATGAGAAAAATGGCGAAAAATTATTAGAGATGACAACCTTCTTTTGTCGAGCCTAATACTCTACGCGTTCACCAAGTAATAATACATGATCCCAAAACCACCTACCGGTGAAAAATAGTCTAGAGGAAAAAGGGCGAAAAATTATTAGAGATGACAAGCTTTTTTTGTCGAGCCTAATACTCTACGCGATCTTCGTATTTTTTAAATAAAATGGGTCGGTAGGACCCGTTTGCGAATCCATGGGCTATTATAAACCTTCGACGAATCCGCGTTTTTTTAGAAAAGTTTTTTGTGATGAAAACATTTTTTCCGAAAAAAACGGAGTTTTTAAATAAAACGGGTCGGTAGGACCCGTTGGCGAATTCATGGGCTGCTATAAACCTTCGACGAATCCGCGGTTTTTTTAGAAAAGTTTTTTTGGTGACGAAAACATTTTTTCCGAGGAAAAAGGACCCGTTGGCGAATCCATGGGCTGCTCCGCGTTTTTTTAGAAAAGTTTTTTTGTGACGAAAATATTTTTTCCGAGAAAAACGGAGTTTTTAAATAAAACGGGTCGGTAGGACCCGTTGGCGAATCCATGGGCAGCTATAAACCTTCGATGAATCTGCGTTTTTTTAGAAAAGTTTTTTTGGTGACGAAAACATTTTTTCCTAGGAAAAAGGACACGTTGGTGAATCCATGGGCTGCTATAAACCTTTGGCGAATCCGCGTTTTTTAGAAAAGTTTTTTTTGTGACGAAAACATTTTTTCTGAGAAAAACGGAGTTTTTAAATAAAACGGGTTTGTTATAAACCTTCGACGAATCCGCGTTTTTTTTAGAAAAGTTTTTCTGGTGACGAAAACATTTTTTCCGAGAAAAAAGGACTCGTTGGCGAATCCATAGGCAGCAATAAACCTTCAACGAATCCGCATTTTTTTTAGAAAAGTTTTTCTGGTGACGAAAACATTTTTCCCGAGAAAAATGGAGTTTTTAAATAAAACGGGTTGGTAGGACCGTTGGCGAATCCATGGGCTGCTAATATAAACCTTCGACGAATCCGCGTTTTTTTAGGAAAGTTTTTTTGGTGACGAAAACATTTTTTCCGGGAAAAACGGAGAAAGGACCTAGACGTAAGGAGTAAGGACCTAAATGTTACGTTTTTGGACCTGTTCGCTATCTTGAAAAATTAGAAAAGGGCTTGTTCGCGATTTGAACCTAACGGGAGGTGTTGACGATCGGGACCGTCAACCGCAAGAAATGAGGTAGGGGTTAGTATGTTACGGGACCCGAGCAGAGTTTCGCTCGAACGGAGGAAGAGAGTAAGCGTGACGATGGTCGGAGCAGGACGACAACGAGCACGAGACAAGGGTTTATACTGGTTCGAGCCCCTGTGAAGGTAATAACTCTACTCCAGTCGCCTTGCGGTGGTGACTCATGTGATATCGGTGTATAGGGGGGTGTTTACAACTCAAGACAGTAAAAAATGGCGATTCCTAACTCAAGCTACTGTGTATATTGTGCTGTCTTCGTGTCCCTTCGGAACCTGCGAACGGCGTCGTCCGCGTCCGCGTACCGTTCCGCCATGCGGAAAAGCTTGTTGACGCTGAGCCTCGATGTGATCTCCAGGTCCTCAGTGAGGCGTCGATCACAAACCCCGAACTTGAAGTTCTTGATAACGGCCTCGTCGGAGATGCTCGGGATCAGGTTCCTCGTGCGGATGAATCGCCGCACAAAATCGCGTAGCGGCTCATTCTTGCCCCGATGACGCGATCCAGTCCTTCTCGCCTGCCGCCAGAATAACTCGAAAGTTGGAGCGGCGGGCGCTCTGATTTGGCGCCACGACCGAAGGGCGAGCCGCTTTTGGTTAAAAGCGTCCTCGCGACCTCGGCCAAAGACGGCCGGAGGTAGTTTGCCATCACGAAGCTCGTCCCCGGCCGCCAGATAGCGGTCGAGTAGATGGACAGAACTCGTCGTGGTTCGGTCCCATCGGCGCCGATCGTAGCTGGCTTGAACCGAGCTGCCACCGCACACGCACGGCGGCCGCCGAGTACGCCATGCACCATAGGCGGAACCGGCGCGCGGCGGTCGCGGTCATCGCCGACAAGATCCCGCCATCGCTGGATTCGAGTCGAGGTCGCTCGACGCCCAACCTTCGGTGGGAACGACCATGGTGCCGGGCACGGGAATCACCTGGTTGGTAACGCAGGCGGTCTTGGACCCTACGGCGCCTGGGCGGAACGTCCCGGGAGAGGTCCGCGGACCTACTGCCAGTCGACTCGGTGTGGCTTTGCTCGGGCTTGTCCCTGCTTGGCGCGGTGCCCGTGGGGCGCCTGTGTGTCCGCGTCAAAGCCTCATCCCGAGCCCGTTGCTCGGGCCGCTCTGGCAGGAGGCATCCGACGCGGGCGACGGCGCGACGTGTTATCGCATTTTTCGGGAGCGGGTCCCGAGTGTTGGCTTCGGTGCCGCGGAGGTTCGACCTCGGCCGCACCCGATCGAGCTCTTCGCCGTGGCTCGCCAAAGAGCTCCAACCTCGCCCTATCGGGTCCGCTATAACCCGAGCGATAAGCGCGAGGCGCCCCAGGTGGAAGCTCGGGCGCTCGTAAGAAGTCTTGGCCTTCTCTGGGCCTCCCGCCGGAGAGCGGTTATGGCTTGGTTGATGGCAACCTGCACCATCCGGCGAGCGTCTTCGGGAGTCTGCGGTTCACGGTCATCCGCATCTCCGCCGGCGTCTTGGCCGTCCGCCATCAGAACATGCTGCTCGAGTGGCGGCGGCGAAGGTGAAAACAGGGACAGGGAGTCGGAGTCCGTGCCCGAGGAAAATCCGTCAGTGAAATGCGCCATGCTCCTAGGGTCCTGGTGTCGTTCCTGCGAAAGAGCAAAACAATCGGGCCCCACGGTGGGCGCCAGCTGTCGACGATCGGGACCGTCAACCGCAAGAAATGAGGTAGGGGTTAGTATGTTACGGGACCCGAGCAGAGTTTCGCTCAAACGGAGGAAGAGAGTAAGCGTGATGATGGTCGGAGCAGGACGACAACGAGCACGAGACAAGGGTTTATACTGGTTCGAGCCCCTGTGAAGGTAATAACTCTACTCCAGTCGCCTTGCGGCGGTGACTCTTGTGATATCGGTGTACAGGGGGGTGTTTACAACTCAAGACAGTAAAAAATGGCGATTCCTAACTCAAGCTGCTGTGTATATTGTGCTGTCTTCGTGTCCCTTCGGAGCCTGCGCGTCCTTGGTCTTTATACTCCTCCAGACGCAATCGGTCGGGAGATATCCCCGGAAGGGCCTTCACGCATGTTGAGGGTCGGCGGCAATCGCTTCGGACTTGTCACAGACTCTGTGTCATCCCCACGACCCGCTCTCCGTAATCACGGTCAAATGCCGATCCGAATCCTGTAGGCGGACCAAGGCTCGAACGAGATCTCGCCGAGCTCGAGGTCGAACGGGTCGAGCTTAGTCCACAGCCTCAGTCGAGCGCCTCAAAATGCACCTGTGTCGTGGCGGGGCCTCCGAGTTCGGGGTCCGCTTGACCAAGGCCGGCCGGCAAAGGACGCCTATCCTCGCCGAGAGGTTTTTCAGAAATATCTGCGCCAGGACCTAAACACGATGAAAGGAAAATAATCTTCCTCACAAAAATCGCAAAGGACCTATTCAGAATTCACAGAACCTATCCGCAATTTTGAAGAAGCGAGGACTTTTTCGCAAAATCGCCAAATGACAGTGGCTTGGTGGTTGGGCGAAATCTTCCACTGTAATAGAGTTGACTAGGTAGATTTCACGCGCTACGCTGCGTGTGACCAGTTTTCATACACTAAAGTATTTGGAAAGCAGAACACATCAATGATTGCACCATATAAAAACATCCATATGGTGATCTATTCTACATCGAGCTAACAAATCAATAGATATCGAGATGACGAGTAATATACTTAATAGGCAGAGAACAAATGAGAAATATGCAGTTTGCACATGCTTGCTATTTGGTATATAAATGCAGGAGTTAGTTCCTCCATGTGTATAAATACCGTATCGAAAATTGCATTTGGTAAAAAAGTTTCGTTGTTTTATGTCTACAAAGCCATGCTCACAGAGAAATATGATGCATGGCATCATTTCCGTTGGCCCATTTTTTTGTTCAGCCGAAAACATGTAGTTACAGAGATGGAAACTTAATTCCCATTGTCACAAAGGCTAACACCCGTTCATACGCATGAGTATATTGCATTAGAGGCACACGAAAATTACATGTTTCCTTTTTGAATTTACTCTAAAGCAGGCCACAATGTTTCCTTTTCATTACCTCAGAACTGTACTTCCTTAAAAACAGAAAAATCTCCCTAGCTACCACAGATATGAAGGTCATCCATTAAACGGCATGAGAAACATGTTATACACTGCATAATTTCAGAAAAAACGGTGATTAATCCTAGTGCTGTAACATAAGCGCCACCCATGGACATAGAAACAAAACATATACCTTTGTAAGGGAAACACGCTCGTAAAAATTCACCACCATGTTCCCACCTGTATGTATTTGATCCTTTTCAAGTGACTCACGTGGCAATGATTTACAATCTCTTTTTTCATACTAATCTCAAACTACCAATGATAAGACATTATCACTTGGACACAGACACGAGCATTAGAATCAGACTCGAAATCCGGGTGCCCGATTTCCCAAAATATTTTGGACACGAGAATGCTAGGCAAAATCAAACACAGGTGTCAGAATCCAACTCAGATTCGAGATGTCCGATCCGGCAAAAAATTTTGGACATAGGTGCCCAAGTAACATTGGATAAAAGACAGAGCACAAGATAACTAAATGGGAAAATAATACAGCCAATCCAAGATCAAATAAACAGATTAATAACATGAAAGCTGCCCTAGTGATTAGGTAAGAACCAAGCTACAATAATAAGTAAAATAAGAAACAAGCGTCGCCTAAATTTATGCTAAAGAAGAGCAATCAGTAATGGTGACCCAATAGCTAACCAGTGAAATCCGAGGCCCTGAATCCTGTCACTGCATTCCCACCCTCACATGCCTCACCGTTAGCATAGTGCTAATACCAGAAGACTACAGACAATGAAAAGAGGATAAGCACTTCAAATTGCTGAGGCATACACAGCAATCACCTTTAGTGTAGAGTGTAGTCTGCCCATTAGTTGCTAGAGCAGAGTAGAAATCTGGAATAGAGAAATCATTTTTGTCTACATTTTATCCTTCATTTTCATAAGTTAACAGGCGCTAATCAAATAATATGGCAGCCAAGATCTCCTACATGCGTCAGAGTTCATGTTTTATTTAACCAATATAGTACTTCATGAACAGAACAAAAAAAGCGATAAAGTCGTCAACTTACATCAACTGAAATGTTTTAAGCCATATTCCATATGTTGGCCTAGCGAAGTCGCAGAGAGTAACATGACAGATAACTTCTTGATACATAGACAAATGCCCAAATTTCAGATCTAGTATTTCTTTGCACACAAGTTGGCAACCTGAAATATAGAAGAGGGAAATCACATAAATATATAAGAAAAATGAGAGGAGAGAACAATTACTCATCAATTGGTTATAAGCATGTGCTCAATAGATACGTATATAAGGTATGCCAAAACTTTTAAACTATCAACCTGAAATCCGAGGCCCTGAATCCAGGCACTATATTCCCACCCTCACATGCCTTGCCGTTAGCACAATGCTAATACCAGAAGACTACAGACAATGAAAAGAGGATAAGCACTTCAAATTGCTGAGGCATACACAGCAATCACCTGTGGTGTAGAGTGTAGTCTGCCCATTAGTTGCTAGAGCAGAGTAGAAATCTAGAATAGAGAAATCACTTTTGGCTACATTTGATTCTCCATTTTCATAAGCTGACAGGTGTTAATCAAAGAATATGGTAGCCAAGATCTCCTGCACGCGTCAGAGTTCATGTTTTATTTAACCAATATAGTACTTCATGAACAGAAGTAAAAAAAGTGAGAAAGTTGCCAACATACATCAACCAAATATTTTAAGCTATATTCCATATGTTGGTCTTGTTAAGCCGCAGAGACTAACATGATAGATAAACTCGTTGATACATAAACAAATGCCCAAATTTCAGATCTAGTCTTTCTTTGCACACAAGTTGGCAACCTGAAATATAAAAGAGGCAAATCACATAAATATATAAGAAAAATGAGGGGAGAGAACAATTACTCATCAAATCAATGTGATTGGATTATTGAGATTGTTCTGATACCTGGAGTTGAGGATAGTCCTGATGATCGAGGAACTCAATGAAGCGAGGCACCACTCTTGTGTTGATCACCTCACCAATTGGAGGGCTTCGGTCTACAAACATTTAATCAACTCGTCAGTTAGTGACCTAGTTATAATTTTTATATAGAATAATCATGTTATCAACCAGATCTTGTTAGGTTCTGTCTGAAAATCAATTAATGAATTGTTCTCTTGAAAGCTAAAAAAAGGAGTGAAAAACACGTACGAATTAGAAAGCAGAAATCCTCTGTAATTGTTGAACCAAGCACTTTATGAAACCATAATTATTGGGAAAAGTATTTCACAAGACCATAACTGTTGAAACAAGTACTTTATGGAGCGGTAAACAGTTGCCACAGAAGCTCAGCACAGAGTTGGAAAAATAGTCATGAAATTCTTAAAATAGAAAACTCTAGGAACAATAATGATTCTTTTGTTTCAGAAATTCTTAAATCCCTATGAAGTTGGTAGGAGCGGTTCAGAAAATTGACGGAAGTAACATTCAGTGAATTCCAAATCTTAAAAAGGAACAAGGAGAAGGACTGTTCGTTCTTTAGAATGGCATATATTGCATCCATTCAAGTTGAACTAAAGCAGGAATTTGTTGAGCATCTAAGAAAAAACATATGTATTTCCATTTTTAAATCTATGGGAGCATGATATATATATAAATAAACGGCAAAGAAGCCATCCAACTAACTATCAGCAATCATGAAACGATAAGAAGCAAGTAACATCAAGCATGTAATTAGCACTACATTGTAAATCATTACAAATAGAACTTTTTATTCTCTTGTATGATATAAAGGAAATAAAATAGTGTAATCTGGGTAATGCTATCTGCTTTCTTATAATACTCCTTGTTTCTGTTATCTGTAATGGCAAATGGAAATGTTCCCTGATCAGGGAAAAAAGAAAAAACGAAGGAAATATAGCAGCGTAACCTAGGTAGTGTAATAACCGAAGAAATGCTGACAGGTAATTCAATGCATCAACACTATGAAAGAATTCAGCATCGAGATCCAATCTAAGAGCAATTAGAGTAACTTTTGCCAACTGTCCTGGTGGGGAATAAGTGGCAATGTCGATTATTGAAATATACAGTTGTATAAAAGCAACGTAGAAATGCAATGTGAAACAAATGTGGTTGTAGTACATTTTTTTGAACTGTGTATGGTGAGACATTCAAAACAAAAACTTGCAGTGCAGTTGCATGGTACAGCTTCATGGTCTCCTTTCAAAAGGAAAGCACTTTGCAGATATTTTAGCTAGGCAAAGATACAAATATTTTTTATATTCTGAAAATGAGAAGCGCAAAAAAGAGATCTGATGACATGAATGATATCCATCATATGTAGTGCTAGATGACACTTGACAAACTTATCAGTTCCTAAAAGATGACAAGACAGTAGATAAGTTATAAGTAACTTCAGAAGGTCGTTGATTAACATCATTCTGTAAATAAAATATTGAACCTGCTCGTTTGGGTCCTATAAAATGATGTTACAATAGGCGAAACAAAATGTTGTAATATACATTTCGTAAAACTAAACATGTTAAATCAATTGCTTCATACTGCCATATCTACCAGTGTACAATTGCAAAAGGCTTTAGCAAGCTTTACCTTCGATTATTTCCATAGACGCACATCAATTTTTTGGATAAAATTACTGTAGTGGTCTATTTTAACCAACATAACACCGGTTTCTGTACATTTGCTTTGCAGTCAGGCAGTGATAGCAGAGCTTCCTTTTAAAGCTTGTTTTTCGATAAAGGAAGCTTTTATTAATCTTAGTAAATTACATCAAGGTGATACAATTATACTAAGAAGACTCTACCTCTACACAGCTAGGGTGTACACAGCCAAACACACACACACAAGAAAAGACAAAGGAACCGTCGCAGCAAACTACATCACGCAATATTGTCTTCAAGGCTATCCACCATCATAGCAACACTTGGACCGCGATAAAAGCTCTCCAATGACAATGCCTCCAAGAAGGACTCGATACGCACACGCACCGCCATTGCCATGATCCAACCAGTGAAGGTCAGACCAAAGGTTTTCACCTCGGAGAGTAAATCCTCAGACTACAAAACAATGCCTTCAACAAGACCATTGCCAGCACAACCAACTAAGGTCGACCTAGGATTTCTCCCTCGTCGAGCACAGGAGATCCCAAATGTCAGAACCACCCTCATTCTGAGCTAGTACCGCCATACCACTTAATCTTAGCCAATAGCAACGACCATCTTCTCAAGGCCAGACAAACAATTTTTAGATGTTCGACTCTACGATGACAGATTCGCGAGATAGCCAATAGGCACACGATCATCAAGTCCATAGAGTGCATCTAAAAATGAGTTGTGTCGCCTAAGAAAAGCTTAATCCGCTGAATCGATGCTAAGATGACATAGGTCAAAAGAAATGTATGAACAATGCTAGTAAGAGATGAAGACGTGAAGCTTAAGAGTAGTCACCTAGATCGCCCATCATCCACAAGTTGCGAAGCCGACCACCAAAGCACCAAGTGTTGGCAACAACAAGTGAGGGATCCAACCTAAACCATCATAAGGCATCGAGGGGCCAGCAACTGCCACCGCCCGCCACCACCGCAATTGACTTGGAATAAGACTCTAAATAGCTGTAAATAGCAAGTTTTCTATGAAATTCTTGCATTCCAAACAAGCTTGATTGTACACTGGTAGATATGGCAGTACACTGGTACAATAAGTGCTCGAATAAGACTGTAAATAGCTGTAAAAAATCTAATTCATCCAATAAACAAAGCCATGTAAAGACTAATTTTAGAGATTGAGTGCACGTAAGATATTTCATGACACATCCCAATTTAGCAAGTAAGCTACTGACGAGTAAACACTAAATAACCTATATGTTGTCGAAGCACGCCGCATGTGATAGCGATCCGCAAGAAGGACAAACAGTTTATGTTAGAGTTAACCAAAAGGAATTATCACTCTAGCTATTTTTCACGAAAAAGACATTTTTTTAGCGCAATGACGACGCAAGCGTGCATGTCACGCCACTTAAAATATTCCTAGTTATTATTACTTTGATCTTGTTTCGAATCTCATACGAAGCTATACAAATTTGCAAACACATGAATAACAATAAAACAATACCTCTGTATTAGGATAGAATTTGCTTACCATGAAATACAAGAGGGGAATAGCGATGATATTGGTAAACCTGGAAAGGCCGAGAGGAAAAATAGAAATGTTAAATATGCAACGAAAAATATTTATGCAAAAATTAATATAATGGACATGGTAAGATTAATAACATTAAAAACTGCCAACATGTTCTGTAGATTCACACATGCTAATGTCAAATCCACAAGTGCTGATGTCAACATATACCCGCTTAGAAGAGTAATCCTAATTGGGGACCATTTGTTACATATTGAGTACTCGGCAACATTTTCTAACAACAATTAAAATATGCTGGGGAAAAAATTATTATAGCACCCTTTTTGGTTCAAACTAAGCACATTTGAAGTGCTAATGTCAAATCCACAAGTGCTGATGCCAACATATGACCATTTAGAAGAGTAATGCTAACTGGCGACCACTTGATACATATTGAGTACTCGACAAAATTTAATCTTTGAAATAATGCCTACTATTACACATCCCTACGACATTTTAGTTCATTTAGTTTCAATCATCAAAAAGGTAATCCAAGAATTAACCAACAAAAAAAACAAAAGTATTAACTATTAAGGACACACCTGTACACCTAGTCTGGTCACGGAAGCAACCTCTGTCACAATTGCCATTGTAATCTGCAACAGACCACATAATTACATTAATTACATGACCTATGCACATCAAATTGTTTAAATTCGAAGATGCTCCACCAAAAGCAGCCTCACCTTTGGGTCAATGTTTTCTGTGTGATCTCCAGAAAGAGCTTCCCCACTTACTTTAAGCAAAACCCTTAGCCATCTGTATGGCTTTTCAGACCTAGAACCTTCATCAAGCATAAGGCCGAACGGTGACATCAGTGAGGTTTGACTTCTGAGAAATGAAAAGGACAGGAGATGCATTATGAAAAGTAATTCCACAATTACTAAGTCTTCAAAATGAAAAGAAACCAGCACAAAATTTATTGCAGTTAGCAAATATGAAAAAAAAATTAAAGGCAAGCAGCTGATTCCAACAGAACCTAAAGAAAAGTTGCATCGGGTGACCTTTTACTATGAAGATGTGTGGCTTTAAATAACTTTAGTCTGATGCTGATGGCATTACAAAAATACTAAAGACGCTCATTATGTAATACACCACTCTTCACACATATAATCGCATTTCTGCTCTTGTTAAGCCTCTCTGCTGGCCGCAAGCATCCTATCACACCATGGACTCAGTAGCAGCACATTTACCATCTATAAATAATATCTAGTCCTCTCTGGGCTGCTGTATGCTATAGTTATCTATCTAGTTCTTCAGATTATCAAAGACCGCGCAGATGCATTTCGTCGAACACCTCGTCGGCGCTCCCGCCCACAAGGCCCCGCACAAGCATCCGACCTCGCGCGCGCGCCACCACGACCACCCAACCCATTCTATATAGAATTGTTTTCATTCCTTCATGACGCTGCAGCCAAATAGAGAAGAAAAAGAAAGAGAATGAAACGTAGACAATTCAGCAAAAAAACGATGGCCCATCGTCAACCTGTTACCTTCGTCAAGGATCTGGCATGCATACAAAGATGTACCTTATTGAGAAGAAAAATGATCAGCACAAAAATAAAGCCAGGAGCATCATCACCTGAGGTGACTCGACGAACGATTTTGGGCTCTTCATCGTCGTCCTCCTCCTCCTTCTGAAGACACCGGAACAAGCATGACATCAAGCTCATCTCATAATCTGGCATGCATACAAAGATGTAACTTATTGAGAAGAAAAATGATCAGCACAAAAATAGAGCCAGGAGCATCATCACCTGAGGTGACTCGACGAACGATTTTGGGATCTTCATCATCGTCCTCCTCCTTCTGAGGACACCGGAACAAGCATGACATGAAGCTCATCTCATAATCCGACAAGAGGAAATCAAGAAGAGGAATCACCAATTCTTGGTCTCCTCAGAATGAGATTTTAGGTCGCCGGGACAGTAAAGATTGCAGCAACCAAGAAAATGATCAATTTTTCTTAGGCCCGTCCAGAACGAAACAGAAGAGAAGAGGAACGAGATGGATAGCATGTAGCCAAAAGCCTTCTCCCACCAACAAAAGGGAAAAAAACTGAAAGCGTAGAGCAAAGCGATGGGGAGTCACCAATTACCTGGTTAATTAACAAATAACGAGAATGCTGATCGGCGCTTGTAAGCGGTGGAGCGACCGGAGGCGAGGAACCGAGGCGCTGACCGATCGACACGGAAGAACAAAACCCAGGCGGAGGGGCTAAACCGAGAAGAGGCCCGAGCCGATGCGGAAGCCGACGCAAAAGCGAACGATGAGGGGCAACAAACCGAGAAGAGGCGTCGCCGAGGCCCGCGGAACAGCTGCGGCTGGAAGAAGACGGCAACAAGGCTGAGGCAGAGCCGAGCGGTGGGCGAGGACGGAGGCCGCGATGCGGAGCAAATGAGACGGACGCAGAAACCAAGACGCCGGGCGAGGCTTCTCGAAGACACGGTGGCACCACCGAAGACAGGCCGTCGAGGGGAGGCACGCATGGAGGACGCTGAGGCGGAGCCGAGCGGTGGGCGAGGACAGAGGCCGCGATGCGGAGCAAATGAGACGGACGCAGAAACCAAGACGCCGGGCGAGGCTTCTCGAAGACACGGCGGCACCACCGAAGACAGGCCGTCGAGGGGAGGCACGCATGGAGGACGCGGACGGCTGGATCATGACCGACGCAAGGATCGACGGACGCAAAATTTCGGGTGACGTGGCCACCCTGGTTGAGGCTGAATCTCCCAGCTTTAATAGATTTAGTTATTAGTTATTGGAAAAATATCCTGTGCAATCAGACAGGCTGGTGAAACCACGGTGCAAGCCAACTTCAAAATTTTGAAAAAAAATCATGGATGTACATCTCAAACAACCCATACATAAAAATTTCACATCAACTTGATCATGAACAGTAATAAAAAGTTGATCATGAACAGTAACAGTTACTGTTCATGATCAACTTTGTCTTTTTTGTAACTTCTAGCACAAGACGAATTTGATCATGAAATTTTATATGTAGATGGGGTAAGCTGAGATGTACATCCATGATTTTTTTCAAAATTTTTTGAAACTTTTTCTAATTGGGTTGCACCGTGGTTTCACCAACTCTCTGGTTGCACAGGATATGTTCCCTTAGTTATTAGTTATTTGGAGCATGACTCCAAGCAGGTCGTCGTGTACATTTCACACCGCAGACACTGCTCCTACGAGAGAGATGTCTACGTAATGCTTATAATGTTTATGTTTCTAGAGTTTTTATCACTTTTTGGAGGTACTATAAGGTACCACAAAATTACCTTTGAATTCTTGTACATCTAAACTTTAAATTTTTTGTACATCTTGATATTAGCTCGATGTATATGTTGGTACCACTCAAAGATAATAAAAAGTCTTGCGTTTCTCCATAGCTGCACGTCAATATGTGACCAAATGGCTACACCCCAAGAAGAGCTCACATCATTCATGAGATAACCTCCGTATCATCGATGTTTCTCGGAAGATTCACGTAAAAGTGGATTGGCAAATGATACTAGCTTTCCCACGTATAAGAGGATCTCCATGTACTATCCAAGGGTCCAAAATTGTCTACTTGGCTACATGTATTTCTATCGTGCGTGTCTATATATATACACACACTAGTTCAATGACCGTGCATTGCTACGAAAAATAAAATTGGTAGCAAAACATAAAGGTCAAGTAATAAAAGAAAATTGTGCTACAATATCAAACATCTTTTTCTCCCAATTACACATGTTTTTATGATTTCTCCTCCGACATGAAATAAAACCAAATATATTGTACATAGTACATAAGGCATTCATAATATTAGATCATATTTAGAAATGATATTCTTGGTATACATCCCGGAAGATCTGAGAGATGGGATGATAAAAAATAACTCTCCACTGCAGTGCATAACGAAGATAATAGATTAGACCAAAATTTGTATACAATGTTAACTTTTTAAAAAAGGAAAATGAGAAAACCCAACACAAATAGAAAATACAGTTCATGAACGTTGCACCAATAGAAATTCCATATCCTTTTTATAAAACCAAACAATCCATTTAGATGTTTCTCATCAACTACAGCTTATGTTAATCTACAATAGTACAGCATGAAAATAGTTTGCATCTGCATTTAGTATGCAGAGATCCATGCCAGCCATGACATGCGATTACTTCTAACAACTGATAGGCAAAGAGAATTCAGAAGCAGCACTTTTGACTTCTTTAGGGAAATTCAACTTTGTGAGAAAATTTGATGGAGAATTTTGAGTGAAATGTAAAGGTGAAATATGTGTAACACAAGACCTGAAGTCTTGAACAACATTTCAATTGTTTGTTTGTCACAAAATTACAATAAATCAAAGTGCGAAAATTTGTGCGTGTCTCAACTCTATGAATGATGAACAATCTCAACAGAATCAGAAGAAAGACAATACATAGTAAGAATATGAGAGTCACAATTGAGGGTGGCCTCTTCATTGAACCAAATTGATGAAAATAATGGTGTCCAGTTGAACGAATAGCAAAATACTACTACAATAGGTATCACAAGGAAAATGCCTTAATGATCAATCTTCTCTTGCATTAAGATTCTTAATACATTTGCTGGAATACAAACGGGAGATTGGTGCCACTGACACTTTTTAAAATTCGTGATTCATTTTATGACACTCTGGCCCGCTGTCATACACTCAGATGGATCCGCGTGTCATAGACACATCACTAAAAGCCAACGAATTGGTTGTCACTGGACTAATTTTTCCAATACAAACAAGGCATAACAGTGCACACCACGAACTTGACATGCTAGAGGATCAAACGTGACGTGAATATCATTTTAAGATCTGCAACGTGATATGAAACAAGATTTCACCTCTATTAAAAAATATGTCGATTTAGCAAGGCATTAACAGCATGTGATTTATCTAATTATGTTGGATATTAATTTGAAAATTGTTCAAATAACCAATAGGCAACTTCTGATAAGCGCTGGTGAATACAATGGAAAAAGTAAAGCACATAACTGCATAGGGAACCAAACAGCTCACCACTGCCCTCACGATACACTTCGGAATAGCAAACATCAATGGCCTTTCGCATATGGTCATGATACAACATTCATAGAGTTATGACTTCGATTCATAGAGAACAGGGGAAATCGTAATAAGAGATGAGAAAGTAGAAAAGTGAAATATATGCTCTTGCTGCAGACCTTTAGATCTTGCCATGATGCAGAAGAAGGTAGTACAGTAACCAGAACTGTAAAAGGTGCACAAACGATTTTAGTTTAATACGAGAGTCACAATTGAGAGTGGCCTCTTCCCTCCGTTGCCTTGCCTCCTCTTCTAGGAGGTCACATTTACAATATTGTGGTTTACTGGTTGTGCTCTAAGGTTTAGGCATAGTTAGCAAGTTGCAGTCCCATATCATCTTTCAATTCAAGCATCACATACTTTATGTAATGTAATCCCGTCCAGCCAAGCCAAACATCACATCATTCCTTTATTACACTAGTACAATGCCCGTGCTAACGCTACAGTGATATATTTAGTAATACAATTCAAATAAGCAAAAGGTGCTATATGTTTTGGTAATCAAGTGTAGTAAGATGTGATTATGATAGAAGCACCAAAAAAAGATACAGAGAGTTATTATATCGTTGATTACATAAACAAGTGCATAAAGTAACATCGCAATTGTTTATCATTAAAATAATCTAATCTCTGATACGATTAAGGATTTCCCGTATAACTTTAGGAATGTTGTCTTTCGATTCATTCTCCTTGTAGTTCAGTAGGTCCACGAGAAACTTCGCCCTCAACAGCTTCCCATCCTATACATGCATTATTATGGACCATCATCAGAAAATATTAATTGTGCTACGGTAAGACAAAGTATAATAAATAAATAAATAATAGTACTCACAATGCAAATTGATGGTAATTTTATACCATCCCAAGAGCGCATGAAGTTGATTACAAAATATCCAGTGATGTCCCTACAAAAGGACACATAGTTACATATATGTAGACAAACAAACTTGTTAAGTGTAATTTATAAGCAAGTTACCAGTCTTTTGTTTTTGGAACACATGTTGGTAATATGCGACGCCATACATAAATATCGTCATTCCACATAGGGTTAGCTACTTCCATGGCTAGCTTCACGTTATTGGCAATCTTATGTATTTTGTAAATGTAGTACATGGTAAGATGCTGAGCCTTAAACCAGGTTGGTATAGGTTGTGGGTCCAATATAGATACACTTCTATCTTTCATGTGTAGTATGAACAATGTGATGTTCTCCCGGGTTCTCCCGCTGCCGCCACCTCCTTAAATCTTGATGTTCTCCTGTTTTGGTTCGCCTCTGGTGTAGCAGATTGACATCATGCAGCAAAATTTTGTATGCACAATGTGACCAGATTTGCACCAATCAAATCTCATAACGCAATATAGATAGAAGAAGTAGAGCAACAAATGTACACCAAAATCCTAAAATATAGACCCTTTAGAGTATATACACCAGATTTGTACTACCCTTTAGAGTATTATAAAAATGTTGAGCACAGTATACATAAAAAAGGGTTGTGAAAACCATAATTGTAGATTGGAACAAAATGGTAATAAAATTACCTGGTAGTCAAGAAGTGCCCCATATGATGGGTTTCGAATCACCCCACCGCCCATGTGGGTATTGATCCCAACCTAGTGTCCTCGCAATATAGCTCTTGGTCTGTTAGCCCCGCCAGCTTATCATCATTCACCGATCGATGAGTACGGCTAACACTAAGATTCAATTAGCTTGACTAACATAACATTTAAAATGACTACCGAATATAGGCTAACATCCTCTTTGACTCGAAAACATTTGTTGGAGGCCTCCAAGGTAGTGACCTTGAAATCTTGGACTCCTCAATTAATCCAAGATTCTCGAGAAAATTTAGTTGTTAGCAACACATCGTAACAAAAATATTAAATCAAGACATGGAAATTACCATCAAAATTGCTAAAGCGGACTTCTCCATGTTTAGTGTGTAAAGGTGCAAAGTCTTGATCCCGCTAGCTAAAATAGTCTTGCACATCTCGGCCAAGGTGGACTCCATATACCTTGACAGCCTCCTCATTGTCTTTAATAGGATCCAAAGGCAGCGTGATCTCACCGGTATCTGTTATTACATTCAAAGGAACATTCAAAGGAGAAACCACATTGAAATTCAGTAGAGGAAAAAGAACGAATTCTACGGCACATATTTGAGTTTATGCATAATTCCATATCCATTGGAATTATCTACATGCAATTACTAATGATGCCAGGATGGAGCTACAAAGAAAGGATCAAACCTTAGTTTTGCGAATCCACTATTCGCAAGAAACCTTTGTAATTATTTATTGGCATTATGCCAGGAACAATGGGGCAAGTAATACCAATCTGACGGCAGTCATTCACAAACTTGAGAAAGATATCGGTGTCATAGAAAAGCTGTGTTATGATAACGTCGGCACCAGCATCAACCTGCAGAGAAAATGTACATTGAGAGAGAAGCTGACACAGCACTGTTATGCTCAACAAAAACACAAGATGCCTTCATTTTAAACGGAAAACCAATATCAAGTAAGCGAACGGGACCTTTCTCTTCAAATATGCAAGATCGTTGCTGTATGCTTCGGGCGTAGCCCCTTCCTCGCCTTGTATTACGTCAGGGTGTGCCTCTGACATTTGGGAAATAAGTTACAAAAATATCTAATTTGTTAGTAAGCATTGTCCACTGGTATTATTATATATATACGTAGGGGCTAACTATTTATTAGGATCGATATAGCTGTTTCTAAGTAATAGCGGTTTGTGTTTTTGATAAAGCTGTGAGTGTGACACGGGCTTCTGAGGTTGGATAGAGAATTGTGCTGTAATATGTTGTGTGGGTCTGAATCTTGAAGTCTGCCTAATAAGGACAAAGTATGACCCAATTTCATTAAATATTGCTTGAATAATGTGCCTTCATGATACGCGCGCCGAGCTAATATTGCGAAACAGAGACTACTGGTCCTCCAGGCAACTTATACTGTTTCCACAAAGGAAAATATGCTCATCTCTTTCTTCAAAAGACCGGCCACAGCAATAAGTTACATCTTCGAAAAAACACACCAGATCTCTACCAGCCATTTGGAAGAACATGGTCTTACATTGTGAAATAAAGAAAGAAGGGCCAAGAAGACATAACAAGGGTAAAATAAAGACAGACGTTTGTTGGTGATGGCGGTGTGGTGGGTCGGGGGGTCCAGTCTTTTCAACGTCAACCTCAAAATTATTGCAACAGCCTAGACCAGGTATATTACTTCCTTCATGATAACAGAACTTAAGTTCTCAACTAAGACTCTTGGAGAACAATTATCATTCCCGGAAGACCAGGTCGACCCCATACCAAAGAATTTATATGTCAGCAAAATGAAACGTACACAATGGAAGGGATAGTTTCCAGCTTGTAAGAACTACATTACGCGGTAAGGAAAAATTGTAGGCGACCTCAAATTGATGTTGAGGGATGAGACTGAAAAACCTAACAGTGACATCGAAAGCTATTAAGTATTTCTCTTTCCAAAGATATTTCTTCTATAGAAAATCACATCCCAACTTGGGCCACTAAAAAAACATCAGGGCAGAAATGTAAAAGGGTAATGAACATAACAAAGCCTCCCTTAGGCTTCTTAATCTTACTTCCCCGAGGGTACGCTCCCTTGTGTATGTTGATAATTGATACCCTAGAACTTCTCCTGGTGAGCATGAATGAACCTGAAAAATATGTGAAAGACAGTTGTCAAGAATTATAACCAAAACAGAATTCTACTCTTTGGTACAACGAGCAACAGGAGCACTCCCCAACTGAAACTGTAGATTCTGAAACTACCCAAAAACACACACACAAACAAAAGGCAAAAAATATCATGCAGAGAGACATGTATACATATGCTTGTTGAATTTGTAGTAATTCCTATATTCGATTTATCCAGCACCACACAAGCATCAACTAATTTTGGTGATCAGCATTACCATTTGTAGGGTGGGCCCCTCTTATTTAAAAACACAGGAATTTTTACAAAATCAAGGACACTGCTACATTAGTAATATTCTGCCCATACCTAAAGTATCATCGTCTAATTGTAAGCTTGCACCGGAATTCTGCTAAGAGTGCTATATGATCCGATGACCATGCAGGTGAAGGAAGAGCTGTGTCTTTTCTCAAGCTATCCTCATCCAGAAGTTCCAGCAATGACTCCACTATCAACGAATCCGCTGAAATAGGAAAGTGCATTGCAAAAGGTAAATTTAAAAATATGTGTTATTCCAGAACAACAAGGGGGTAGCCTAAGTTACAAATACAGCATAGCAATCACTGGAACAAGTTTAAGCACTAACCTGTATAAAATATGTAATTGATGGTACCAGTGAAATCTCTTGTGCAATTTGTGAAAACGGGTTCATTTGTTGCAGGGTCCATTCTCCTCCGCTGGTGCTCCAAATCATAACCAACACCAACCATCCTTGCAAAGGAAGAGTATGCACTGCAGACCTATAAACAAGCAAAGCCTTTGTTCAGAGCCGCAAGCAGAAAAAGGAAGCAGATTGGTAAGAACTATGATAGGTTAACTGTACCAGAGGAAGTTGGTGTGTCAACTTGCTTGCTGGTCGCAAAATTCCAAGAGGGTCTATCGCCAGATCTGGATGCAACTGATCAACTTTGCCCATTGCAAGAAGTCCATGTGGAGTACTATATGAATTAAGTGATTATTTGCCATTTAGAAACTTCACTCTAGAAAGAAAATTATAACACAAACCTTCCAGGCATTGAATTGAAATCTCCGCAGACCAACATTGGAATGTCTGCACTCACAGCTATTTTTTCTAATTCTTTTAAGAGGGTGTGAACCTGCAAGAATTCCAGATAACATAATTTGTATTGTCAATCCAAGAAAATTTTAAATGTTATGAAATTCTAGGAAACAGAAATAAGATTTGACCTGCCATAGCTTCACATCTTTGAGGTCATGGTGAACATTCACATGTGTATTTGCCTGCATAGCACAACAAACAATTCAAGAAACAAATAAGACCCCCATGGCACAAACTATGCTATTAAAAGAGAGCTAAAGCATGAAGACAAGATCGACGCAACTGTTCATATAAGCACAAAGAAGTAAAAGGTGGATAATATAGTTCACAGTTTAACTGATCAAGGCACAACAGAAAAGTTACAGCAAATCCCCCAATAATTGAAGAATAAAATAGTTCAAAATCAAGAGGAATACAATTAAATGGATATACCCATGGATCATTATGAACAGACATAAAACATGCATCCAGTTCGACATGGCATTCAACTTTATTTTTCTTATTCCTGACAGAATTATACAATGCTACAGGTTCACAAAACCTTACAAAATCCTTGTGAGAAATAAATAACCTTCATCTAGACATATGGTTTCTTGAGATAGCTAATTGCCATGATGAAAGTGATTTGGCTGTCTTTAAAAGCGCATCACAACAATGGTATTAAGTATTAACAATGTTAACCACAAAAATAGGCAAGCAATTTCTTACCACACAAATTAAGGAGCTGCCTTTTCCCAGGGTTTTCAGTCCCATGGTTACCGAATTTAGCCTCTAAAACTGCAATCAATGCAATGTTATCCTGCACAGTAGACAAGAAGGATTGGCAATGGAAGCAATAGAAGCAACCCTAATGGCATAGCATGTAAGATTTATTTCTTATTAAATAGGTTGTACCTTAATCAATCGAGTTAGAGCCACTTTTCTTTGAGCAACTGGAATAATTGCATCGCCATGATCGGCAACCTTATTGAACTCAACCTATACAGAACAAAGTCTAGCTGTAGAAATAATTGAACACCTTGCCCATAAAATTTTTTATTCAGTGTAGGAGAATGGAAATTTCATTAAAAATCGTATAAGAATCACTGCTTTTATGTGAGTTTTGAAATCCATGATTCTAAGAGTTGTGGCTTGTGAGTACATGTCTTTTAGAAACATGACGAAGGCAATGCGAAATATTTTGCTGAAACAATCTTAAGAGGATTTCTCTCTATAAAGACAACCTTTCTAAAGAAATTATCGCACACCACCAAATCATTCAAAAGGAATGCAAATTTCAGCCCAAATCAAGGAAATAGGGAGCAGAGCGATCGTAGGCAACATACCGAGCCGCTCTCCACGAAGCTCGCCGACGCTGCCGACCCAAAGGCCCACGGCGCGCCACGCCGCCGGCGAGCTTTGGGTCCGCGGGTCCGGAGGCTCTCAGGAGGAGTCTGTGGCAGCGCACCACGCCGAGGATGGAGGCGAGCTCCGCGGCGGACGCCGCCCCGGGCCGCGGCAGCGCCCGACCACCACCCGGCAATCGCGGCTTAAGCGATGGTCGCTCACGCCGGCGAGGCTTGCGGCGGCAATGGCCTTCCGGCGCGCCGGGCGACGCCGACGGGCGACGGCTGGCGACGGGCGCCAAGCCGGGCGATGGGGCTTTGCAAGGCCGGGCGGCCGGGGCTTTACCAAGCGACGGGCGGGCAGGATTGGCAAGGCGCGATTTGACGAAGGGACGGAGGGAACAGCTAGGGTATTAGACTATCTCCAACGATTTCCCTTTCTAAATCCCTTCCCACCTCCTGACGGAATCCTTCCTGATTCCTTCCTTCCCCTGATCGCATCTCCAACAAAGATCCTTTCCATATTCCTTCCTATCCCTTCATCTATATTTTAAGGGAAAAAGTGCTGAATTGGTCTCCACTATACCGCTGGACCACTTTGGTCCTAAACAGACTCCGGACTTGCGGCGTCCTTCAACTCCCAAAACCGTGCACGATTCGTCCTTTGACCGGTCAAATGGCGGTTTAGCCCACATAACACTGTCAGATTTTTAAAAAATTTTACAAGCTTGATAATGATCTGAAAAATTTATGGTGCCATTATTAGTAGTTTTAGACATAATTGGGACAGTAAACTTGCTAGATTTTTCTAAATTTTCTTGAGTGTGATCATTATCTAAAATTTTATGACCGATTAAGAATTTCCTCAGTACCATCCTATAAAAGTTTCAAAAATTTCAACTTTATGTTCTTTCTCTGTTTGATTTTTGAAATATAATACAACAAATTAAGTTTAGTGCTTACTGCATTTAAAGATTTTATTGAGAAAACAAATAAAGTTTAAATTTTTGAAACTTTTATAGGATGTTACTGAGGAAATTCTTAATCGGTCATAAAAATTTTAGATAATGATCACACTCGAGAAAATTTAGAAAAATCTAGCAAGTTTACTGTCCCAATTATGTCTATTCTGTTTTTGATTTTTAAAGATAACAAATGATGTTAAATTATTTTTAAAATTTTTATGTATTATACTAAACTACTAATAATGGTACCATAAATTTTTCAGATCATTATCAACCTTGTAAAATTGTTTAAAAATCTGACAGTGTTGTTGTGTGGGCCAAAACCGCCATTTGACTGGTCAAAGGACGAACTGTGCACGGTTTTGGGAGTTGAAGGACGTCGCAAGTCCGGTATTGCTGTTTAGAGACCAAAGTGGTCCAGCGAGTATAGTTGGAGGACCAATTCGGCACTTTTTCTTATTTTAAGCATATACTTTAACCGCCAAAGTTTGTACCATATTTTATACGAGAGTGTATTTGACTTGTTTATGATGTATTCCGTACATTTTTGGAATGAAAAAATTAATTTTATAATAAATGAGGTTGCGTAATATAAAAAAATGTGTAATTTGCTTCCCATCCCTTCATCCATCTACAGAATTAATATGTGTCATGCTAAACTTCTTGAACTTACTGCTACCACCACGAAAAACAAATGACTGCAACAACGATGGTTCACAAAATAACAAAAGGATATGGTAAGCTAACTGTGTGATGCAACCAAAATTTTGGTACTTAAGAGTTGTCATGATTCTCGGCCTTCTGAAGTCGAGCATACTTGTAAGGTACTTAACATCTTATCTGTGAATAACTCAACCAAGTTGAGTAGCACCAGATCGCTTTATTTTCCAGTACATTTTGCCATTTGTTGATTACCTAGGCCACCTTGAACCAAGTTGACAAATAGCTAGAACGAGTGGTGAAGTATAACCATGATAAGAATAAACAGAACAGATAGCTCGAAGATACAACTACAAACCTGACCTAGCAGAAGAGGTTCAGTTGTAGTCTAAACAAACATGAGTAGAAACTGATGGTTTACCTCAGTTTCGGTGGTATCCTGATCTAGCAGAATAATATGAAAAGAGAGGATAGTTTAAGGTTAGTGTAAACAAAGACAATAGTTTCGGTCAGATTCCAGGATGTCATACCTCTAGTACGCAAATCATTACAAAAATCAATGGATAGCACTCAATGTATGCAAATTTATGGACCTGCCAAATCAATGGATAGTTTCAGGTGAGCCTAAATCGAGTAGTCCATCTCTACCCAAATCAATTGAAGTTCATCTCTAAATGGAGTAATCCATCTGTACCCAAATCAATTGATGGAGATGTTCATATCTAAATCGAGTAGTCCATCTCTACCCAAATCAATTGAAGTTCATCTCTAAATGGAGTAATCCATCTGTACCCAAATCAATTGATGGAGATGTTCATATCTAAATCGAGTAGTCCATTTCAGGTTCAATTGAAAGCACTCAATTCATGGAAATATTTTAAGGAGCACTAAATCGAGTAGTCCATCTGTACCCAAATGTAGAGATGTTGTCATCACCTTCAAAAAGACCATCCCAATCTATGTCTTTCTGATGCTTTTCGAAATCTGAACTAACTTGTAGCATAGGGAGATATGTGTTGGCCAGTAATATTTGAGCGAAAGCAGCAGCGCTGCAGGTGTTCTCTGATGGATAACATGCATATACATAGTCACAGAAGTATTAATTATCTAGCAAACAGAATTATAGATTTGGCAGCAAAGATAGAGAGAGACACAGCAACAAATCGACAATACAGTTAAGAACTGGAGCATTTCTTCCAAGTGGACTATTTGTTCAAACGTTACTACTGGAAGCAGCAAATCGACATTAATGTAAACTAATCGAGGCAGCAAATTGACAATAATGCAAGAACTTGAAAGTTTGTTCGAACTGGACTATTTGTTCAAACTGAAATTAGACCTAAGCCCTAAACCAGCAAATCGAGTCTATCCCAAATCGACAAGCAAATCGAATGGGGAAAGATAGGCTAACACCAACTTTGGCACGAAATCGACAACAATTGGTTCTCAAAATCCGGTCGGCCAAAACCCTATCCCAGATCCAACGTACCGTTTCCATGGTGGCCGCCCAAAACCACCAAATCGACACTACATCGGAGCACCGCCATGCATCGTTCAATGGAAATTCCGGTCGCTGTCACACAACGAACAAAAAATCACGCGGAACTTTGGGTGAAATTTTTTACCTCGCGTGGACGCGGCTGTGGCCTCCGTGCACGCCGGTGAAGACGCCCAGCTCCTTCCTCTTCAGCAACCACTGCCGGTGCCTGCTTCGCCTTCCCTCTTCAGCAAACCCTAGTCACCAAACTCAGATCGGAGCAGACATCACTCCCAACCGACGGTGGAATGAAGCAAGTGAACCCTATATCACACATGGATCCTACCGTACTCGCCGCCAAAACCCAAAACGTAAAAACCAAATCGCCAACAGATCGGACCAGCGCCCACCATTCACCCCAAAATCCAGCCGCCATCGCACATTGCACATCAAATTGGGGAGGAAATTTGGGCGAAAATTTTACCTCGCGTGGATGCGGCGATGGCCTCCGGCACGCCAGCTGAAGACGCCACCGGCCTCTTCAAGAACCACTGCGCTGCCTCGTTCGCTTTCCACCACCCTTGCCGCCGCCGACTTCGAATCCCGCCCGGTTCCACGCCGCTCTGTCGCGCTCTTCCGCCCGGACGCTGAAGCCTCCTCCAACCGCCGCCCGGTGGAAGGAACGAGAGAGATTTTCCCCAATCGAATCTCTCTCTTATCCTTCCGCGCGGCACCGGACGGGATCTCGCCGGAGCGCTTCGTGAATCCTCGTCGCCGCCTTTTCCCATCGCGAAGGAACGGCGAGGCACGGAACTCGCCGAGATAGTCTTACATTGATTTGTGCGGCGCGGGTAGGGGAACAGTTGGCGCGATTTGTGCGCAATTAGATTAGAGGATGGATGAACCTAATGATTTGGACCATTAGATTTGATGAAGTGGTGTGATAAAACATCTTAGCGCTTCATTTTGAGGAAGGGAGATTTTTGGGTGCACATATTAGGGTGGATAGAGGAAAAGTACTCTCTGTGGAGGCAAAAGATTGTGTGGATGTAGAAAAAATTCAACTGGTGAATTATAAAGGGGTATAGATAATGTAATTATGATCTAACCACAAAGGAAGGAAATCAGCACTCCCAGCTCCAATGTGCCAAACTAAACCCCAACAAGCAGCAATCCACCATTAACTAACCCCAACTATCCATGGAAGGATCGCACCCACCAAACAAAGACAACCTCCATCGACCGATCCAAGGATCAGCGGTCAAGGATCGCTATTGGCCACAGACACACGATGCGGCGGATTATTAATCTACCCGCGATTAGAGAGAATAAGAAGCAATGGAGGAGAGGTCACCAGGGGGAAGCACACATCAAGGTCTATTTCATCATGTAATGTATCTTCAGACTCACTCTTATTTTCACAGCCACAAGCAGGGTTTCAAAAACCAGCGAAAACCACTTGAAAACCGCAATTTTTGATCTTAACGCTCCGGTTCGAGATCCAAAACCGCTCGGTAAACTGGTCTAATCACAAAATTTTAAAAATTTTGAAAAAAAATTATGTGTTCGAAAATCGTTGAAAAACTGCATTTTTTTGTAAAAAACCGCGAGGCGAGAAATGCGAGAATTTGTGAAGCCAAAAGGGAGAGCACTAGCGGAGGGCACGTCACCAAAGCCAAAAGGGAGAACACCGGTGGAGCACGCGAGGCGAGAAATGCGAGAATTTGTGAAGCGCAAGGGTGGAGCCGGAAGGGGAGAAACAGAATGAGCAAGGCCAACTCCGTGGAGGGCACAACGCCAGAGCCAAAAGGGGGAGCGCCAATAGCAAGCGCTAGGCGAGAGACGGGAGAAGCTGCGGAGGCCACGAACCAGGGAAGCGGGCGAGGGCGCATGACAAAACAACGAGGCAGAGGGCAGAGTAACGAAGGGAACCAGAGCGATGAGGCGGCAGCCGAAGCAAGGAAGGGCACCACATGGACATCTTGGAGTGCATAGGGAGGAGCGGCTGAGGCGGGGAGGACGAGTGTACCGACGCAGGCAGGAAGAAGCAAACGCGACGCGGGCTTGCTCGAGGTGGACGGTGGAGCGACATCATGCTGTGTAGATTGCATTTTTTCAGAACGTGAGCGCATTCGGTCACATGGAGAATGGACCACTGTCACCAACTCCTAATTAGAAGTAGTAGAGATATATATAGGGGGTGTTTGGGACAGCTCCAGCTCCACCAAAATCAGGGAGTTGGTGGAGCAGGTATTTCTAGCTCCGTAAATTTGTGGAGCCGAGCCGTGGTACATTAAGAGTGTTTAGGTAGATCATCTTGTTTACATTTTAGACCAAAAATATAAACTTAATTCACTTTATTTTAGCCTATAAGTTTCAGCTCCGAGCCGAACTCGATCTGAGCTCTCCCAAACAGGGCCATAGTATAATTACCGGGGACACCATTGTGCATGAGCACCATGATCCAAAACAGGTACTTTCTCTATGTATTTCCATGCAAAAAATTTTGAAACTTCTAGGATGTTGAGTTTAACCAATTTACTAACTAGTTCAAACAAGTTTGAACTAAAATTCAAACATGAGTTTCCTTTTTTGGTGATAGTTTGATTGTAAATATGTGATGATTTTATATATAAATCAGCAAAGCATGTGATATAAATTCATTCAAATCTTTGAATTCGAGTATATTTTTCTAAGGTATGTGTTTCATTTGAATTATTATAGATGGATATATACCTTAAAACTGAAAGTTTTAAGAAATATACCTAGATTTGGCTTGAATTCGTGCATTTGAAATCATGGTGCCCAGGCTCCATGGTGCCCCATTTCGGCGCCCTATATGTATATGTATATGTATATGTATATGTAGACACAACTAGTGATATTAAAGCCACCTTCTTCGTTTTAAGGGTAAGAAAATTCCACAATAATCTTAAATTCTAGAAATTCTCATATTAATCAGAAGAAAAGGAGAATGATCTCCATCACTTATTTTGGTGGGACCAGATTATAACAGTGTAGATTAATCATATATAATAAATACATTTATATTTCAATAATTGAAAGTAAAGCTGTATATCAAAGAAAAGATCTCCCCCACTTATTTTGGTGGGGAATTGTATTTCAATAATTGGAAGTAGAGCATATATCAAAGAAAGGATCTCCACCACTCATTTTAGTAGGGCCAGATTATAATGGTGCAGATTAATTATATATAAACATAGTTATATAACAAATACAATATATTTAAATAATTAGAAGTAGAGTTGTATATCAAAGACAACTGTATCTTATATCTAGACGCGCAGTTGTGCGGATAAGTCTCCTAGTTGTTCTGGATGTGGGACACAAGAATCAAACAATCCATCTCTCTCACTAATTCTCTCGGTCTCTCTTCCATGTTCCCCCTCACCTCTTCATCTCCCTCAGCGGTAACACGGATGGAACCTAGATCCAACAGGCGGGGTTGAGGGTGACTACGGTGACAGCTAGATCCGGTTGGCATGGTTGAGCATGATGACCATGGTGGCCAGATCAGCCCTGTCGTATGTTGGAAAACATGACATAAGAGAGAGATAGATGTCAGCCATTCAACGGACCAGCTCTAGGAGAATAATGGAGACATGGCCATTTATACAGGTTCAGGTGTTAATAAAGTCGTCCTACTCTTGTCGATGTGTCCTTGGGCTTGGGGTAGAGGGGGTGCCACCTTGCTTGGGAGTGACCCTAAGGGCTTATCAGTTTGTGTATATTTTGTATTCCATTAGTGTCCTTCCTTTACAAGTGAGAGTTACAATGAACTTTTACAAGTTATTAGCCTGATACACAAATACTATCCCACTCCTAGATGGTGACTTAAGTGTGTGCATTTTTGTCATTCCCAGGAGGTGGTAGTGGATCTCGCATCATCGCTCCCAAGAGGTAGGCCTCTGACTCCGAGGTCCCACGAGAGGTCCTGAGGCTTGAGCCCTTCTTCAGGGGCCAACCTCGTGGGAACCACGGGATTTGGTGGCCCCAATCGTTAGTCGATCCCAAGCCAGAAGAGAATGTCCATCCATCTCCATGAGCGCCTAGAAGAGCACCCTAGTGGATTAGATGTTGAGCCATATGCCTTATAGACGAGAATGAGGCGAAGCACCCTAAAGGGAATGGCACTTTACCAAACTCTTGGTAGGTCAGGGCACTACGCCATGTGCCCTTCTCCGGATAAGAATTGAAGTGCCATGTGTCTGGTGTGATAGGGCACCTTGTCTTGCACTCTACCATTGAGCAGAGGGTGGAGTACGCTAGGGGACACAACCATCTCTTTCATGATGTGGGATAGAGAATAGGCCCCAGACTGAGAAGGTCTTAGGATTTCCTCCACCAAGCCTCGGCCATATAGCCTCGCTCTCCTCTCCATCTCTCCTCAATTGCGCGACGGCCATGGCAGCAAAGGAGAGTGCACAGTCGGCGGCCTTTGAACCCTTCGCCTCATTATCCACCGTGATGGTCTCCTCTACCATGCTAGCTTTGATGCCAAATCTAGCAAGGGCGAGACTGGAATAGCCATGGTGCATTGGCTCCCCAGTTTCTTCACCTTGTCCCGGTCTACGGCAGCTGGATCCGACGGTCTTCTCTGTAGTCATGGTCGCCTTTGTCTCTACAGTGATTGGATCCACGTTGGCTTCCCCAATTGCTCCTATTTTTTTCTTATTTTTCTCTTGAAATTTCTTAACAAGAGACTAAACCAAAAAATGTAAATCGTATATATGCGTTTTGATTTTTTTTTGTTTTTTGTTGCAATTTCTTGAGAAAAAAATGTGGACAATTTCTTAGTTTGCAGATTCTTGAAGACGAAATCCAAATGCTCGT
This sequence comes from Guadua angustifolia, assembly GCA_036346375.1. Lineage (NCBI taxonomy): Eukaryota > Viridiplantae > Streptophyta > Magnoliopsida > Poales > Poaceae > Guadua > Guadua angustifolia. Next base: position 16,738,788 of record CM070500.1, on the reverse strand, counting down.
CCGATTTCTTGAATACAAAATTGTTTGTTGATCTCTTGAATTCAAAAAATCTTGGTTCGTGAAATCCAAAATGTTATTTTTCATTCAATTTCTTGAATCCGAAAATACTGGTTCTTGAAATGCCGGATGTAATTGATCGTTTGATTTCGTGAATCTAGATCATGCAAGAGAGAAGGTGAATGATTGGTTCATGGCTTCATGCCGAAGACGATGGGGAGAATGGGAGTAGGTGGAGAGAGATAGGACTAAGAATTATTTTTGGACACGTGTTTGACTAAGAATTATTTTTGGACTGTATTGCCTTTTTCATGTGCACCAATCTCAAAGCAAAATGTATGGCATGGATAGTGCATGTGCATCCATGTAAATTTGGTTTGGCATTTCCGCTGGCAAATGGCGAGTCGTAATGCGCCACACAACCGGCTGATGGTGATGCTAGCACAAACCCGGACGCTGATCCAGCGATTTGGTGGGCTAATTCTCGATCAGCTTTTCCTCTTCTTGTAAAGGAAGATTACGGAGAGAAAAGTCCGATTTAACACGTCGGTCGATTGGGCTAGCGACCGCGGACCGCCTAGTAGTCGTCGAACTGGGATGGCGCCGTCGCCGCGAAGTCGCAGACACGTGCCGCACGTCATTCGCCGGCGGTGGCAAAGGCGTTTTGTCATGACGCACAGGTGCAACTACCCCCACCACAAACGGTTCACGTAAGCGCAGACAGAGTTCGCCTTCCGACTATATATGAACGACGACGGCAGCAGCTACGATACAGAATAATAGAGCAACCCGCCAATCCACCACTGAAGATTGGAGGAGGAAAAGAGTGGTGGGGTACAAGTACTCGAGTAGAGGGGGAAGAGGAGGCGGCGGGTTAAGGGCGAGTCGAGATGGCGGCGGTTGTGGCGGGGAGCAATGTGGAGTTCATCCGCGCGCGCAGCGACAAGCGGGAGTACCGCCGGGTGGTGCTCCCCAACGCGCTTGAGTGCCTCCTCATCAGCGACGCCGTCACCGACAAGGTCAGTCTCGATCGCGCTCCCCCAGTCGCTCGCCGTGGAAGCGTGGCATGCTCGCGGATTGGTCAACGAGTGATTCGGTGGTGATTCCCTCTCTGCCTCTCGCTGTGCGCAGGCGGCGGCGTGTATGGAGGTCGGCGTCGGCTCGTTCAGCGATCCGGACGGGCTCGAGGGCCTCGCGCACTTCCTCGGTGAGTTCAGTTCCGTCATCTCCACCCTCCGCACCATCGGCTTCGCTGCGTGGGCGTGATTTAACCACTGGATTCGTGGAGTGAGGCTTCGGGCTAGGCAGTGGTTGGGGATTGTTCGTTGGGACGCCTGGCCCCAGCGCGGTGCTCTTGCTCCGCGATTTGCTTTCACGCCGCCATGGATGAATCTTATCCCCCTTTTGGGATCCGGCTGGGATCACGCTTGCTCGCTTTCATGGCGACCTTCCCCCGGTGCTGGTAGCCAATGGATTTTGCCTATAAAAGTCGAACAAGTGAGTGGTTAGTTGAGGTGTCGCTGGGCGTGTCTTGACCGTCGGACCACACCATCGATGGTTCAGATTAAGGGACTTATCAGAAGGGGAATTGTGGTCTGCTTCTTCTCAGCGTCCATGTCTGATCGTACGGTCTGCACATGCACGGCCTTCGTCTGTAGCAGAATCGTCTCCTTTACTTGGTGACGGCCGCTATGCATTTTCTGTAGCAATCGAACTCATCGTTGCTTTTCTTGAATGTGTCTGAAGTGTCTAGCGAAAAATCCTACGATGCTACTTTATGCATTATTTGTTGGGCAAATTATTGCTAGTAGGCGACAAAGTTTTTACGAGAAATCGAAGAATTTCATGGTAACACGGACGCACGGTTCGGTCGGGCGGGCCAGAGTCTAAGACGGGAGTGTGTCGTTCTCCAAATAATTTAGCCTGCTCTGCTCGACTGCTCTACACACAGGGTTCATAATATCATCGATAATCACTCGAATATCGTAATTATCGACCATATTGAGTTAGTTCGGTATCTAATACCCATCAGTAAACCAGTTAAATTTAAAAAATCAAAAATTCAAAAAAAATTATGCAATGTAAATATCGTGATAATAGCTGATATCACTCGATTTTCGATGAATATCGAGCGAAAATTGCTTAGAAAATCGATCGACAAAAAAGGATCAATTAATCGGTGAAAATTGATTTTTTTTTAATTTTTTCTTAAAAAAGTTTGATTTTGAAACCCTTCGATTTTTAACGATTTTTAACGATTTTCAACCGATTATTGACGAAAATCAGTACCAGTTGAGGGACGATTTTCAAGGTCAAATCGATAATGTAAACCCTGCCTACACGTCGATGCCTGTTCTTGTCAGCTTGCTTGACAGTATATTTGAGGGTTAGCATAATCACAAAAATGTTTACACTTTCGGTCTATGAGCCGAACCGATATGTGCCGATTTTGTCTGGCGGGTGAATAATATATATATTAAGCCGTGAAGAATTTTAGCGCTTTGGAGGCCTCAGCTCAGTTTTTTTGCGAAAAGACCCTCTGAAAATTCCGAAATTGCCGTTAGGTCCTTCCACCGGTATTTTGCAAAAAGGACCCCTAGAATCCCAAAATTACCAGTAGGTCCTTCCACCGGTGTTTTGCAAAAAGACCCTAGAATTCTAAAATTGTGAACAGGTCCTTTCACCAGCTATTTTGCAAAAAAGACCCCATAATTCCGCAAAATCGTCCCGGATGCTGGTTCTTTTGACCTGGAAGATTCCAAAATCGCGAACAAGTTCTTTCGTCAGTTATTTTGCAAAAAAGTCCTTGTAGTTCCGCAAATTCAACACGAGCGTCAGTTCTTTCGACACAAAAGATTGGAATTACGTTATACAAATTCACCGACGGCTCCTAGCTAGTCAATTTAAAAAAAACACCATCAAGAAAAACGGAATTGCATTTTTTTCAGAAAAATTTGGATCAAATTTTTTCGCCGGGCGCAGCATCGCGCGCCTCTCTATCTAGTTCCATTGACAAGCGGTAACAACACAAGATAAAGGAGTAGTACTGAGCTACACATGCGGGACTGTACCAATTTACGGCAAGTACTGAGCTACACTTCCGGGACTGTACCAATTCATTGCAAGCACTGAGCTACACTTGCGGCACTGTCTCGATTTATTGCATATGTTTATGCAAAGGGATATTGCTGACAAAACCACACAAAATTAAATTGATAGTCTACTCTAGACTAGAGAGGCATCGTTTTCTTTGCATGATTTGTTACTCTTTTAATGGAAAAAATGTTTGATGAGTATACAAAGTAACCTATTGGGATGGAGGAAACGATCAGCATGATGACTGTTGGTCGCATCAAATCAAATTCATTTCCACTTGAGCATTTTCTCTGTTTCTTTCTTGCCTTGATTTATTACCATGGACTTGCTTGCAGAGCATATGCTATTTTATGCCAGCGAGAAATACCCTGGAGAAGATGATTATACAAAATATATCACAGAGGTACCTTCTACTAATCAACTCCAAGATTACATTCAACCTCATTTCGCTTCATTATATGTTTGCTTGCAAGTATTACTCACACTTTGAAATGTGAAATGCTGATGAGAAAGAAAATTGGAATTTATTAGGCTATGATAGGTGGGTACCTTATGACTGATTTATGTGATTTTATGCAAGGAAATCTAAAATTTGTACGTACCATAGCCAGGCCTACTCCATTGATTGCAGAGCGCAGGCCAAATACTACCTATATTACGCCCCGCGGGGTTCCGGCCTAAGGTCCAATCTTAACGCTCTCAAACCAAATACAGTGGTCATGCCTAGGGTCCAATCTTAATGCTCTCAAACCAAATACACCAAGCACTGAAGCCAAAATCCATGCTCGCCAATGTACTATGTTTCTGTGACAACGTTACATGCAGGAAAAATTCTGTAAAGAAAAGCAGCACTAATTTTCCGACTAGGAACAACTCAGCGATCCTATCATGTCATAAGTTGGTAAAGAGGTCCACACCTTGTACTGTTTCCTGTCTCTAGGACCCTGTTAATATGGAACATTTTAAATATTCTTTTTAATGCTTGGAATTTACATTCAGTGTAATTGGATTACATTTTTGAGTATTTGGTATGATGTGAAAAATATCAGCACGGTGGCTCCTGCAATGCCTATACGTGCTCTGAGACTCATTTAATTTCATTTTTGATGTTAACGTGGACAATTTCAAGAAGCCTTAGATAGGTAAGCCTCTTCAATATATATATCTTTTCAGTTAGGCAACGATCCTCATTATTAGATTTTCCTCATACACACCGCAGTACACCAACTAACAAAAGTCACGAAAAATTCTAAAAAAAATTGTAGATATACTTTATAGATTGCCCTACCTATATATGAAATTTCAAGATCAAATTCATTATACATCGAGAGTTACAAAAAAGAGAAAATTCTGACAAGTTTAACTGATATATAATGAATTTGAATCTACAATTTCATACATAGGTAGGGCAATCTATGAAGTACATCTACAATTTTTTTTAGAATTTTTCATGACTTTTGTTAGTTGGTGTGCACGGTATGTACACGGGAAGGCCTGTGTGCATAGAATACGTTGCCTTTCAGTTAATGCATGTTTATGGAATAAGCAGATTTGCTTGGTTCTTTATTTGAATAAAATAATAATGGGGTAGTTTCTGTTGCGCAGATTTGCACAGTTCTTTATTGAGCCGCTGATGTCGCAGGATGCTGTTCTTAGAGAGATAAAGGCTGTTGATTCTGGTGAGCAGCTGCTTTATATTGTTTATACATGGTGATGCTGTTTGCATCTAACATGACATATCTTTCTGTGGTCTCCCAAACAAAAACAAGAGTACACCTGAAAGCAACTACGCTTATGTGGGTGGCTAATATTGCCTTTTCTTGTCCTCAGAACACAAGAAAAATTTGTTGTCTGACGACTGCAGAATGTCTCAGGTAAACTCAAAGTTCTTACTTTTGTTAGTTAGGTACATGAGATATTCTTCCGTGCGAGCATCCAACGGCAAAACTCAAAGTTTGTACTTTTGTTAGTAAGATACATGAGATATTCTTTCACAGGGTTCACCAAACCGAAAAAATCGAACGAAAATTGAAAATCGCTTGAAAATTGTTAGAAACCAAAGTGTTAAGAAATAAAAAAAATTGGAAAAAAGTAAAAAAAATTTGAAACCCGATCGGTTTTCGAAGAAAACAAGTGACTAATTGAATGTTCCGTAGAGCTGATTTTTGAGTAAGTTCAACTGTTTACGTTGCATAAATTTTTTCCAAATTTTTTTGAATTAGACCGTTTTTGAATCTTGAACCAGCTCGGTAAAGTCGAAAATTGCGGTTTTCGACTAATTTTCGACTAGTTTTCGCCTGTTTTGTGGACCCTTATCGTGCTAGCATCCAACGGCAAAACAGAGCGGAAAAGGCCACCATGCTGTGAGCTCCGCCAAGCTCGAGCTAGGCGCGCTAGCTTTCCTTCTTTCCTTCCACATTCTCTTCTCCATCCAAACAAGAAACAACATTATCGTTCATCAGATTACAACAGTGAATAATCACTATACTTTGCTACGTGGTGAGAATTAGGACAAAATTATTGTCTAAAACTCCTATTCCGAGGCCTGTCGACCTCCCCTCGTCTCTCCCAGAGGCGGCGGGAGGAACCGAATATGGATACGGATCAGGGTTATTCGGGGTACGGATACGGGATGGATATGAGACGGATTTGGGTCGGAAATGGATAAAGATATACGGATAAAGCACGCATATATAAAGTGATATATATATCAGTCAAACTCACTAGACGTCGTAGAAAGAATATGCTATTTGAATCAATAGAACCAACTAATTGTTAATATAAATGGGCTACCATGAAAAAAATATGATGAAAATAGGATGGGCTGTGCTGATATCCGAATAGGAAAAATCCGAATATCCGATCCGAATAGGAAAAATCCAGATTATCTCGTCCCGTATTTACTGGATATTAGATGCTCTGGATCCGATCCCGAATCTGGATAAAAGTATCCAGATCCAATCCCAAATCCGCTCTGGATCCGATCCCGAATCTGGATAAAAGTATCTAGATCCAGTCCCAAATCCAACCGAATAGTTAAATCCGGTCCCAAATCCTATCCCGACCGGATCTGGTTCCAGATCAGGCGGGAGACATCCTACCCGTTTTCAACCTAGATGCAATTTGGAAAAATGGAAAGTCGATAGCATAATATTCGATTAGGGTTTTCGACGGATTCCCTCGATACAACATCGCTGCTTATATAGCTATCGCAATAGAGTTATAGCGACAAAAATAATAGGGCTCCTTGGTTCACATAATGCCCTTTGATAGTTCCCTGACCACCAGATTGAACTAATCCAAAGGGTATATTGCAATATCCACTGTCTGTTAACTGAAATGAACTCTCTGCTTTGTATTCGGATTCAAACTCCAGGGACCTGACAAGTGCCCTTCCCTTAAGATCCTTCACACGAGGATGAAAATGTGGAAAAATTTTGGAAGAAATCAGCATCTTCCCATGTAAATTGACCCATTGAATCTTCCACTGAACCACGGGTTCATTGTTTCTCGGTATCACTCTCCTTTCCAAGATAGCTTCTGGTTCGGTCAAAATGTTTCCTTCAACATCCACCAAAGGAAAATCCTTGCATGGAATCACCTTAAGCCTAATATGTTTTTTTAACTGGTTCACATGCCATACAGGATGGATTTGATAACGTTCTTGCAGCAATAGTTTGTAGGCAGCTTTACTCATCTTCTCAAGAATTCTGAATAGTCCATAATATTTCGAGTGCAGTTTCAAGCTTCTGTGCAATCCCAGTGCATTGTGTCTGTATGGTTATATTTTGAGATAAGCCATTTCCCCTACCTCAAAGCTTCTCTCATTCTATTTTTATCAGCAAAGTATTTCGTTCTAGAGCTGGCCTTCTCCAAATTAGCATTAATGGCCTCAAATGCAACATGTCTACCTTGCAACACATTTCTAGCCTCCTCAATAGCTGAATCTGGTAACAGATTTTCAGTTATCATTGGTGATTTCATACCATATAAAGCTTGGAATGAAGTCATTTTCAAATATGTCTGAAAGGATGTGCTGTACCATCAAAAAAGCCAAGAATGCCACATCTTTGGACTAGCAAAAGCCATACACCTTAAATAATTCTCAAGGCGCTAATTGGCCCTCTCTGTTTGACCATCAGTTTGTGGATGGTAGGCACTAATAAGCCTTAATTCCACTCTCATAGCTTTGAAAAGTTGTTGCCACAATGTGCTAGTGAAGATCCTATCCCTGTCTGAAATTATTAACACAGGAAGGCCATGCAGTTTGTAAATATTCTCTAAGAAAAGGTCTGTTACAGTTTGTACTGTATAAGGGTGTCTCATAGAAATGAAATGGACATATTTTGTAAACCAGTCCACCACCACCATTACTACATCCTTCTCCTCTGATTTAGGTATTCCTTCTACAAAATGTAAAGTAATTTGTTGCGGTGACCCGCATAATTAGCCTAGAGTAACGACAGTAACACCGCCATTACTCTGAGATAATTGCACAAATCTCGGCATAATAGCTAATCAAAACATTGAGCGCACTCGATATTTTATCAATTATTACACTGTGTTCAGAGTGTTGCAACAAAACAATAATTAGAGACTGAAATGGAAACTTCATTAGTATCTATTGCCACGCAGGCTACATGTCTAGTACCATAATTATACAAAAGATCCAACTACAATAAAAATATAATATATAGATACTAATTACACAAAAGACTGACGATGTCGATGCATGGCTATCCATCCTTTTATCCCTCCTAGTAGTGCCCAGCCGCCTCATCAAATCAACCAGGCGCTTGAACACCGGAGCCATTTTCTAGCAAAGTGAGATTTAGCAAGAGAGAGTACAAATGTACTCAGCAAGCATTATTAGCAAAATGCAATAGATGAATTTCCTCTCATATCCATCCAATGTTTTGGGCTTTATTTAAGAGTTGTGTATTTTAATTATGAAAACAGCTACTAGCACTCGTATATGAGGCAGACTCAACTTCCATAGCCTTCAATCCAGGAGACAGACATGAATTCATGATTTTGACCCTATGTAGGTTTGTACCACTTTACCCATAGTGACCCCACCCCATAAGGCCCTAAAATTTTTATCACTAGTCCCTAAAATTTTTATCACTAGTCTAGTATTAGATCTCCAACCCTGGTAACCAACGAGTAGCAGTATCCTCGATTGTTCCCCACCTACCCTCAGTGTACCAGTTATACCATTAGGATGAACAGATGGGAGGCATACCTGCAACCGCATTGGTGGCTCCTTCCACTTGCTTTGTCGAGACATAGCTTAAGCGAGTGGATCCTACGGTCGGTGGTCCCTTGTTAGATCCTTTAGGAGATACGGCACTGGGGCCTCTTTGATCGCATCATGCTAATGGTGTACGACTTGGTAGTCTCCCTGAAGCATTCTATCCGGACTGACCAGTTAGAAGTGGGCATGTCCTTCCTGACCTCAATGATAACACATGCCAGGTTGCTAGAAACAATTGTTAGCATAATGGGGGCCTACACATTTGTAGCACTTAGGCACGAATTCTAGGGGTGGGACATTAGGATATGGATTGGATGCCGTTATCCCTGGTTGAGGTGGAGGATCTCTGTTTGGCATGGGTGGTCTAAAAGGTCTTGGCGGTTTAGGAGTAGGTGTCCTAGTGTCAAATCTCGCTTTCTTTTTCCACTTTTCATTTAACTGGCTTGCTCATTTTCCAAGATATTGGCCCGGTTTGCTAGGTTTTGGAATTCAATGATCAAATGGGTAGATAAGTGCATTCTTTTGTATGAGTTCATCTCTTTCTTGAACATATATATATATATATAGGAAGGCCGTTTTGTACTCCCAGGAGTATGTACTCCCATATCTGTATACCGTTGATTGGCTTTGTGATTCGTGTTGGCAAATGGGTGGATTATTAAGTGGATGCATCCATTAGTAAGCAGCATTATCAGTAATGCATGCGTAACTAATTTAGTTCGTATTGCACGACTTTTGCCTCTCGAAAAGAGTGCGCTTGCAAGCAGTGGAGTGCAGCTTGCACCGAAAAGAGTGCAGAGGAGTACGTACTACCCAGAGTACACAAGCATTTCCTATATATATATATATATATATATATATATATATATATATATATCTTGGCATCCGACGGTTTCCTCGTGTATCAGTTAATTCATTAAATTTGAGGAGATATTCTGCTACCTTCCTGTTCCCTGAGTTAAATCCTAGAACTCTTTGTTCTTGATTTCCTTCTCACCTAGGGGTACATAAGTGTTACAAAACTGGGAGGCGAACTCGGTCCAAGAGATAGGTTGTTCCCCCGAACGTGTACGACAGTAGTTGGTCCATCAATTTGCAGCTAGGGCGATCAATTGATACGTGGCATATTGTACTTTTTCCTCCTCGGAGCAGCCTACAGTGCTAGCTTCTCTATTTCTTGAAGCCAATCGTCACCTTCAAGTGGTTCTGTGGCTTTGGCAAAGGTAGGTGGACAAGTATGCAGGAACTCTCTTATGGTGATGACTTTGGTTCTAATTTGACGTGGAGTTCCTGGAACTAAGTTGACAAGTAGGGCTTTCATAAACCAGTTCTAACTATCTTGAGCCTCTTTCCTAGAACTTTTCAGGTACCTCAGAATTCTTTCTAACAGATCATGGTTCGCTGGGGTTCTAGCTGTGCTTGTGTTACTTTCGGGTGGTGTGGGTTGCCTAGTCTCAAGAGCATTGGGAGGGTTTAGATGTTGGGCAGTTGCAGTTTATTGGTTGTCAGCATTTGGTGAATTAGATCATAACCTAATGATCAGATCTTGCTCTCTGACTTCACGGTCTGACATCCTACAAAATAATCCAATTGATGCATAACTTTTAGCCAATTCTTTAACTTAGGACATGCATTATTTTTAACTTAGTACATGCATTAGTTTTACTCGTCCTTAATTTTAGGTAGAGTGATTTAATCAGTAATAGGTTAGACGTATATAGTTATCAGCAGTGAATTACAAGATGAGAAGTATTATTGTGTAAAGAGGTTATTATTGTTTTGTTTTTAAGCAAAGGGAAGAAATCAGATTATCTCGCCCTCTTTCACCACTCCATTATAGAAATGACCTAGTACTAACTATTTTATCAATAAAAAGAGCAACAAAAAGAAGCTGACTGTCTAAGCACCCAGAACTCCTCGAGACTTCGCGATCGAGCTGTGTCTATTCCTATAAACACACAAAGACAACGATAAAAAAATAACATAAGAAGAACAACAAAAGAAATCTGGGTGTCTGAGCATCCAGTACTCACTAAACTAACATGTTCAGGCCACGCTCGGATTCACCAAACCAAACATATCCTCAAACAACAAGGAAAACTAAATTCTCACCCCTACCCCTCTACTCCCCGGATCTTCCTCTTTGTCCTGGCTACCCCCTTAAAATGGAGATAATTAGTATTGGTGGTCAAATTAGCAAAATATTAAGATTAAACTTAGCACTTAGTATTTGACAAGGTGAGAATTACAACATATTTAGTGCCATATAGCCAAAGAGATCTCTTTTTACTTTGGCTTCCTATCAGTCCCTACTTATTTAATTACGTGGTTCTCGTAACATTGCTCTGATACCACCTGTGGCCACCCGTATAATTTGTTCAGGGTAACGACAGTAATACCACCATTATACTGAGATAATTACACTAATCTTGGCATACTAGCTAATCAAAACATCGAGCGTACTCAATATTTTATCAGTTAGTACACTGTGTTCAGAGTGTTGCAGCAAAACAAAAATTATAGATTGTAATGGAAATTTTATTACAGTCCATTGCCACGCAGGCTATATTCCAAAGACTAATTATACATAGGATCCAACTACAACAAAAATATAATAAATAGATATTAATTACACAAAAGACTGATGAAGTCGACGCACGGCTACCTATCCATATATCCCTTCTGGTAGTTATTAGCCGCCTCGTCAAACTAACCAGACGTTTGAACACCAGAGCTATTTCCTAGCAAAGGGAGTTTAGCAAGAGTGAGTACAAATGTACTCGGCAAGCATTATTAGCAAAATGCAATAGATGAATTTCCTTTCATATCCATCCAATATTCAATCCAGTGATCACCTTCCCTCAAAATCCAGTTTTATAGAAATTAGATTTTGGGTTTTCTTTAAGGGTTGTGCATTTTAATTATAAAAACAGCTACTAGCACAGGTTCGTACAACTTTACCCATAGTGAACCCATCCCGTGAAGCCCCATAATGTTTATCATTAGTCTAATATTAGATCTCCAACCCCGTGGCTAACAAGTAGTGGTATCCTTGACTGTTCCCCACCTACCCTTAGTGTACTAGGTTGTACCATGTTATCAAAAGAAGACTGATACTCAACCATAAGCTTTAAATATAGTGGTTGATCATCCGTAGCTGATTTCGGTCCTCACTGACCTGCCGACATACCCACTTCACACTCCAGCTTGGGACTCCCGACATACCCGACTTCACACCCATTATCTTCCTATTCCCCAATGTGGAGATCATAATACTTTCCTAGGACAAACTTTTCTCGACGATTTCACACACTATAGTTGATACTGTAATACGGCTCTTTACCCGAATGTTAGTTGTTTTTCCTTATATCATAACCTATGTAAAGGGCCCCACTGCTACATTCCTTCTCATCGATGTCCTCTACCCACCATACATATACATACACCATCGGCTCCATTCGTTGGATGAGCCAATTCAATATACCCATAACCATACCATTTCAAAAATTCAACCCCATGCCATTTTACCAACCGCAACCGATTTAGATTTTCATCCTAGAAGATACTTTTCCCATGCATTAATGATATCACACATATCTGAAAGAATTTAAAAGCAATTTAATAAATATGATCAAAAAAATCTTGCATTGTATAGAATTGTAATATTTGACCTCACTCGGATTCTGAAGATGGCCTTCTGTTGGATTTGGTTCGATTCCTAAAATTATGCAATATTAAAATTTTATGAAGTAATTAAATAATGGCATATTTTATGGTGTCCAACCTTCCAACATTACAATTAGCAAGGATGTGATGCTCGCTTAGATTAAAATTTGTTAATTAGTCACATTTTAATGTGGCATATTTTAATTTAAGGTGTTTTCACGGCCTGCATTTTAATTTAGTACCAAGATGCTAATTAAAATCCCTGTTTGTGATTTCCATTTAACAGCGATATTATCCCATTCTTAGCTATTATGGAAATTGCTAAATATATATAACTCTATATTTAATTAATCATGGTTATTTGCTCTCTATTTAATGCGGTTCACCATGGTTGCGAATATCTTCCTATTTTTTCTCTCTTTTCCTTTCTCCTCTAATCTCATTTTCTTTTCTCTTTTTTTCTTCCTTCTCCTTTTCTTTTCTTCTCCTCTTTTTCTCCCACCCAAGCCGGGCTTATCCTCTTCTTGCCTCCATTCTTCTTCTTCTCCATTCCCCGCTTTCCTTCTCTCTCTCCATCGGTGCTTCTCTCCCCTTGCCGACACCTGCCGCTTGGCCATGTGCCACCTCCGATCTCTAGGATCTGCCCCACCGGCCACCTCCTCGCGTGGCTCTTCGCTTCGGCTTGCTCACGTGTTCGTGCCCTCCCTTCGGGCCTCGCCTCGGCCCAGCCACAACCCTAGACCACCGGTCCAACTCCCCCTTGTTCTCATAGCTTTGCTTCTTAATTTAGTTTCGTACTATAGATCATTGGTCGATGATGATTCTAAGGGCATGTTTGTTTTTGCTTTTGATTCTAGATTCTAGTTGCAAAAGCATAATCGAAAGCAAACAATGATTCTAGAATTCGATTCTCACAATCCAAATTTCACCCATATATACTAGAATCCACAATCCACTTCATATGTGCTTTTGGATTCCAGCTTTTGGAGAATCAGCTTCTCTACAACCACAATCCAGAATTAGCTTTTAGAGAATCCAAAGCTAAAACAAACAAGCTCTAAGGTGCTATGCTTGGCTTTTGGAGGTGCCGCAACGATACCCTTGATCTTCAGTACGCCGGGAGTACTAGCAAGATTATTGGGCACACACGATGCCACCCCCGCTGTATTCAGCCGATTAAGACCTTGGGTAATCCCTACTACTGTACTATACAACATAATCCTCAGCTGAGTACGGCTTACTGCTAGTAGAGACTAAGATTGGGATGGTTTACCTGGATTTGTGGGATGGAAATGGGGATGAAAGTGGTTCTGATGGTGAGATGGGATGCTGATGTTGATGCTCTGGTGGTGAGGCTAAAGAGTTGATGGAGATGGTTGAGGTTCGATCTTCCTACTCTGGGCCTTCACCTCCTGGCTTCCCTTCTCATGGCCTCCTCTTCCTAACTTCTTCTTGGCTTTCCTCCACTGGCTTCTCCCCTCTTGCTCTCAGCTTGCTCCTAGCTCTCCCTCTCTTGCTCGGTTGGGAGTGAGTGGAAATGGGGGATGATTGGGTTGTGCTCCAAAGGTTTGGTCCTATCCTAAGTCATAGTGGTTCTTTACCTTTTTACCCCTGACCCTCTTTACTGAGTTACTATGTGATATTTTGTTATTGTGCGATTGGCTACAGATACTCGCAATCCTACCAAGATTGTATAAATTGTCGAATGATTTATTTAAGGAATTCATGAAGTTTACTTTGGAATTGTAATCTAGATTACCTTATCCTGATTCCTCATTTACGATGTGTTAAATAGGCAGGTCCTTTCATGTGGTCTGAAGCCATTTCTGGAATTTGAAGATGTTGTAGCAATCTTGGGTAGGGCTGATTCTCGGATTTGTTCGTCTGGCATGTGGCACATCTCTTCACATACTCAGCCACCATAACTTTCATACCAGGCCAGTAAAACAACAATTTTGTCCTTTGATAAGTAACTCCTCCTGAATGTCCCCCAAGGGTTGAGCAATGAAATGAGTCCAATAGTTGTTTCTTGAGATTAGAACTTGTACCCACATATACTCTTCCCTTATATCTTAGTATTCCACCGTTTAAGGTATATGGTTCAGCACTAGCTGCATCTATTCTTAACTTAGCCTCTAGTTCTCTGCATTTTTCATCTTCATGGTAGCTCTGAACTACTTCAGAAATCCACTAAGGTATAGCCAGAGAAATAGCCATTGTGTGCTCAGGGTAAGAAGCTCTAGAAAGGGCATTAGCTGCTTTGTTCTCTCTACCCTTTCTATATTCAACCTTGTAGTTAAAACTCATCAACTTAATCAATAGTTTATACTGAATTCCATCAATCAACCTCTGGTCAGTGATGTATCTGAGACTTTGTTGATCTGTCTTTATAATTAGTGTCGAACCAATCAAATAATGCTTCCACTTTGATGCTTCTAATATAGCCAGTATCAAATAATGCTTCCACTTCTTTAATGCTTCTAATATAGCTAGTCTCCTTATCATATATTGACATTGCGACAGCCTTAGGGCCAATAGACTTGCTCATGTAAGAAATAGGTTTGCCATTCTGCGTCAACACAGCTCCTAGTCTACTGCCAGTAGCATCAGTGTCTAGAACAAATGATTTTGTAAAATCAAAAAGTGCTAATACCGAGGCTTTGATAAGGGCCTCCTTGATTTTTAAGAAGGGTGCATGCTGCTCCTCTCCCCATTGAAATGCATTTTTCTTGGGAGAGTTGAATAAAGGTCTGTAAATAATTCCAAAGTTTTGAATGAATCTCCTATAATACCCAACCAACGAACCCTCTCAATTGAGTTATATTTTCAGGTTTAGGCCACTCTTGCACTGTAGTAACCGTTTCCAGTTTAGTTGCCACCATTTGATCACTTATAACATGGCCCACATACTCCACCTGTGACTGTTGAAATACACACTTCACTTAGCATATAACTCGTTTCTTCTCAAGATTTCCAACATTTGTTTTAAATGCCCTTTGTGCTCTTGCAGTGTGCAGTTATAAATTAATATGTTACTAGCCATGTGTCCGTGCGTTGCAACGGAAACTCAATTCACGATAAAAAGTTTATTTGCAAAGAGCACTAACAGTGGCAAAGTTGGGTAATTAAAGAGCAATGGCAAAGGTGGGTAATTTTGATGAAGTGGTGCAGGCAAAGATGGGTAATTAAAGAGAAGTGGCAAATGTGGGTAATTTTGATGAAGTGACGTGGGCAAAGGTGGGTAATTAAAGAGAAGTGGCAAAAGTGAGTAATTTTGATAAAGTGACGTGGAAAGAAACTCTCACCTTATATAGTAGAGATAAGAAAACTAGCACAAACTTCCTCAAAAACACTGCCAAGATCTCATTCATCAATACCTGGAATGTTGCAGGAGCATTTGTCAGTCCAAATGGCATAACAATAAATTGATAATGCCCTGTATGAGTACTAAATGTTGTTTTGGCTATATCAGCTGGGCTCATTTTGATTTGATGATATCTTGATGTCAAATGTATCTTGGAGAAGTATTTGGCCCATGTAATCCATACAAAAGATATTCAATCATAGGAATAGGGTACTTATTCTTCACTGTGTTAGCATTGAGTTGCCTATAATAAATGCATAATCTCCAAGTGCCATCTTTTTTCTTCACGAGTATATCAGGAGAAGCACAAGTACTAACACTTGATCTTATGGTTTGGGATAGTAGTAGATTTTCTATAAGTTCCTCTGCTACATCTTTTTTATAATGTGGTAATCTATAAGGTCTAATATTAACCAGTTTAGCATCTTGTACTAAAGAAATAGTGCGGTCACAAACTCTAACTGGGGGAAGTTCTGTAGCTTCATCAAAGACTTGAGAGAACTGTTGTAAAACTTTTTCAATTTCGGCTTCATGCTCTTGTTGATCTTTGTCATTGGTAAGAATGGCCTTAGCATATATAACAGCCCCCATAACCCCCTTCTCCATCCATTTCTTCAAATTCTGATAATTCATAACATAATTACCCTTAGGGTATGTCTCATCATTGAACTTGACCATCCTCTGCCCATCCTTGCAAATGCTAAATTCCCATGTTTTCAGGTTCAAGCTCATTGGGCTATGTTGATATATCCAATCAGCCCCAAGAATTGCTTCATAACCCTTAAGTGGTAATACTCTAAAATTTGAAAGAAATTGTTCTCCATGAATAGTGTACTAACAAGCCGTGCACTTGGAATTACACTTTAATTTCATCCCATTAGCCACTACTACTAATTCTGTTGGTTGATTGTTGATTCTGTCAGTGCCGAAACAAGCATCACAGTCACCGACCACAGCCTCAACACAGCATTTGCGGTGCTCATGGCGCTGCAACCATGCAAGACGACGAGGAACTATACACCAATGGTCACGGCCGTGTCGTTCAGCGGCCTTCTGGCGCAGGTTAGAGGAGAGCAGCGGCAAAGTGCTCCGCATTGTGAACTCGAATGACATTGTGACCACGGGCCAGGGTTCCCAGTCGAAGATTGCAGCGGCCCCCAAGACGATAGGCCGGCGAAGCAAAAGCCGAGGGTGCCAAGGTGGCTGGTCTCGAAGATGAGGGATAGCGTGGGACACCTTGTGGACGTGCTCGGGGTGTCCGCCAATGTGGCGAGCAAGTGTGCGTGCAAGTGGGTGCAAAGCTCCGTACGACAGTGCATCAGTGCATGCACGCCCCTATCCACGTGCAGGCCACCAAGTTGCAAGCGGTCAAAGTGCCTGTGTAGCTGCATACTACTAGAAGAAGTCCTAGGTTGCGCAGTGCTACATCATCCTGGTGGTAGTATAGTGTAACGCATGAAAAAAAGCTACACATTCTCGTGTTAGTTGCATCTATGAGATATTGTGTGACCATGTGAGTTCTTGTGCGAGTTGTGTCCACAAGATAAACGTGTGTGAGTTCCTTCAGAGATGTCGTGTGTATCAGAAGAGATCATGTTGTACTAGAAGATCAAAAGGTAGCCACTACGTGATCCAAGTTGAGTCTAGGATGTTGAGGAGATGTGTTTGCCATCCAAAGTCGAGTCCGTTGAAGATGAGTCCATAGTTGAGACTGATTGCCTCAATTAGTAAGAGTTTGTATGTCAAGATTAGGGGGAAATGTTAATATAATCTTAGACATTGGTTAAGAGAAAAGATTTAGTTTGTTTAATGAGTTAGCTCAGGAGGATAAGATTTAGTTGGTTAGTTTGTTGAGTTGGTTTGTAATCTAGCTTGACTATATAAACTAAGGAATAAACAGAAAAATGACATGAGCTACATTGGCAATGTCGGCAAAATTTCCTGGTAGTTCCAACACGCAGCCAAGGTGCACAAGTCGCCGCCATTGGTCCACGTTGCGGCTTCTCCTGCGAGCCGTCCTTTTGTCTCCTTCACACGAGAGGGAAGGGCCTTCCTCACCCACTTCTTTCAAGTCAGTCTTTCTAGTTGCTTTCGGAGTATTGTGCTTACTGTGGCTCGCTATGCTAGTGTTGTTGTTTGTGTTGCGGTGTTGGCGTTGGTGTTGGAGCAGTCCAATAGTGTTGGGTGGGTTTCCGTTGGTGTTAGTGCACACTTTAATGGTGCTGGGTGGTTTCGCATTGGTGAACCGAGGTGGGATTGCTCAAGTCATTGTTAGATTAGCTATATGTATAGGGGTTTATTTGCTTATTTCCATTTACCTTGGTTGATGTATTTCTAGCATTCTAGCCCATTGGGGCCCATAATGAATAGCACGCTGCATCTCCAAATCTTAACATGGTATCAGACTAGCCTAGGGTTTCTCCTCCACCCTTCAGCCTGCCGCCGCCTCTCCGGCTTCCATCGACGGGTCGCCGTCAGCTGAGCCTCCGCCCTGACGCCTTTTCTCCTTCTCCCCACCAAACTCTGACTTCCGCGCCTCCTCCTGGCACCTGTGCCGAGCGGCCTCAGTTCCACTGCTGGCTCCTGCCTCGGCTGCTGCCCTCGCCGCCTCCCGGCCATCACTGCTGTGTTCGGACCTCCCCTACGCGCGCGTCGTGCCATCGCCTCTGGCTTCGCCCGCGCTGACCACCTGGCGTCGGCCTCCGCCTTTGTCCGCTCCTCCATGCCTCCGCCTGCACCGCACCACCCCGATCCCCTGCACCCTACACTGGCACGGCCTGCCTCGCACTACTTCCTGCCCCTCCGCTGCGCGCTGGTCTCCCACCGAGCGGGCGCAACTCTCCTCCAGGAGTGGTCTCGACAGCGCTGCCTCACATCAACCTCTCCTCCTCTCGGTTGCGATCGACCGCCTACCGCCGACCGCCATCGCCTAACCGCTAATCGCTTCTCTCGGGCGCTTTGCTCCCCTCATGAGCATCCATCCTACCGGCCGCCTGGCTCTACTTTGCTGTCATGGCGGCCCCTCCTCGTGTTGTTGGACCGGTCGCACTGCCGCAGATCCAGTTCGACGGCACCAACTTTCGCGAGTGGTCTACTCTGCTTCATGTTTGCCTCGACAGCCAGCGTCTTTGGGGGCATCTCACCGGCGCCGTCCTACCACCGGCATTGCCTCCGGTTCTGGTGCAGCCCCAGCCCAATGCCGACAATGCCACGGTACAGGCCTACGAGTGTACTCTTGACACCTACACCGCCGCCTTTCAGCGTCTAGAGGACTGGCGTGCTTCGGAGGCTTGTGTTGTCGCTGCCCTCATTGGCAAGATATGCGATCGACTCGCGCTGACGTGGTCAACCGGATTCTCGCTGCAGATGTGGGAGTACGTGCAGGCCCAATACCAGCCGAGCAGCCAGGCTCTCAACACCTCCCTTCTACGCCTGGCCGAGACTCTCCAGCAGCAGGATTCCACTGTGGATGACTTCTATCATTGGGTCAGTGACGTGTACCGCCAGCTCGATGCTTTGGAGCCTCCATCTGACACTTCCTGTGGCCAGTGTGTACGCCTCCGGGATCATCGTGCTGGAGCTCGTGTCTTCCAGTTCCTCACCCGGCTTCGCTCGGAGTTTGAGCCATTCCGTGCTCAGCTTTTGGCCCGCTCGCCGCTCCCGTCCATGGTGGAGGCCCTGACGTAGGCCCATGCAGAGGAGACTCATCTTCGTGGCGTTATCTCCTCGTCTGCGACCGTGCTAGGCGTTTCAGAGGTTCCCTCCTTAGTCACGCACTTGCCTCTTCCTGCTCCCGCTCTCAAGACCGGCAGGAGGCTCCTGTCGCAGGGAGTCATCGGGTACTACACCGCAAGCTCTTGGACTCGCGAACTCGCAAGAAGGTCAGCACACACCATTCAAGAAGGTTTAAGCATCTTCATAAGGCAAAGCCACTTCGGGAGTACCTCCAGACCACCGGCAGACTAGGGCGGTCGTGTTCTCGATTGGGTTGAGCTTTGACTCGATGATTTGACTGCATGTAGCCGCTTGACCTGTGTTCCCATAGCCTCTTCTCGCCACGGCCAACAGTTCTCTCACGCCTCGTATCCGGTATCTTGATTCGGAGCTTCTTTCCATATGACACCAGATCCGACTCACCGGGTTCCTTGAGGTCTCCTACACTCCTGTGGTCTGTGGAGGATGATAATGGTACACTTCTCTCGATTGTTTGGACAGCACTCTTCACACGCCTTCCTTTTCTCGTTCTTCTATTTCTCATGTGCCCTATCTTACTATGCAATCGATCTCTGGGGTCTCTCTCGACCTTGGTTTTCATATTACTCTAGAAGCTAACTCTTGCTCTATTCAGTGCTCGCAAAGATAGGGACGCTTAGTTGGTTCTGGCCGGCAGACCCGTGACTCCCTACGCTTGTGGGAACTCGACTGGCTTCGTCTTCCTTCCGCTTCCACTTCCATGTCTACCTCCCTTAGCTAGTCGTCTACTGCTCCAGATGCCACTGTCTTCTCCACTACCACCTCCACCAGTTTTGCTCAGTGGCATCATCATTTGGGTCACATGTCAGAGTCCCGTCTGTCTTCATTAATGAGTCATGGTGTTCTTGGGAAGGTCTCTCATGATACCTCCCTTCCCTGTCAGGGCTGTAAGCTTGGCAAACAGCTACAGCTCCTATATCCTAGTAGTGATTCTATATCGAGTCGTCCTTTTGAATTAGTACACTCAGATGTATGGGGATCGGCCCCCTTCGTTTCGAAAGGGGGTCATCATTGGTATATCATTTTCATTGATGATTATTCTCGGTTCACCCGATTTACTTTCTTAAGTCTCGTGATCGTATTAATCGCCTATCGCTTTCTCGACCATGGTTCATACTCGGCCGACTCACCCATTCGGTGTTTCGCTAACTCTGTGGCGAGTAGCACATGCTCATCGCTCTCTGCGGCTTCTTCTTTGATCAGGCACCCTTCCTCAAGATTGTGGCACCGGTGCTCATGCGCAGAATGGAGTCGAGAGTGCAAGCACCGCACCTTCTTGAGATCGCCGAGCATTGATGTCGCTGCCTCTGTTCCTCCCCATTTATGGGTGGAGGTCGCTCTCTATGGTCGTCTATCTCATCAACATTCAGCCATCCACTGCTCTTCAGGGTGCCACTCCAGTTGAGCGTCTCTATGGCAAACCCCCTCAGTACAGTCACCTTCGCACCTTTGGGTGTGTTGTCTATGTTCTTCTTCAGCCTCATGAGCGAACAAAGCTGACTGCTCAGTCAGTGCAGTGTGCTTTCCTTGGCTATGACTCTGAGCGTAAGGGGTTTCACTGTTGGGATCCTCTTGGTCGTAGGATTCGGGTCTCTCGGGATGTCACATTCGACGAGTCTCGTCCCTTCTTTGACGAGTACCATTCCTTTGACTCCTCCTTCGACACCTCCTCCTTACTTGAGTCTCTCTCCTTTCTCCCACCGCTTCGCTTCATTGTCCCTTCTTCTTCCTCTTTACCACCTCCACCACCCTCTCCACCTCCCACCATACCTTCCTCTCCTCCTGTTGTTCTTTCTCCTCCTGCACCTATTTCGGTTCCTCCTGCACCTACTTCAGTTCCTTCTCAGACACCTTCTCTTCTTCATGTTCGACCTCCCGTCTGCTTTCACTACTCTCGTGGACTCCTTCCTCCTCCTCGATCCTTCTCCCTCTTCGGCTCCTCCTCCCCTTTGGATCCCGCCCTTCTTCCCCACAGACACTCTTCATGATAGAAGCACGATTTCTCCCGCATCCGACATTCTTCTCTTCATCATCACCTCCTCGAGCTCTTGCCTCTTCTGCGATGCTATTACTCATCCTGAGTGGCAGTTTGCGATGGTTGAGGAGCTTACTGCCCTTGAGCGCACTGGTACTTGGGATCTTGTTCCCTGTCCCTCCACCGTCACCCCAATCACATGCAAGTGGGTCTATAAGATCAAGACTCGCCAGACGGTTCTCTTGAGCGCCACAAGGCGCGTCTTGTCGCTCAGTGGTTTTCAGCAGAGCACGCCTGCGACTATGGCGAGACGTACTCTCCGCTTGCCCACAAGACAAGCTGTCCTCTATGGTCGCTGCTTTCGCTCGTCGGTGGACCATCTCCCACCGATGTGAAGAATGCATTTCTTCACGGGAAGAAGGCGTGAGGAGGTCTACATGCACCCACCACCGCTACAGTTGTTCCCGATGGTCACGATATCGCCTTTCGCCGCTTCTCTACGGACCTCAAGCAGCCCCTCGTGCTTGGTTTGAGCGGTTTGCCTCGTTGTTACAAATTGCCGGTTTTGTTCCCAACAAGATGACCGCTTTTTTTGTCCACACCTCCTCGTGGTCGGACCCTTCTCCTTCTCTCGTTGATGACATGCTCATCATCGAAATGATTCTCACTTTATTGCCTTTGTTAAGATGCGCCTCGAGCGCTTTGAGATGTCCGATTTGGGCCCTCTTGGTACTTCTTGGGATTGAGGTTGAGTCCACGCCTCTGTGCTCCTACCTCTCTCAACAGAAGTACATCCAGAGCTTGCTCATGCTTGCCTTACTGACGACAGTACTACTGACACTTCGATGGAGCTTCACCTTCAGCTTCAAGCCACTGATGTGGTTCCTCTAGCTGATCCCACTCGCTACCGTCACCTGGTTGGGAGTCTTGTCTACCTTGGCTTCACTCGTCCGGGATGTGTCTCATGTCAGTGCACATCCTTAGTCGGGCTTTATGGCCTCTCCCACTAGTGTGCACTACGGTCACCTCCTTCGGGTTCTTCGCTACCTTCGTGGTACAGCTGACCGTCGCCTGTTCTTCCCCAGCTCTAGTTGTCTACAACTTCGGGCCTACTCAGATGCTACCTGGGCTAGCGATCCCGCAGATCGCAAGTCCGTCTTGGCCTACTGTGTCTTCCTTGGATCTTCCTTGATATCTTGGAAGACGGAGCGTCAGACCGCTATTTCTCGCTCTAGCACCGAGGTCCGAGCTCGTCGCGCCGCCTCAAGAATCGCCGAGGTGACTTGGCTTCGGTGGCTTCTTGCTGACTTGGGTGTGGTTGTTTCTACTCCGACGATCGCTCGCTCAAACAAAGATTACGCGCCATCAAGATGTTCGTGATCCGGTGAAGCATGAGCTCACCAAACACATCGGCGTCGATGCTCACTACGTTCGCTCCCAGGTGCAAGATCAGGTGGTTACTCTTCGTCATGTGCCTTCATCGCTTCAGCTTGCCGACTTCTTCACCAAAGCACAAACTAAAGCGCAACATTGTTTCCATCTCTCCAAACTCAGTGTTGTAGACCCACCATGAGTTTGAGGGGGGTGTTAGATTAGCTATATGTATAGGGGTTTATTTGCTTATTTCCATTTACCTTGGTTGATGTATTTATAGCCCATTAGGGCCCATAATGAATAGCACGCTGCATCTCCAAATCTTAACAGTCATAACAAGAGATGGGTTTCTTCAGCTCTGTGCTTTGCTTCGATCTCAACCAGTTCTAGGCTTACTTGTGAACTGTGGGTGAGGATTTGAGTTTGTTGCTCTGCTGGGTTCTTGCATATTTGGAGCGAGTGTTGTTTTGGTAGGAGTCCTAGGTGAAGTGATGATTTTTCTAGCACCCCTTCCCTTGTTTCTTTCCAAAGCTAGCTCCTTCCCGAAATGAATTGCAAATCTAGCCCCTCACCCATGCTCCCACGCCTCTACCATGGGAGGTGGCCTCCGCCTCACCACCATGGCAGCTCGCCCACTCCGGCCTCTACGGCAGTCGTTTTCCTACCGCCATGGCAGCGCAACGTCGCCTCGCTTAACTGTCACAAAGAAGATGCGCCCCACGCCACGCTGGCCGTGGGAGCGCTTGTCGGCCGGGCGCCAACGTGTGGCGCTGGCCGCTTCACGCTTCCGGAGCGCAAGCCGGCTCGCATGGGAGAGTGAACACAATGGAGGGGCAAGATTGGCAATTCATCTCGGAGGAGCTAGATTTGGAAAAAAAATAAGGGAAGAGGGGATAGAAAAGTCATCACTTCATCCTAGATCTTGAGCTCCCTACCCGTTGTTGGTGTTTTCCCTTTCGTGGTGGTGTTGTTGGGGTCTGTGTCTCCTCCGGGAATGGTGTTTGTAATTCTCTTCTACTTTAGTGAATTGGTAGAGCTCCGCCTTTGGGTTAAAAAAGATACTCCTTTGTGCAACACTATGTCATATCTCAGATCCTAACCCTAGCCGCCACACCTCCTCCCCACCCTTTCTCTCACCACGCCGCCGCCGAGCGAGCTCACTAAGGCCTGCAGGCTTCAAGGAGGCGGCGGGGCCAATCACGCCCATGGACTCGATTGCCCAGATCCGCCAGATTCACCACCTCTCCTGACGGTGGTACAAGACGGCTCAAGGCGATTGATGGAGGGGGCTCCCTTCCCCCACCCACTCCGGCTAGGGATGGCAATGGGGACCCGTTCTCGATCCCCAGGGGAATTCTCTATTAGGGGACGGTATGGAAGAAATTGTCCTCATGGGGATGGAAACGGAAAATTATTCCTCTGCTGGGATGGCGGGACGGGACGGGAATTTTTTCCCCTCGGGGACCCGGTTGGGGATCCAAATTTAGTGTAGTCCAATTTTGTTATTAGATTGCAAACATATTCTCTAGCCCATCATAGTCACATTTTCATAAACGGAACAACATAATCTTCAATGAATGCATGCATTCTTTTTTTCCTTGTCTATTGATATGATTTTAGAGTTAAAATGGCTATAAGACCTCTTCTCTTGTGTGAAATTTTCACGGGGATGGGTCCCCGACGGGGCCCCGATATTAAACGGGATGGAGACGAGAGGATTTTCTCCCGAGACGGGAACGGGACGGGATGGGAAAAATTTTGATCACGGACGGACGGAGGCACTCCCCGACGGGGAATGGCCCCGTTGCCACCCCTAACTCCGGCGGGTGGAGCTCCGATGGCCTAGCGGCCGGATCTTTGGTGCCCCTCACCGGATCCGTGCTCCCGGCCCCTGGATTTAGCTGTTCTTGGTGGGAGTCTTGCCGGCCGGATGACGGTCGCCGCTTCCGTCTTGGCCCACGATGCATCGGCTTGAGGGTTGGCAACCGGTCCTTCACGATGGCGACAATTTGGGTGGCCCAATGAACGATGGCAAATCTAGGTGACTACTCTTAAGCTTCCAGAGTCTTCATCTCTTACTAGTGTTGTTCATACATTTCTTTTGATCTATGTCATCTTAGCATCGATTCGCGGATTCGCTTTCTTAGGCGACAACTCATTTTTTAGATGCTCTCTATGGACTTGATGATCGTGTGCCTATTGGCTAGCTCGCGAATCTGTCATCGTAGAGTCGAACATCTAAAAATTGTTTGTCTGGCCTTGAGAAGGTGGTCGTTGCTATTGGCTAAGATTAAGTGGTATGGCGGCACTAGCTCGGAATGAGGGTGGTTGCAACACCGATCTCCGATTTCGACTTGAGGAGAAATCCCTAGGTCGACCTTAGTTGGTTGTGCTCGCAATGGCCTTGTTGAAGGCATTGTTTTGTGGTCTGAGGATTTACTCTCGAGGTGAAAACCTTTGGTCTGGCCTTCACTGGTTGGATCATGGCAATGGCGGTGCGTGTGCGTATCGAGTTCTTCTTGGAGGCGTTGTCATTGGAGAGCTTTTATCGTGGTCCAAGTGTTGCTATGATGGTGAATAGCCTTGAAGACAATATTGCATGATGTAGTTTGCCGCGTCGGTTCCTTTGTCTTTTCTTGTGTGTGTGTGTGTTTGGTGTGTACACCCTAGTCAGTAGAGGTTGAGTCTTCTTAGTATAATTGTATCGCTTGATGTAATTTACTAAGATTAATAAAAGCTTCCTTTATCGAAAAAAATGTCATATCTGTATCAGAAACTGCCATCAATAAAGCATAGGTGTTTCGAATATTCAATCTCTTTACTTACAAGGTGTGCTTCCATGTTAACCATATTTGTCATGATCTAAGCCCACTTTATCCTCAGTATATCCATTTTGTCACCTTTATTCCCATTAGCCATGCTGCTCTGTTAATTAAGTTTTCAATTTTTTTTCCACAGCTTGAAAAGCATCTGGCTTCAAAGGATCACCCTTACCATAAATTCAGTACCGGTGAGCAATTCTTGATGTTCTGACGTTCTGACTACTCATCCTGTTAGCTCATTATGATAATCATTTTGTATTATGATAAGCATAGTTAGGTGCAAAACAACAGGACGTTTCAGTTTTCTTGTGCTCCACCTCTAAATATGTCTATCAGCTTTATAACACTAGTGTTTTCTAGTCACATCGAAAGAATGTAATTTGTTCGTGCAAATTGAAATGGCTGAATCTAAAATCTAATTTGTTGCAGAACGATGTTTGAGTCTTCCTGCCAATTCTTGTGCATACCTAATAAGCAGCTGTCTTGTGGATTTTGTATCTTACTTGTGTGAAATTTATTGCCCCAAATATATGAAACAAGAAAATATCTTATTATTTATTACTGCTAATTTGTCGTTTAATACATCAGGAAGTTGGGAAACACTAGAAACTAAACCAAAAGAGAGGGGCTTGGACATCAGACTTGAGCTTCTGAAGTTTTATGAGAATTATTCAGCACATCTTATGCACCTTGTTGTTTATGGAAAGGGTAAATATTACAGGTTGGTCCATTGGTAACGCTATACCTATCTGCTACTGATCAAATGATTTTTGTAGAGAGCCTTGATTGCATTCAAAGCTTAGTTGAACGCTTGTTTAGTGACGTCAAAAACACTGATCAGAGAAGCTTCAAATGTCCAAGTCAACCTCTTTCGGAGGAACATTTGCAGGTAGAATTTTGAAGGCAACATATATTATAGTAGATGGACAGGATTGAATAATTGGTGCAAAATCCATTCAATAACTTTTATTTGTCACAAAAAGTAAATATAAGCAATGGCAAATGATATGAAATTCACCATACTTGTCATGCAGCTTCTTGTCAAAGCAATTCCGATATCTGAAGGTGACTATCTACAAATATCATGGCCGGTAACACATAACAGGCACTTTTACAAAGAAGGTCCTTACCGTTATCTCAGTCACCTTGTTGGGCATGAAGGCGAGGGGTCCATCTTCCATATTATAAAGGAACTAGGCAAGTTAGCTTCAACAGTATATTATTGTACATATTCTTTTGCCAGCATTATCTGCCCTAACATTAGTTGTTCTTTAATTCTTGTGTCAAATTGTGTGAACTGTGACATGTCTAATTTTGGCTACATTAGGATGGGCCATGAACTTGTGGGCTTGGGAGGGAAGTGACAGTACCCAATACTCCTTTTTCTCAGTAAGCATGAGGCTCACTGATGCTGGTCATGGTCAGTTTCCATTTTCATTTTGTTCTTTTAGACCTAACATAACCATTTCTTTTTCAAGCACATTTTTATGTTATTTAAGCTTCTTATGTGCACATGCAATGATTTCAGAACGCGTGGAGGATATCGTTGGATTGGTCTTCAAATACCTTTACCTATTAAAAGAGAATGGAATCCATGAGTGGATCTTTAATGAGGTAATTGACAGGAACATAAGTAATGTATTGTGCAGAATTATCTAGAAAATTATTTGGTGGGTGATGCTTGTATATGTATTTTCTTCTCTCGGGAAAATAAACAGATGTTTTCCCAGTATTTAAGTTTCTGATCTTTGCATGTCTTCATTGGAAAAGTTTACTTTAAAAGTTTCATGGTGGTTATATTGTTTGTGAGGATTAGCAACAGAGGCTTTATGTTTAAGTCTCCGATCTTTGCATTTTGTCACAGGAAAAGTTTTTTTCAGAAATGTCAGAATCACCATGCAAATTGTCCAAATGAATCTATAACCGAAAAAAAACTTCTTTTGGAAGTTTGTTATGGACAAACAAAAACTTTTTAAAACAGTATACTTTTTTTAGAAAATAAAAGGGCAAACTTATCTGGATTAACAAATGAGATATTTTTCATTTGAACAGAAGGTCTTGTTAGTCCTTGAGAACCTACCATGAGTCCAGGATACATGTTCTTCCAATTTAGCAGAATAGAAAGAATTTATCTGCTAGTGATGGAGTATGAGCAATATAACAATTGAATACGAACACTTCACTCTTGGACTCTGTTATGTTTTATTTTAATATAACAACCTCATTGTGTTTAAAATTTATTAGCTGAGGAGGTTTGTTGCAGCAATCCGTAGTATCAATTTTTATCATGTCTTTAGCCTATTGAGGTCAAAATATGACTTACATTTAGTTACATAAATGTACATGCTAACATGTTTTTGAGTTGCTAGCTTGTGGCGATAAACGAAACAGAATTCCACTATCAAGACAAAGTCTGTCCGATCAGCTATGTGATGGATACTGTCTCAGGCATGCGGGTATATTTCTCTAGAGCTCATTGCATGCTTCAGCTTTTACAATTCCTTATGATCAATGATCTTCATTGCTGAATGCTGATATATCTGTGGACGTATTTGATCAATGATAACTTGAAGTACCAACTACTCTATTATCTAGGTTTTCAATGTGTCAAAAATATGTCGAACTGCATCTTTCATCTGTAGTTCAGTACTGTTTTCTGTCTTCAATTTCAAATACTTGTGAGCTGGTCTGCAGTTGTTCCCACCGGAAGAATGGCTGGTTGGTGCATCGTTGCCATCGATGTATGCTCCGAATAGAATAAATATGATACTTGATGAGTTGTCACCCAAAAGAGTAAGGTACACTTGCACAGTTCATGGCAGCTTTGTTTGTCCCTGCTGTATATATTGTAGTTTCTTCGTATCACAACATATAAACATATATAAATTGGTCCTTTCCTTAAGTATTACAAAGTACACAGATGGCTGACATTGGTAAATTACTAACTGATGCTGGCATTAAGCTAAATATTATGCCTTTCTTTTTTCTTTGACTGAATACTTCTCTGTCTCCTTAGAATACTCTGGAGGTCCAAAAAATTTGAAGGATCTACTAATTCTGTTGAGCCCTGGTACAATACATCATATTCTGTTGAAAGTGTCACTCCTTCTATGATACAGGTTTGCTTTCTCACCCCCTCCCCCCAACAACAAACCAAATAATTTCACTTTCTAAATTGTATTTTTTTTCCATCTTAGACCACATGGCATACTGTTAAAATGTGCTTAATCATTCAGGTTTATGTGAATAATCCTCCATAACATATTGTAATTGTTTACCTCTTATTGGCAGCAATGGGTTAAAAAAGCTCCTACTGAGAAACTCCATCTCCCAAAGCCTAATATTTTCATTCCAGAGGATTTATCTCTTAAAGAAGCCCATGAGAAGGTGAAGTTTGAAGTGCCTTGTTTGTGTTTTATGTTCACATTAGCACACTCTATTTGAATTGTTCAAATATTCACATAGTAAATATATGTTAACAAATTAGAACTGTTTTACCAGGTTAGGTTTCCAACAGTGTTAAGGAAGACATCATTTTCACGGCTGTGGTATAAGCCCGACATGCTCTTCTCCACTCCGAAGGTTAAAATTGTAATTGATTTCCACTGTCCGTTGTCAAGCCACTCCCCTGAAGCAGCTGTTTCTATGAGTCTCTTTGTCAAGTTGTTAGTAGATTACTTGAATGCTTATGGTAAGCAAGCAGTAATTAATAAATTATGCAAATAATTGCCTAACTGTCCATATATAACAGCCCATTTAGGGGGATTAATCCCACCAACTTAAGTCCAAATATACACTGACAAATTATTTCTTTGTTTTGCAGCTTATGATGCTCAAATTGCCGGTTTATTCTATTCAATTTATCGTACTTCTACTGGATTCCAGGTTTATTATGCTTATCTTTGTGCCAATTTCATGCATTACGAATTTGCTGGTATTAGGCCAATTTTAAATTATAACTCAAATGCTTAACTGTACATGTTTGAAGGTCTCAATAGATGGTTACAATGACAAGATGAAAGTTCTGCTACATGCCATAATGAAGCAAATAGCTAACTTTGAAGTTAAGCCAAACAGATTTTCTGCCCTGAAGGTAAGGCGTGGGGCCTATTATATTAGTGTGTGTTTCCCTGTCATAATTTTTCTCAGGAACACTTAGATATTTAATTTTTCCCTTTGTTATAAACTTTGTGTGGATCAACTTGTTTGACTTCTGAATTTCACTTTCATTAAACACTGCTCATCTATCAACTTGCAACTAATTGATGGTCATCTATCAACATGCAACTAATTGATGACCAAAGCTGAGTTGTGTCAAATTTTAAGCTGTGGGCATAATAGTGTGAGAACCAAAAGATGAAGGGTTATGCAGTGCTCAGTATATGCATAACAATGATTTGTTTGTTTGCATCTTTTGCAACATACTTGCTGGAAATATATGGCAACCTTTCATAAAAAATATAACTGAATATCAGAGGTTTTGGAGACTGCAGCAGCAATCTAGACATACCAAATCACGAATTTAGAAAAGATCCATAATTGTTCATACTCCATATCCTAATCAAATAATCTTATTACTGGTCTCAATTCTCAATGCCGTGCTTTTGTTTATTTATCACCTGCCAGAAAATTATTTAAAATAGCCAAAACCCATCTAATTTCATGGTCTTATTTGTAATGGTACAATTTGTGATACTTAGTGAGTGGCACATTTCATTAGTGTAGTTTGCACCACATTATGATAAAAC
Organism: Guadua angustifolia; assembly: GCA_036346375.1. NCBI lineage: Eukaryota > Viridiplantae > Streptophyta > Magnoliopsida > Poales > Poaceae > Guadua > Guadua angustifolia. Next base: position 16,708,736 of record CM070500.1, on the reverse strand, counting down.
AAAGTGTACTTATCAAGTTGTGGTAATACTACTGATTATCGCAACCGCTTGCTTCAGGAGATTGTGAATTCTATTATATTCTTCAAGCTTCATTCTTGGTCTATGGATTCTTAAAATTAAATCTAGGATACCATGTGCCTCACATTACATGTTTGAACTCTTTAATATAACGGTGTTTTCCTGTGCTGATTTTTTTCATGACTAATTGTTGACTGACATCTTACCAACACAGGAAACTAAAGTCAAGGACTACCAAAATTTCAATTTCAGACAACCACATTCTCAAGCTTCATACTATCTCTCTTTGATATTGGAAGATAAAAAATGGCCTTTGGTTGAGAAACTTGAAGCTCTTTCTAAGCTTGAATCAGATTCTCTTGCAAAGTTTGTGCCACTCTTGCTATCGAAGACATATTTGGAATGCTATGTTCACGGTTCAGTAAACTTTCATGCTAATCATTGTGTACATATACTTCCAAGGGATTGGGGTTGATGCATTTCTAATCGTACTTATTAAAAATTCTTCTTGTAGGTAACATTGAACCAAATGAGGCAAAATCTATTGTCCAAGACATCGACGATATTATATTTAGTACCCCCAATTCTGTCTTCAAATCCATGTCTCCATCACAATATCTGACTAAAAGGGTTATCATGCTTGAAAATGAATTAAAATGCTACTACCAAATTGAGGGCTTAAATCTGAAGAATGAGAATTCATCAGTTGTCCAATATATTCAGGTAAAGGCTCCTTTGAAACTTCGGTGCATGGGGTGCAACTAATGTTAACCAAACCGAATAAGGTGACCAGTAACTTCTAATTTTTGTTTCATAACTAATGTTCACCGAACCAGTTAGCAATCAATGATTCTGCTCCCAGCTAATTAAAGATTATGATCAACCCAATAATAGTTGAAACACTGTGGAGAGCATCGTTGGTAGCTCACCATTTAGTGGGGGAGAACTCGGTAAAACTGGAGGGTTCATTTTGTTTTCTATTTCTCAAAACATATTATGCAATGTTGTGCTTATATGCAAAATTAAAGTGAAGTTCTGGAACAATCTAGTTAGATAGGCTTATATGCAAAACATTATTAAACTTAGATAGGCTTATAGGCAAAACATTATTAAACTTAGATAGGCTTTCCTTTTGTACCCTCGTATACATGTATATATTCTAACCTATGGTCCCATGATGAATACAAATGCTATTCATAACATAGTATCAGAGCAAAGAGGTCTTGAGTTCAAGACCCAGTTGATGCAATTTTTTTAAAAATAATTGCTGCATGCTTTTATTCCATATCTTAGGCCTTAGAGCCTACATGTGAGGGGGAGTGTTAAAGTATAAGTGAATTATCCAACTTTCCTCATTAGCTTAAGCATTTGGGTGAACTGGCTGGTACATGCAACTTAATATGGTATCAGAGCGAGGTTTCTAGGGTTTTTCACCGGCGATGCACTTGCACCCTCCCAACCACCTTTCTTCTCCGACCAATACCCCGCCCTGTACGGCTCTTTCCCGGCTGCCCTCTAGGCTACCTCCTTTCTAGTCACGCCTCCTCTGCTCCGTCGGGAGGCTCTGTCCAGAGTTGCTGCATCAACCTTCGCCCGGCTGACCCGTCTCATCCTTTGCTCAGCTCCGTCGGTTGCATCGTCTCGTCCCCCACCTTGCGTTGGTCGACTTCGCTTTGAGTCCCCAGTCGGCCACCTCTACGACGGTCTTTGCCTGGCTGTCTACCTCTATCGGCGGCCTCCACCCTACGCCGCGCCAGTCAGCCACCACCTCAATCGGTTTTCACATGGCCGATCGCCTCCGCATTGGCCTCTGCCTCCACCGGTTGCCTCCACCACATCTTTTCCGGTAGGCCCACCACGATCGGCCTCTCTGCCGATCCACGGCCGGTGTTGTCTCAAGCCTACCTTTCATGGAGCACTTTGCCGCCTTTTTTAGTGACGGTGAGATTGATGAAGATGTGAGCCACATGATACGAGTGGGGTGAGTGAAATGGCACTAAGCATTTGGTGTCTTATGTGATAGAAAAGTTTCCCAAAAGTTAAAGGGTAAATTCCATAGGATGGATCTCAAACATGCGATGTTGTATAGAGCATGTTCAAAAAATGAGTGTAGGAGAGATGTGGATGCTGTGGTGGATTTGTAGTCATACAAGGCAGGATCAAATCCGCAATGATGATATATGTGATAGGGCTGGGATAGCACCAACTGAAGAAAAGCTTGTGCAACATTGTTTGAGATGATTTGGACATCTCTAACGGAGGTCGCCTGAGGCACCATTGCTAAGTGGAATTTTAATTCGTCTCGCAAACATAAGAAGAGATAGAGGTCGACTGGGACAGACGTGGGAAGAAGCGGTTAAAAGAGACTTGAGGGATTGGCATGCATCCAATAGTTGGCGTTGGATAAGAGTGTATGGAAGTTAGCGATCCATGTACCGAACCATGATTTAAGATCAAAGGTTTAGGGATTTTATTGACTTTGATTGGGTTTCATTTCTAGCCTACCCCAACTTGCTTGGGATAAAAGGTTTGGTTGTTGTTGCTACTGTTGCAATGGTAACCGGCTGGTTGTCACCTGCACAAGGAATCCTGGTTGAAACCATAATTTTTTTTTTAGGAATGGAGCAATTTTGTTTAATTGCAGAGCTATCCCTTGCACTGCATCATGTGCTTTTTGTTTAGTCACTTCAAGCCATAGTTACTCAAGATTAAATACTTTTCCCATGATCAATACACTGGGTTTTGTAATGGTCATATGGACTGTGCCCAGTAAAACAACTACCTATATCTCAGAGTATTTGTATTTCCGTCATTCTCTATATTAATCTTTTCTGAGCTTATGGCCCAGGAAGAAAAACAAGCTCATTGTAAAATCATTTCTCTTGCATCAATGCTTCTCTCTTCATTGAAAATCATCCTCTAGGATTTGTTCTGCGACAATCATCATCACCTTGTTGTTACTCACTAGTACTATTTGTCAGGAATTGAGTTGCTTACATACAATGTCAAATTTCTTCAACAATCCATTAGAAAAATAAAAATAGTGCAAAAACTAATGGAATTATAGATATTTTACTCATGCACGATTAGCAATGACTGAAGTAACGAAGAATATTTCATACTAGAGCATGAATGTTGTGTTAGTCTAGGGTAACAACGACAGTCTCGCTGTCATTACACCAAGTTAATTATACGAATCTCGGTATATGGGTGACCCAAAGCTTTATCGGTTACTATACCATGTTCAGAGTGTTGCAGCAGCATAATAATTAGAGACCAAATGGAAATTTATTGCATCCAAAAGCTATGCATGGCTATATGTCCAGTATGACTAATTATATATAGGATCCAAGTACAACAAAAGTATATTACATAAACTCTAGTTATGCAGAAGATGGACCAAGACAAGGATACGGCCTATAGCACCCCCTAGACCTCCTGGTAGTAGTAGTAATCGTCCTCCTGAAAGTCTGAATCCTACAGGTAATCCTCACCCCACGCCTCTAGGTGGATCCATAGGACTCACCTTCTAAGCAAAGGGGGATTTAAGCAAGAGTGAGTACAGGGTACTCAGCAAGCATTAATAGCAGATGTAATATATGAATTTTTCCCTCATATTCAATTGATGCTCACCTCTCCACAAATTTAGATTTTTACTGAAATTAGGTTTTTGGTTTTCTTTAAGGGATGCTTATTTTAGTTATGAAAATTGCTACTAACACTTGTATACGAGGTAGACTTAGCTTTCGTAGCCTCCAATCCAGGAGACAGGCATGAATTCATGATTTTAATGCTGCGCAGGTTTATACCACTTTACCCATAGTGGCCCCATCCTGTGAGGCTCTAGAATGTTTATCACTAATCCAGTGATAGATCTCCATCCCTGTTACTCGAGTCGGGAACACCTATCCCAGGTCGTCCCACCAGACTAGCAGCTAGCAGTTGTACTCCGACCACCGGATGATAATAACTCTACCCATGGCTTCAAATATAGTGGCATTCCATCACCGTACCCCTTTGGGCCTCCCGACATATCCCAGAAGTATGTACTAGTTATCTACACATACCCAATGTGGAGATCATAATACCTTCATAAGACAACTTTTTCTAACCGATTTCACACACTATGGTTGATACTGTAATTACGACTCATTACTTGAGTGTAGTTGTTTGACCTTATATTCTATCCTATGTAGAGCACCCCACCGACAATCCTTTACCCCTTCTCATCAGCGCCCTCTACCCACCATATATGCATACGAATACATCACTGGCTCCTTTCGTCAGATGAGCCAAATCATCATATCAGTATTTATACCATTGCAACATTGCATTTCCATATCATCATTCCAACCACAATCGATTTTAAGGTTCTCTTTTTTTAGATAAAGGATAGAATCCGGTCTGCAATTACACACAAGAAGTTTTACAATCTGGCCTAATCGATTAAACTTTATTGTAACAAAGTATGCTAATAGAACTGAAAATTAATAGCCAATTCTATAATTGCGTATCCATCCATGCTTGGCAAAGATATCCAAAGCTACCGCCTCCAAAGCCTTGCTTGCCGTAGAATGGTCTTTTTTAGGTTCTCTTAAAGAGAATTTCTATGCATTGGTGATACTATACATATATAAGCAAATATGTTTTATTGTAAATCTTGAAATATGATCAAAAAGAGTGCTTGCATGGTATTGAATCAAAATGTTCAACCTTGCTCGAATCTTTGGGAACTGGTTGGTTTGGTGGGTTCGATTACTCGTCTGAAATCATAAAATATTAAATTTGTGGCAATTAATTAGGCGCGTTTTATGGTGTCCAACCTTTTCTAAACTATTTGAAATTACTAAAAAGATGTGTTGCTCAACTAAAAGTTATTAACTTGACACATTTTAATGTGGCATATTTTAATTGACAACAATTTTATTTCCTATATTTTAATTTGGCACAAAATTTATTTTAGTGAGGTATTAAAATTATCATTTTTAGTTATTACAAGATTTGCAAATTTTATAAACTCATTACTTAATTAATAATGGTTATTTACTAACTTTTTATTTTTAGGCGAACTACAAGATGATTAATTAAACTAAACATGGTTCGCGGCAACCGGAAATATTTTCTCTATTTTTCCTCTCTTTACCTTTCTCCTCTCCTCTCATTTTCTTTTCTTGCTCTCTCCTTTTGTTCTCTCCCCTAGAACCGAACTCCCTCTGGTCTCTCTCAATTTCTCCTCCTTCCTCTTCTTCCTCCTTGTGGCCGAACTGCTCTTGGTCTTTCGGTTCTCCTCCTCCCTCTTCTTCCTCCTTGCAGCCGAACTACTCTTGGTCCCTCTCTCTGTTCTCCTCCTCACCCTACTCTACTACTCATCTCTCCTACTCCTCTTTACTCTCCTACCTTTCTCCCTCATGCTGGTCTCCAGCCCGGCCACCTCCCCGACCTCGTCGACTACTACGGCTTCAGTTCCGACAACCTCCGCTTGGTGTCCTTTGATCGTGCTTGGCCTAGCACTGGCCACCTCCCTCTACTAGGGCTCAGCGATGACCCCGCTAGCCTCCTCCTTAGCTAGAGCCAAGGATTGAAATCTCGGTTTCGTTCTAAATATCGTCTGTGGCCGGAGAACGAAATCTCGGCGAGATCTCGCTATTTAAAACAAATTCTGAACGAGTTGTAAAAACAAATTTTGAATTTTGGATTTTAAAACCAAAATCTCAGCCAGTTTTGCCAAGATCTCGGCGAGATTCGCCGAGATCTCGGCAAAATTGTGCCAAGCGAAAAATAGCTCAAACAACGTGAAAAAATTTTGGAATTTTGAAATTCCCATAAAAATTTCAGATGATTATCAAATCTTTGGAATTTTTAAAAATTCAGACATTGCTACTATCCTGATAAAACTCTAAGCAACAAGTTTGAACCGAATGAAAAATGAAACAAACCACATTATAAAATTTTGAAATTTTTTTTGCATGGTTATGAAGCATCACTAATGTTCGTATAAATTTTTCAGATGATCAAGCTTCATGAATTTTTAAAATTTTAGAAAGTGCTACTGTCCTAATAAAAGCTTTACCGGTAAACTTCAATCAAATGAAAAATGGTACAAACCACGTTAGAAAATTTTTGTGGACAATCCTACTGATGTATCGTTAATGTTTATATAAAATTTTCATATGATGATCAAGCTTCAAAAAGTTCCAAAAATTCTGATAGTGCTACGTCCTCATAAAAGTCTCATGATCAATACATAGATTTGCTTTAACAATAAAAAAATATTTAGAATTTTTGAAAATTTTGCAGAAGGGTTCTAACGAAATGCTTAAGATCTCATAAAAATTTTGAATCATGATCACATTCCAGTGAATTTATAAAATTTTACAAGTGCAGTGTACCATTTATGTTCTTTCTGTTTTTTTATTTTTGAAATATAACAATTGAAGTTCAATGCATACATAGATTTGATTGGGCAAACAAAAAAGTTGAACTTTTTGAAAATTTTAGAGAATGGTACTGAGGCAATTATTAATCTTTTATAAAAATTTTGGATCATTATCAAACTCGAGAAAATTTATAAAATTCTGACAAGATTATTGTCCCAATTATGTTCATTCGGTTTTTGATTTTTTAAAAGTAACAAATGAAGTTAGATTGTTTTAAAAAAATTTTAGTATGATCCTACACTTCCTAGAATGGTACATAAATTTTTCACATCATGATATAGCATGCCAATTTTATAAAAATCCGACAGTGTTTCTGCAGTTTTTAAAAAAAATGTCTCAAAAAATTGGTTTTTATCAAATTTTCATAGGAGATGACTTTCTTAAGGGTTATTGGACCAAATATGGTCAAAAAAGTCAAATTTTGGTCAAAAATGTCAAGATCTCGGCGAGATTTCTGATTTTTCTATAGCAATTCAAATTTTTTGAATTTTTTTACTCAGACAGACATTTCCAAATTAGTCCACATCTGAAAAGCTGGGATCTCGTGAGATCTCAAAAATGGCGAGATTTGGATCCTTGGCTGAGCCCAGCTCTACGGTTCCTCTCCTACTTTGTTTTGCTTATTCTCTTGAGGTTCATTACTTGCCTAAATCCATTTTACCTGATTTGATATTCAGACCTATGGGTCTGCTTTGGTCTATGTGTGTGTGTGTGTGTGGGGGGTGGGGGACTCTAGGTTTAGGAGGCATGGCGACGATACACAGTGACTCCTAGTGCATCGAGGAGCATTAGGCCTCACTGGGCACGAGCTATGCAGCCCCTAGGGTGAACTTTCTCACTGAGACCCCTAATACCTCTACCCTGTTTAATAGCTCTTTGGTCTGCTCCAGATCTTAGCTATGCACATATCTTACTGCTAGAATGGACTAAGAATGGGGGTTTACCTAGATTGCAAAATAGGAATGGGGATGGGGATGGTCCTGATAATGAGATGGGATGGTGATGTTGATGCTCTGGTGGTGAGGCTAAGGAGTTGATGGAGATGGCTGAGGCTCGATCTTCCTACTCTAGGCCTTCTCCTAGCTTCCCTTCTCCTGGTCTCCTCTTCTTCTTGCCTTGCTTCGGCTGGCTCCTGGCTCTGCCTCGTCTCCTTGCCTTGCTTCGGCTAGCTCTTCTATGGTTCTTGCTCCCTTGCTCTCGGTTGGAATGTGTTGAGAGGGGGAATGGATGGTTGTGCTACTGGGTTCTAGAGGCTCCCTCTTTTACTGGGGTTTGGTCTTATCCCCCTTTACTGTGGTTCTCTTACCTTTTTACCCTTGCCCTTCTTACAGAAAGTTACTATGGGATATTAGCTAGTATTAGCATTTTGGCTATGGATACCCTAATCCTACCAGTTTGTATAACATTGCGGATGATGAACTGAGTCTAGCAAGAGGTGCCGATCTGGCTCTTGACGGATCGAGGTATCTCGATGAGCGATTCCCTACTGCTGCAGGTCGGCAACAATTCTTGAATTTTAATTTTTGCTATTCTTGCATTATGGTTTACTTACGCATGACATTGGTTATTAAGTAAAATTACCAATTATCTTATTGATTAGTTGCTTAATAGTTTTATTGGCTTAATTAAATCTTTGGGTTGTTTCAGTATCAGATCGATAAAATACAGCAGTTAGTGAGTGTGAGATGTATAAAATCTGGCAATGCTTTTGCTCTTTTTAACTTCCTTTGAAGGATTGTTATTTATAAGAAGTTGCATAATATGTTAAGCAATTAGAAGAAACGTTCAAGTTAAATGCATATTGTTCTGTAATAAGAAGCATGCCAGGATATTAATATTTTTTATACATTCAGGTCCATCTGGACGATGCCATTTCAAATATCAAACTTGAGCTGTTCTGTCTAATTGCTAGCCAACCTGCCTTTAACCAGCTGAGAACTGTTGAGCAACTTGGGTATATAGCACATCTTTCTCTAAGGTATATGGTACAGGTTATTGTGTTTAGACGTATTGCTTGTTACTTTCTGGGAGAAATATGAAGATTTGGTTCCATTGATCGTTTATAACCCTAGCTTACAATGATATCCTCATTCATCAGATCTGATTATGGAGTGTGCGCAATTGAGGTTGTTATTCAGTCCACAATAAAGGTACAAGTTCAAAGTCATAGTAAATTAGGAATTGATATGAAAAATATTTTGCTGCTTTCTCCTACTGATCTTATATCGGATGCCTAGGATCCTTCATATCTTGATACTAGAGTTGATGAATTCTTCAAGATGTTCGAAAGCAAAATCCATGAACTGTCTGACAAGGATTTCAAGGTTAGTGGCTTCAGTTTGGACTTCGGAACTAATTGAGCTTTCAGATTTTCCTAAGTTATATGATTTTTTTAAAATCAGGCAGAGCTTTCATAAGTACTCATAATATGCTCTCTTTTTTGAAAAAAAAAAGGACAGCAGAAGCTATGAATATATTAGCAGGAAGTATAAAATTTACAGGGCGCATGATACTGTGCCAGGGTTATGTACAAAACCGGATGTAATATGTTCTCTAAAATATCCATTATTGAGTGATAGGCAGCCACGTGGACTACAGGACCTAGTGCTGGACGTAGAACAGGCCTTAAGAGAGTGGAATAGAAAACTGGAGTGTAAAACCATGTACATCATCACAACATAGAAGGGATGGAGAAATATGATGCGCCATAGTTGAATTTATCCATACTTGTTAGCAGAGTATTGGACTATTATGTCCTCATTCAGAGCACGTTAATTCACATTATTATAGCAGATTTTTGAGCGACTATGATGTCTTCATTCAGAGCACATTAATTCATATTGTTCGACTATTTGTGCTTTAGTGTAGCTCAGGCATTGACATGGCCTTCTTATTGCAGAGAAATGTCAAATCACTTATTGATAAGAAGCTGGAGAAATTTAAAAACTTGTGGGAGGAGTCTGGCTTCTACTGGGCAGAGATCGGGCAGGAACTCTCAAGTTTGATAGGGTTGAGTCTGAGGTAACTGTTTTCCTTTCGGGCCACAACGCATACGACCATTGTAAGAGAAATTTGTATCAAATATAAAGCAGACAGGAAAATAAATAAAGAAAACTACTAGCACAGTTTTCTAAAGTTACATTTTAGGAACATAAAATCGCTCTTCTTTACCAAAGAAAAATGGTTATATGTCCTTGATTCAAGCAAGATATGTGACCTCAAATACCATTTGTAGGTTGCTCTCCTAAGAGAGCTCAAGAAAGAAGAGTTCATCCAATTCTTCGATCAGTACATAAAAGTCGATGCGGCTCAAAGAAAGACAATAAGCGTGCAAGTCTTCAGCGGCAGCCATTGGCGGAGTTCAAGAAGGCTATCGCCAAGCTGATCCACCCAAAACTTACGGATTACGGATATATTCGGACTTCAGCGATCGAGGCCTCTGTACCGCGCTGAAGGGAGGCCCAGGCCAGATCACAATGGACTGACAGCTATTACGTTGCTATACTCTTCCCTGTAGTATATATTATATAGCCTCTGCATATGCATGAACTCAATTCCAATTTCCAATTGGCTTTGTAATGGCCACACACGATTGCACAATGCTATTCGATCTTCATGTATGGATTCTGTTTGCACCGGTATTTGGTAAGATATGGTCAAATTGTCAAGCTGAAGATAAATATATATTTTGGCCGATATCGGATAAGAAAAGTATAATTTAAATATAGATTATAACCAATATTGATCTAAACATGGGACCTATCCGAGTAGAGGCCGATATGGATCATAATGGATAACGTGTCGAAGATGGATATGATCGGCCGATGTGCTATAAAAGATGGTCGAGGGCAAACGAGAAGAACAACACAATCAAATCAATCAACTTGCATTACTTTTATTTACTTTTTTGTCAATTAGGAATAGGCTTGTAACTTAGATTTTCTCCTGTAATCCGATTCTGATCAATAAAGTTGTGCATCGTTGATTATTGGTCCCCATCGATTACGCCAATTAGGTTTGATTTTCTCTGATTTTACTGTGCATCACCTTTTTAAGGAAGATCTACCTCCATCATCTGATTAGTCCTAATCGGCTAGTTAGACTTAACTTTACCTTAGATTTGATAGGTCTTTTGGCTGTTTAGGTCTCTACCGATTGTCTCACTAGATCGGCTCGAGCGTATTTTTTATCTTACCAATTGTAAGATCAAATTGGTTGCATGCCTTGAACCCAGTGTTCGTCGCGTGTTGTAGCCGATAGACCCCTCTTCACATTTTTCGGCGCCAACACACTTTTGGCATGCCCGGTAGGACCCGATGTCTTCATCAGGGAAGTCAATTCCACCATTCGATCTCAACACTGAAGTTATAATCGTTCCAATATTGAACAATTTAACACCAAAGCAACATAAAGAGATTGAAGATCGGAAAGTCTGCTATTTGGAAGAGATGATACTAAGTCGCTATCAAAAACCCAATGTGGTGTTACTCGAACGTTTGCATTGTCGACGGTGATGCCCACTTGTGACCTTAAGGGTTACTAATAGCCCGGTGAGTGAATGCATGCCAGTACAAGCTAAATTATCGGTTTTGATTAATCAATCTGTGCATCATGCCTTGATTAACCAATCATTGGTTCTAGTCACGACTCTTAAGCCGATGATAGCTAATAGCGTAAAAACCATAGCTTAAGAGTTGGCATCACCGAAGCTTACTTGACCCAATGCAAGCTTTGCTTCAATTATCCCTGCTTATTCATGAATGCAAAAGCAGGCACAATAGCCTATCCTAAACCATTGGCTATAACTTCATCCTTAACTATGATGCCAACCCAACCCACCGTATACTTCCGTGAAATCCTCGTGCGACTAGGGTTGTGCATTACCAGTTGCACCGGTGTTGCTAAGTTGGATGCAACGACCAACTTACCATCGTCGACTCGCTTTTACACTTTTCCCCAATTGGTTCCATAGCCGATTGAACTTAACAGTATCGCAATATGCCGAGCCGATTCCGCAAAGAATCGGCCCAAGACAAAAGTCATAACATATTCGAACCCTTCGCTCGTACCAAAGCCAACCACTAGGAGAAATAATGGATACAAGCATTTTCTCCATATGCATCGGCTCAACTAGTTATTAACTCGAGCTTCACGCTGGGAGCAAAATACCAATTATGAGCATAATTGGCAAGCTTCTAACACGTAAAAATTGGGCCGATCGATATCTATCGTATTGAGAGACCAATTTGGTATACAACCCAAAGAGAAGGTTATCGGCTATAAAAACCATATCTTGATTATTCAACCAATTTTTACCCTAACAATTTCAAGGTTTCTGACTTTACTAAGTTCTTTGGGGATGGCTCTGTTACCACATTGGAGTATGTCGAACGATGTATTGCGCAATGCGGTTGTCGGGACCCGATATGCAAATCCAAAACCCTTCAGGTATACCGCACTAGTCCAGGATCACGCTTAGTGCACATAGTGAAAACATAGATGACATATCATTCCATACATCGAAATAACTAAGAAGAAGCAAATTATTATTGAATAAAACAAGCGACCTTATGGTCAAGGTTCATACACCAATGCCTCATTGCTTAAGAAACAAATAAAACTGCATTGCGGTGAAATAAGATAACTTGGGCTATCTGACATGCCATGTGCAATAAATCTGGGAAGCGCCTTCTAGTCGATTTAGTCTTCATAGTATTCCTCCTCTTGATATTCATTACCGGGTCCTTCCTAAGCAACTCAACAACAAGGGTATAAAGCCGTGAGTACAAAGCGTTACTCAAGAAGTCGTGAGGAAATGATGCAATATATTCATGCACGGCTTGACAAAGGATAGTCATATGGTTCTTTTGCAGAAAACAATAATTTGAATTTAAATACAATAAATAGATTAAAGGCGGATTGATAAAAACAATAATAAATAATCGGTAAATCAATGGTATACAACATGAGCAGAAATACGAGGCATCACCCTCACATCATTCGAAACAAGTATCAACCACACAATTCAACAGCATAACTTGAAACAACAAAACCACAGTGAACTCCCCGTTCACATCCCAACAATTCCATATTTCAAGAAAACACTCTATACCCCGTGTGAAATCCCCAGGCTTGTCCATGACCGCGGACACAGCTATTTGAATAGTTTTACACTCTGCAAAGGTTGTACAGCTTTACCCACAAGACATGAACATCTCTTGGTGCAACCAGATATCATGACAAAGCCTTTACAATGCATGTCTAAACTCGATACTGCCCTCTAAGGTTTCGCCCCTCGGGGCCCCCTCTTGAGCCATGTGAGTCTACCAGCCCACCCTAACCCACACCAACACTTGGCAATACTCAAGACTAGACATTGCAAATTAATCAGCTAGAGTGCTCGTTCCATACCGGACTTGTGGATGCACGGTTAGGTCCAAATAATGGCGCTGCAAGATTAAGTCCTTAAGTTATCTCAGCAAGACAACCACATCCCAATGTGCTAGACAAGACCCTTTTTATCGCACGATCTCTTGCCCGAGGGAAAACATTTTGTTCAACCAAAACCAATGGCATCCTCACATATGGTACAACAAGTTTTACAACGGCTGGTCCATGTACCACAATTCAATATCTCATTAAGTCAAGATTAACATTAATTCATATGTGATGTGCATCCCATCGTGCATTAACTGAGCGTGTCTAAGCATAGCTACGCGCTAACCCAATGTTGGTAGTATGATTATATTCAACTAGTAATGTCCCAACCTAAGGTTAACGATGGATACATGGCATTCCAATAATTAAGGTGGCATAACATCAATCAGGTGAATAGCTACTTCCAAAACTAAGCATTGATACACAAATAGCATGCAATTGTAGAAAACAAAATAAGTTCGCAAACATAGGTTCAACATGATCAAAGGTTACGGCTTGCCTTGCTGATCTAATGCTGAGTCTTGGTCTTCGAAGTCTCTGCTCGCTCCTTCGGGGTTCGCGTCTACCGGAAAAGAAAGCCACAAAACCAAAAAAATACAAAACAGAGAAGCAAACAAGCTCAAAACTGAAAATAAATGGCTCTGGAAGGTAGAGCTCGATTTTACACAAATTTAGAAATTTGAATCACTCCAATCGGAGTTCGGACGAAGGAGAACGGGTTTCGGGAAGATTAAATTCAGAGAAAATGCTGAAAAAGGAAAAATCCGGATTTCTTGATTTATTTTTATACGGGAAAAATGATTTATTGCGCAACGCTGATGTTAGCAAGTAATTTCCTAAAATAAAAATAAATCCAAAAATTCTTATTTGGCTGACAGGTGGGACCATCGGTCTATGGATCGAAGCCAAACTGAGCGCCGTCCACAAGGACCCGAGTCGCCATGACCTGAGCTAGGGTTGGCAGCGTATGGTGGCCAGGCAAGAGAGTGCGTAGCAGCATTCTGAAGGCGCCGGCATAGGCGGCTATGTGGCGGCCGACCTGGCGAGAACGCGCGTCCAACATCCGGACAGCCAGAGCGGTCGGGCGATGAGACAAGGCGTGGGCTGCAGAGGCGTGGCGTGATCTAGCGTGTTGGCAGACGATCGGACGGGCGAGAACTCGCCGAGGCTCACGACGGCGTAGGGGCGCGCAGCCCACCGAACAGGGGAAAGCGGCAGGCCGCGACCATGCGAATCGTCTGCGGATCGAGTGGGAAACACAAGAGATCCGGAAGAGCACAACTGCTGCGGAGTCTAGGCGTGCTCCACGACGACGGCGTGAGGTGGGCCGACGGCGAGAAAACCATGATTTTATGCCAAAGGCGTCGAAGAACTTCGCAAAAACGTACGGCGTGGCCCGCTGGGTCTCGAAGGCGGGAGAGGTGGCGGCAGTAAGCGCGATAGAGGCAAACCTTGTCGAGGTGCTCTGGTGTTTTAAATAGGCACAGGGGGCGTTTGAAGCGCAAACTCCAAAACCTGGCCGCGAGGGAACTGAGAGGATTAGGGTTAGGGTTTGGCGGCGGCGTGCACGATATGGAGGATCCAGGTCAAGACACGTGAGCTGATCCGACAATGACGCTTAACAACCGCGCTGGGCGCGATCCGGACCGCAAGATGAATCAGCCCGGCGGTAAAACCGCGCGAGCTAGGGTTTTGCTTGGATTGAGCGAACAGCGAACAAAAGCAGTGTGTGCGATTCGGCGAGTAGGAATGGGCTGGGAGAGATTCGGCCCGAGGAGAGGAAAAGAATTTAAAACCTTTTTCCGATTTTAGAAAAATCCAGAAAATCCGAAAAAGGGCAAATAAATTCGAATAAATAGCAAATAAATTCAGAAAAATCTCCAAAAATACAAAAAAATTCCTTTAAGCACAAGCAACCCAACAAAATCTAGAAACCTTTAGTTTGATGGATAAATTAGTCAAATTAAATCCTTTTGCTTTTGAAAAAATTCATATTAGGCTTGATTAATTTCAGGAAAATGCAAATGGTTCACTTTTGATTTTAAACATTCCAAAACTCTAAATTTTGGGATGTTACAGCGGTGAGGCTGTTGATCGTCAAACAAGCTAAAAATTAGGTTATTCCTCACCGTCCTTATCGGGGTCTGCTTTTACTTGGTTTACTAGTTTGCCCTCAAATTCGATTTATTTTGGACCAATTTGGAAAACCGATTCTATGAGTACTTCTTCTCCGCACTCTAGAACCTAGGATTTGACTTGACTCTCTGTTTCGCTAAAAGTTTGGGAAATCAAGAATGATTATATCAAAAATTTAGGGAGATAAGTAATCGTTGTTTTAGCATTCTTGCACTCCAACAACCAATTAGCCAATTTGGCCTTCGAGTGATTAATTCCTAGCGAGGAAATAATTCGATGGACAAGAGTTCACCGGGTTAAGTCATTTCTCAGATAGGGTATTGGCTTAAGAAAGCTATTTCTCTCGATAATAGAAGTTTTAGAGACAAGTTTAAGAATAGTAAAAAGACAAAGATAAAGCTTAGGTTAACCTCAATAAATGTTGTTCAATCGAATCTTTTGAAGATGATGAGGTTGAAATAAATATAATCGAATGGGTTAAGGGATCTAAGATGTCCTTAGTTTGTTCTTAAGGCTTAAACCTAATTAAGAATAATCATCGAAATAAAATACGCTTTTGATGTCTTTAAGTGTAACCATATTTTTAACCTACTTTTATAAGAAAATATTACATGGTTACCTAAGGTGGCGTTATACCATTGGTCGATGAAATTAAAAAGTGAAGGTGTTCCAAGTGGCATCATTCCTTTTCTTATAATACTAACGATTGTAATATTTTTGGCATGCGATATAATTGACTATAGAGGATGGAAGCTCAAGTTCGAGAGGACCCGATGATGCAGGTCGATTACTAATCCTTTTTCAATAAATATGGTTCAATGCTCTAGAAAAGGAAAAGAGCCGGCGCAGGATCACGAGGTCAAAGGTTGCTTTCGACATGTTGATGTTCAATTGACTTCCGATAGCAAAGAGAGTTCCTAGAGATTACGAATCGACTCACTTTGCAAATGAGGGTATTTGTCAGAAGGTAAAAGCTCAAGAACCATCAAGCTTAAAGGAGACTTGCAACCCGGAGAAATATAAAAGGAGAAACAACATAAAAGCTCATCACGTCTCGTTGATTAAGTAAGCCTAAGCCAACTTTCTCGAGTTATTTGAAAAAATATAAAAGGAGAAACAATAAGCCACGTTATCACGTGTATCGGCCGGATAACTATACATTGGCCCAATAATTTGGAAAAAGCTCATCAATTGTAGGGATCGAGGCGCACCAAGAGGGGTGAATTGGTGCAAACTAACACTTAAAACAATTTTTTTGGTTTTTTATTAATTCTGGAAATTAACAAAATAATGACTAAACTAAACAAATCAATCTAGAATAATTGATCTAGTACTATGGAAGATGAACTAGATTAAACATGCATACTAGAGAGCAATTATAATGAACCATAAATTAGTACATCGTAATCCTTACTCACCGATTTTATCAAAGAACATGCATATAGATCCCTTAACATGAAAGTATAACCTGAAGAGATCTCCTCAAATTTTCTTCAACTTTTCCTTCTCCTTTTTCCTCCCTCTTTTCTCTCTCTTCTACCTTATTCTCTTACGCTCAGTAGCCTCGTGATCTATAGTACACTCCGACCTCGTGTAGCATCGCGAGGACCGATGCCCGAAGTTTTCCTTCTTCGCCGTTGTGCGTGATCGCCGCTTACATTTTTCTTCCGCTAGCTTCTTTTCTTTTCTTAAGCTTGTCGCCGCAGCCCTTGACTCTCCTCTTCATTTTTTCCCTTGTTACTGTTACTGTTCTTCTATGCTCGGCCGGAGGTCTCCTCCTCCGCCTTTTTATACTACTTCAACCCTAAATTACATGTATGTATGCAAATATATCAGCCCCAATAACACATGGCCCAATACATGCACATACACTAAAAATCCCCACCTATGCACGATACGGCTCACTCTACCGCTCTCACGTGACAAACTACGTCAAGACGACTATTGGTCGCCCTGCTGCGTCGGCTTTGCACTGTGGTAGACCTCTCACGATCCCGCCTCGCTGCACTACCCACGCCTTTCGTCAGGTCTTCACCTGCCTACTTTGATCTCGCCATGCCACCTGCACTTCTCGACGACCAGGCCGCGCCCACACCTCTGCGACATTTGCATGAGCTGCTCTCGAATTCACGCTACCACGTCGCGGAATCTCACCGACCCGCATGTACATCCGTGCTGCGGTCCACCGTGACCGCAACTTGCATTCAAGGCCCCTCAAGCAGGCACTTCTCATTTCTGTGCTTGCATCTCTCCGTCACAAATAAACAAACCTTCACACAAGATCTTATTTCATAACAACATCATTTGTCACATAAATCATCACACATATATTAAATTTGTCGACGATTCGGGAACCGGTCCCCCGCCGAGCTTATTTGTTGAATGAGGGATCAACCTATGGCCCCTTTTTCGCTGGGGTAGAAGGCCCGAGGTCCTACCGAGCCACGGATCGAGGTGGCCAAGACAATCACAACGAGCGTGGATCCCTCTTTTGTCCGGTTCGAGCCCCTCTCACAGGGAGATAACAGCCCTACGTCCAGTGGTTACACTAATGTGTGAAGATGGATTACAAGTGCTACGTACAAGTGGAGATGAGAGGGGAAAATGAACCGAACCCCCAACCCTTCGCGCGAGGAGGTATTTATAGGGGATTACGGGCGACAAAGCATTTATTACAGGGGCGCATCGCTCGGACGTGGTAGCTGGTTGTTCTCAAGGCCTCACTTACAAGTGGCATAGCGGGTGCAGATAGCATAAATGGCGGGCGCGCGAGACCATGGCGTGGCAGTAGCCCTGTGCTTGCAGCCTCCGAGCCGTCACAGCTAATGCCGCGTCGCCTCAGAGACCGTGCCTCTTTGGGCGGCTCGAGGTTCCTCCGCCGGGCGGTCGCTAGGTCGAGACCTCGAGCAAGCATGCTCAAGCGAGCATGGGTGGTTGACGAGGGACGGCTAGAAGGTCAGCGGCCCGAGACCTTTCTTGGGGACGAGGCCCGAAAGCAGGGACGTGTTCGGAGGCAGCGCCGGTGTCGATGGTCGCCTATGGAGAATATTCAACCCCGACAAAATTGTTGTCAAATTAATCATCACAATGTAAATTTCGCAAATAGACTTAACAATCTCCCCCTTGATGAGTGATTTGACAACACACAAATAATCCATATTTTTTTATCAACAATCTTCCCTTGATTATCATTCAATAACTCCCCTTAATAATCTTGGTTTAAGCTATATTCTTTCTCCTTTGGCAAAACACACATCAAGGATGAATGAAAATGCTATTGGAGCAATAGATAATTAAAATAAATCCATACATTCAGGAGCAATCGAAGTTAAATAAAAAATACAAATACCCATTTAACATCTACTCTAATAGTAAGTAGTAGAAAGAAACATTTAAACATCTTGAAACCTTTCACTAGAACGTACCTCGTTTCAACTCACAAATCAAAGTAAGCATTTCATTCATACATATAAATTTTTGTGTAGCATAAGCAAGAATCTTTCTTCAAGATTTTAGAAGGCTATACTTAATCATTTTACTCCACCTAGTCACTCACACCACAAGTATTTGTCTAGTATGCCCATAACATTTGTTCACTTTGTACCACTTTGAGGTATTTTTTCGCATCCACTTTGAGGAAGCTTTTTAATCTAACTACCCCGATTTTTTGAGTTTATAGTCATGGGCTTGACATAGGAATATGTTTTCTTGAGCATATGTCGACTACTACCATGGTATTAGAAAGTATTGGAAGTAACTTACATTTAGCATAACCCACTAAATCTTGAGTGGTGGAGAATACTCATGAAATCATTAGATGTGATTTTAGCAAGTCTTCAATACCGCTCAAGAAAGAATAAAAATGCCCAACATTTAATAATAAGGAACTTGGTCATGAACCAATGGGGACTAGATAGTTTAAAGTAACTTGCTACACACCCCTATCAAGAACAGATGTCGACAGATATTTACATATAAATAGATTTTTAAAAGATATTGCTCATAATACTTCTAAATAAATGCATCTATTTCAACACAAATGAATATGCTCCTCCTCAATTGTTGCATATACATCACATTATTTGAATGAATGATACACAATTCTCCTTATAATATTGCAAACTCAAAAAATGCCAAAGGCTTAGTGAAGATGTCTTTTTTCATAAACAATTGCGAAAGAACTTTTCTCCACATGATCTCGAATAAAATAATATCATATATCAATTTTATCACTAGCAAAATCAACATATGAATAACCGACAAGTTCTAAAAAATAATGAGAGTACCATAGGCCAAGAGCACATGTACCTTGTTGAATTCATTGGTTCTCCATTCACATTTGAATCAACTACATGTTCAAAATTTGTTGTTGGTGTAGGCCATCATCACTTTATACCATCTGCAAACCTACACTTTGTAAAACAATTCTAGCACAGGGGCTAGACTCATCAAAAGGAATATCATATGAAACCTTGAGTAGATTAGTCTCAACATTAAACTCATTATCACCAATCTTCACAATTTCTAGACTTGGAAACAATTTTTTTATCTTATGTCATGTGTCATGTGCAATCCAAATCAATTAGCCATGAGTTTCCAAGTCATTTATCTGTATTATAAAATGGAAGAAAATATTTAGGTACCCACACTTTTGATACCTTGCTGTTTTTATTGAATTTTTTGGAATCCATGTTGTTTTTGCACTAAATAACTCAATTGGGCTTCTTGTTCGATATGCATTATATAAAGATGTGACACCCAAAGTTGCTTGCTGTTTTTGAGGAGTTTTAGGATCAAAATCAACATTTTTTCTTTGCTGGAAATTAATTTTATTAGCCTTAAAACAATGTGTAGGATGCGTAAAATAATTTCTAGTAATATGACCAATCCTACCACAATTGTAGCACTTCACAATATGAAAATTGTTCCAAAATTTTGGACCTACATTAGCATAACAATTGGCTTTAATACGTCCAAGTTTTCCACAATTAAAACATTTTTTCACAATTCTATTTTGAATTTTTTTCATACAAATGCCACTTTGAAAGTCATGCGTATTTGGAATAACCTTTGACGTGATTGATGGTGAGAATTTTTATCAAATCCTAACCCTTCCTTCTTAAATGAACATTTTGATGTATCAAGAGTTAAATTCAAGTTTTTCTCACCATTTGTCATTTTTTTTCAAAGACATTTTCAAGTAACTATTTTCTTTAGCAAGATCAGGACATCTATTGCATAAAAATGTGTAAGGACGCTTTTCAAGTTCAATTAATTTTCTCCTAATTCCAGAAAGGTCCTTACAAGAAAATTCTTTTGCTAACTTATTCACATAATTCTCTAAATTTAAGCAATTTTTTACCAATTTTTTTAAGGAATCTACTTCTTTTTGCAAGATAGGACACTTGTCACATGTTAAAGAACTAGATTTCAGCAAAGCATTCTCACTCCTATAAAATTCACATGACTCACAAGAAGCATTCTCAAGATCAAGAATTTTATTTTCCAAAATTTCACAAGATTTGCATGGTTTTTCAAGTTTCATTTTTAGTTTTACACAAGAGTCACATTTATCATCCTTGTTACTAGTGGTGGAAAGAAGCACATCATATTCCAATTTTAATGATTTATACTTCTTCATCAATGCATTTGAAATTCTCTCTTGTGCATGAAAAGCTTTAAAAATTTCAGACTTAGTTACCTCATTATCGTTGTTGATGTCCTCATCATCATCGTCCCTATTGTCTATGTTCCTCCCCATGAGACATAGATCAGCAATATCATCGTCATCCTTTCCAAGACATGCCAATGGATCATCCTCATCACTATCACTTGAGAGATCAAGCTCCTTCACCATCTTCAATAGTGTCTTATGAAGTACATGCTTCATCTTCTTACATGAAAATTTACTTTTGCTAAAAGAACTAGACTTCTTGTTAGCAAGTTTGGGACAATCACTTTTATAATGACCAAATTCATCGTGACTCAAAGCATTATATTGCACTAAGATCACTTCTTCCTTTTCAAAACCTTTTTCATTATTCTTGAAAATTTTGTTCTTAAGGCTTTATTTACTTGTTTAGACAAGAGTGAAAGTTCATCGAAATCCATATCATCAATATCCTTTTCTTTTTCAACAGTGGCTAAAGTAATGGGACTATCATTAGAAACATCATTATTCAAAATAAGAGGTTTAATCAAACGAAAAGATGCAACATGCGCCATGCTTTTTAATTGTTAAATTAAATCTAAAGTAAACCCCGCTCTGATACCAATTGTAGGATCAAGGCGCACCAAGAGGGGGTGAATTGGTGCAAACTAACACTTAAAACAATTTTTTTTGGTTTTTTATTAATTCTGGAAATTAACAAAATAATGACTAAACTAAACGAATCAGTCTAGAATAATTGATCTAGTACTATGGAAAATAAACTAGATTAAACATGTATACTAGAGAGCAATTATACGTGAACTATAAATTAGTACAACAGAATTTTACTCACTGATTTTATCAAAGAACATGCATATAGATCCCTTAACATGAAAGTATAACCCTGAAGAGATCTCCAAATTTTCTTCAACTTTTCCTTCTTTTTTCCTTCTTCTTTTCTCTCTCTTCTACCTCTATTCTTTCGTTTGTAGTTCGCGTCTACAGTACACCCCGATTCCTGTAGCATCGCGAGGTACTGTAGCACCGAAGTTTTCCTTCGCTCGTCGCTGCGGCCGCCGCTCTGTTTTTCTTCCACGCCGCCTTTTCTTTTTCTTCGCTTGTCGCTGCAGCCGCCAGCTCTCCTCTTTATTTTTTTCCTTGTTCTGTTTCTGTTCTTCTATGCGGCTCAGCCAGGAGGTCTCCTCCCTCTGCCTTTTATACTACTTCAACCCTAAATTACACGTATGTACGCAATAACACATGGCCCAATACATACACACACACTAAAACTCATACATATGCACGATACGGCCCACCTGCCTCTCGCGGACTAACTCGCCGCGACGACCCGCTGGTCGCCACATCATGCGTCGAATCGCCTCACAGAGACCTCACGCGATCCCGCCTCGTTACACCACCAAGCGCTTTTCGCAGGTCAAGGCCTCCTACACCTGGCGATCTCGCAAGGCCACCGCCACTTCAGGACTCGCAGCCGCGCCTGCACCTCCGCGACATTCGCATGAGCTGCTCTCAGGTTACGCGCCACCTACGCGGAATCTCACCGCCTGCAGTCACGTACGTCCCGTCAAGGCCCACCTGCGACCGCAACATGCATTCAAGGCCCATGCGTTGCACTTCTGTTCGCTGCCAGATCTCCTCGTCATAAAAAACAAACCTTCACAGTACCTTATTCCATAACAAATATTATTGTCACATAAATCATCACACACATATTAAATTGTTGTCAAATTAATCATCATGATATAAATTTCGCAAATAGACTTAACAATATGGTTCAATGCTCTAGAAAAGGAAAAGAGCCGATGCAGATGCAGGTCAAAGGTTGCTCGATATGTTGATGTTCAATTGACTTCTAGTGGCAAAGAGACCTTAAAAATTACGATCGACTCACTGCAAATAGAGACTGACTGTAAAGGTAAAAGCTCAAGAACCGCTGCTTAAAGGAGACTTGCAAATCGGCAAGTGGTATAAGGTGGAGAGATCATCGCCACCACGCCCTCGCTGATTCGCAAGCCTAAGCCAACTTTCTCCCGCTTACTTGAAAAATATAAAAGGAGAAACAATAAGCCACGTTATCTTGCATCGGCCGATAACTTATACTTCGCCCGATAATTTGGAAAGCTCATCAACGATGCCCTTCTAGCAATTTTGTTGGGAGAGGATCGGCTTCGCCATCACCATACACGCGCTTAATGGAACATTATCCACATCAAGGTGATCGCCAAGGCGATTGGTAAAGATAGAATATCTGAACCGATACAAGACCGCTTTTGATGAAAGTCGAAGGATCGGTCCATCAAAGATTTTTGCACCAAACCCAGCCCAAGTGCAAGCGGAAAAGGGCTCAAGCTCATGACTCAGTTGATTTGGTGGAAAAAATATGAAAGCCGATTGAACCTAAGCTAAGGTGGAAGTCCTCCGGTCTTAGCCGATCGCAACGTGAGACGACTTCAATGGCTAAGGACCCAACAGATGAGGTAGGCCAAGCAAGAAAAATAGAGAGATCAAACTTTCAACGAAGCTTCGACGGATTAAGACTACTAAAAAGGAATGGAGGAAAAGGAGCCGATTTAAGAAGAATCTGAGCCGATGATTTGGAACTGTGGCCTAAACTGTTACATTGTCACTAGCTCATGTTCAGGAGATACTTGTCATGCTCTCGTCAATCACGTTCTGATCTTATCTTTACTTAACTTACAGATGTAGTAGTTTTATGACCTCTTGTTACAGCAATCGGTGTTTTGACTTGTGGTTTACTACGAGCTTCTGATTTGTTGCAAAGCGTGACGCCTCTGAAACTCGCTCGAGGCGAAAAGCGATTACACCTCAGCAAGCCAATACGAGCAAAAATGACCCCATCGCCTTTATGTTGTTGTGGTGCCTTCGAACTTCTTCAAGGAGGCGATCACCTTTATTAACTTCTGTAAATCTAACGAAGTTCACTGCAAATAGAATATGCTTGCATAAGCAATTGAATTGGTAGCTTGGGCGTGCTTACTAAATTGAAATATAGTGCGCACAATCCAAAAATTGCTGGAAGTAGAAGTCGGTTTTGTCAAGATAGCCTGGTGGTGTCGTTTTAAAAAGAAGGGCGAAGACTGAAGACCACAAATGTTTCTGTCTTTGATTAACATTTGGAGCATGACTCAAGCAGGTCGTCAGTACATTTCACACCGCTGAGACTGCTCCTCTAGAGAGAGATGTCTACCTAATGCTTATAATGTTTATGTTTCTGAGTTTTTATCATTTTTGGAGGTACTATAAGGTACCACAAAATTACCTTTGAATTCTTGTACATCTAACCTTTAAATTTTTTG
Organism: Guadua angustifolia; assembly: GCA_036346375.1. Lineage (NCBI taxonomy): Eukaryota > Viridiplantae > Streptophyta > Magnoliopsida > Poales > Poaceae > Guadua > Guadua angustifolia. Next base: position 16,684,719 of record CM070500.1, on the reverse strand, counting down.
TATATTTTGATATTAGCTCAATGTATATGTTGGTACCACTCAAAGATAATAAAAAGTCTCTTGCGTTTCTCCATAGCCGCACGTAGGGATGAAAATAGGTCGGATATCTCCCGCCCGATCTAGGGCCGGATCCAGTCAGGATCGGATCCGAAACCAGATTTTACTATTCGGTTGGATCCAGGACTGGATCCGGATACTTGAATCCGGATTCGGGATCGGATCCGAAACATCCAATATCCAGTAAATATAGGATGAGATCCAGATATTCAGATTTTTCCTATTCAGATATCCGGATTTTTCTATTCGGATATCGGATTGATATTCGGATTTTTCCTATTCGGATATCGCCAGCTCAAATTTATTTTCATTATATTTTTTCCATGTCAGCCCATTTATATTAACAATTGGTTGGTTCTATTGATTTTTAAGTAGCATATTCTTTCTACAATGTTTGTTGAATTTGATTGATATATAATGTGTTACTATAGTCATGTACACGTATGGTTTTAATTCAATATATATTACTCTATATATGCGTGCATTATCCGTATATGTATCCGTTTCCAACCCGAATCCGTCCCATATCCATATCCCAAATAACCCGAATCCGTATCCGGTTCCGAATCCGAGAAAAAATATAGATTAGGATACGAGAAAAGCAATATCCATCCGTATCCGATCTGCCACCCCTAGTCGCATGTCCATATGACCAAATGGCTACATCCCAAGAAGAGCTCACATCATTCATGAGATAACCTCCATATCATCGATGTTTCCTTAAGATTCACGTAAAAGTGGACTCGCAAATGATAGTAGCTTTCCACTTATAAGAGGATTCCATGCACCACACACACACACACACACACACACACACACACACACACACACACACACACACACACACACATATATATATATATATATATATATATATATATATATATATATATATATATATATATATATATATATATTATATAGGAAGTCTTTGTATCCTAGGAGTACATACTCTATCTCTAATATACCACTTAAATGAATACTTTATACTCTTTTATCACTTTCTGTACATTTCAATAATAATTCTAAGATACTCCAATGCGATATAGCTAAAATTTCATTAAAGCCCTTTATTTTTGCTACATACCATTTTCCATATGTAAAAGGAATATATAAACAAATTATGCTATAAAGGGTGGACTTTAATGAAATTTTTTGTGGAACTCACTTTAGAGTATCTTATAGTCAAGATTAGAGTATCCTCAAATGAAAAGAGGTATAACAACATCATTTAAACGGTATAATCGGAGGTGGGAGTACGTACACCTGTGAGTATGGAATCATTTTCCTATATATATATATATATACTAATATAAATTTGTAGTTAGTGGCAGGTCCGCTTCTTCATAGCCTCCGCCATATCTCCAATAATAGCCAATCATTATAGCTAATTATTCTTTTTCGATTTACAAACCACACCATATCTCTAAATATGGCCGATTATTATAACAAAATCCCTAATTATTACCGTAATTAATAGCCGCCAATCATTCCTTTTGTATTCTATATATGTTGTACGCCACAAAATCAATCAAGAGAATTTATTCAAGATCTCCCATGTCGTCGTCTGCGACTAATGAATTCATTTAACTGATCAATAAGTGACGGATTGACGTATATGGCCGCTGAGGCGCAGGAGGTCGAGCCGCCGTCAAGAGTAATCGCGCGGCGATGACCAGAGAGCGACGCCATCGGGTACCGTGACCTCAAATACGCCGCTAGACGTTAACAAAGCATAACGCCAAGAATCGCTCTGGCGACACCGGGATGTCGGCGGCGCGAGAGTCATTGGCATACCCTTTGAAATAAACGGTTGATCCAACCGGAACGCCGCAGAGAGAGGAACGACGCGATGGCGCACGGTGGCAAGCGCCTCGATGCTGCTAGTGTTTTCGGTTCACTTTCGTGGGCTCGGCAGATCATGGCCGGTGAAGCCGTTGATGGCTAGATACGCCCGCAGGCATGGAGACGCAGTAGGCCGACAAAGGCCAGAGGGTCATCTGGGAAGAGCAAAGGAACCGGTTCGGCCAGAAGCGACCACCGCCAAGCAGAAATAGCACGGCGCTTAAGGGCGTGGTGATCTGAAGACTCTGAGGTGCAAAGGCCGGTGGCGCGTGGCCCTTTCCGAGGCGATCGACCACGCAGCCATGACATGCGCCGACTGGGTGGGCGAGGAAGGTGGACTCACAACAAGCGCTGTGCATAGCGAGAGGAAGAAGAACGTGAGCTGGTAATATAAATTGCAAAAAGGATAAAAATGATTGATTGATTTTTAAGATTGGTAATTGTTTGCACCAGTTTTTGGAAATTCCCAGAAGAATCGGCAGAAAAGCATGAGTTTGGATAAAGTACGAGAGAATCTGTGGGAAATTTGGATAAGCATACGACGTGCAGATAATAATTGGAAACTAGAGACCAGGAAGGAAACTACGAAGCCGATTCGGATTACATTGTCGTGTTGGATCAGGACTCGGATCGGCTAGCGGGTATATAAGGCGCACCAAGGCTACTTGAGAGATCATCCACAACAATCAACACATCTACCAGTTTTTACTTTCCGTAGTTCTTAGTCTTTTAGCATTGTAATCTTTCCTCTCGTAAGTCGACATCGATCAAATAAAGTTGCGATCGCCGATTGTTTGATCGCATTGGCTTTTTTCAGTCCGATCTATTCGTCTTTGTTGCGCATCGCCTTTTCGTAATCGATCTACCTTTTACCTCGATTAGTCTTAATCGCTAATCTAGTTACCCTTCTAATCGCTTTTCTGTTGATTTCTTAGCCGATTCACTTCAGGTATCGGCTTAATCAATTTCACATTATCTTCCTTATCGATTGCGGGTCAAATCGATTGGCACGCCACAAAATTGAACCCTGCTGTTCGTGTGTTGGGGCCAGAACCCTCTTCACGCTTTTTGGCGCCAACACATTTTGGCACGGTGGGGACAATAATCGACAAGATGACCGCAGTAAGCCCACATTACAACGACGAGACGCCGACGCCATAATCGCCCCACTTTGACGATTTAACTCCGTGAGCAACGCAAGGAAATCAAGATCGTGCTGCCCCGAAGAATTGATGTTGAGTTGCTATCAAAAACCCGACGCGGAGTCACGCAGAAGATGGCACTACCAACACTAAACCCGCCATGGCCGGTGTCACATCGACCCGTAAGCCGATACATGCCACCAAGTCGAAGTTATCGTTATGATTGAGCAACTGCATCATGCATTACATTAACCAATCATCGGCTTTGGTCACAACTTTAAAGCCGATGATCGAGAATAGCGTAAAAACGATTGCCCAAGAGTTGGCAACTTCGGGGATTGCCGATCCGCTATGTAGCCACTACCCACGATCCGGTGATATTCTGTGGGCACCAACCACCAACACGATTAAGGTGTCGGCACTCTGTACTCTCACTAATGCCGGCCCAACCTATCGTGTTGGCACCAAAGAACTCTCGCCAAGCCCTCGATATTCATTACCATGCATATACCGACGCCAAAAAATAGATCCATCTTTATCAGGGACTTCCTGATGTCCATCCGGCTTTCACCGATTGAATTGGATAGAAATTATAAACATCAAGGACCAACCCAACTTAGAAATCCAGCTCCATACAAAGTAGTTACCTACACGAAGCCTTTCATTCCATTGTTCGGCTCGATCGCCAGAGCCGGCGGGTATGAACCTTGGCAACAACAATACCCATCGGCAGATTAAATGCACCACCCGAAGTTTGCACTCTAAAGGTGATGCCACTCATCCCAATTGGCAAAACCATGGTGTTACATCGACGAATAACGCCAACTGGCCGATCGATTTCCATGGTCTTGAGAGATCAGTTTGCTTACTGTCAAAGGAAAAACAATCGGCTATAGAAAGCCGCATCAGATTATATCGACCGCATGCCGTATCCCCATAACTTTAGGATTCCCGACTTGCTAAGTTTTCAGGATGATTCACCACTACTTTAGAACATGTTGGAAGATTTATCGCTCAATGCGGTGAAGCTGCTCAATCCGATGGGCTAAAAATTAGGCTTTTTCCTTTGTCTTTATCAGAACCGCTTTCACTTGGTTCATTTAATCGCTTCCAAATTCGGTCCACTTTTGGAACGATTTAGAGAGCCGATTTCATGAATACTTTTTCTCTCGTAGTTTAGAATTAAGAATTTCAGATCTAAGTCTTTGTTCGACAAAAGTTTGGTGAATCGCTTCGACTACATCAGAGGTTCAGAGAAGTGCGAAATCGTTGCTTTAGTGTAGTACTACCCGACAACCAACTAGCCGATTTAGCATTCCAAGGATTGATTCCCCACTTAAAGAAAAAGCTTCTTTGAACAAGAATTTACCGATCTAAGTCACCTATTTCATCGTGTATCGCCAGGTAGAGCCGATATTTGAATAAAGAATTCAAAGACAAACTTAGGATAAACAATGGTAAAGATAAAACTAAAGTAAACATGGTCGAGTGTAGTTCAAGTGAAACTTCTGAAGATGAGGCAGATGTAAACATAGCCGAATGGATAAAAGGTTCTAAAAAACCGCTTGTGTCGCTCATGGCTAAAGCCGACTAGGAGTTAGTCGGAAGTCAAGTATGCTTTTGACGTGTCCAAGTGTGATCGCATATTTGACATATCATTACAAGAAAGGTCGATACGGTGTTGCAAGGGCATACCATACCTTCGCCGATTTAAATCAAAAAAGCGGCGACATCAGTAAGTGGCATCATTCCTTTTTCATAACACTAACGATCGCAATATTTTTCGGTCAACAGATCAGTGCAGCTATTGAAGATGGTCGGCTTAAATTCGCAGAAGAGCCGCCATGGAAGTTGACATTAATCCTTTCCCAATCAACATGGTTCAAGCATTCGCAAGGAAAACAGATCATCGACGGGACCAATAACAACACGACAAGTCGATATAGAATCAAGCTCAAAAGGAGACATCAAGATAACGATCGGCTTCTCCAAATCGAAGGCGATCAAGACGGAAGAATTCAAGGACAATAAAGCCAAAAGGTGAACCGCAGGTCAAGCGATGGTACAAAGCCGAGAGGTCTCCACCCCGAAACCGACATTCAAACCTAGGCTAACCTTCTCGCAGCTTGCTTGAGAAATACGAAGAATGAGCCATTGGCAAATCTGACGATTCAGCTGCACGACCAGACGAGCCAGACGGCCAAACAATGCGTTTCGCCAAATAATTTATGGCCAACCAAACAACGCAGAAAGAGCTCATGAAAGATGTCCTTGGCAATTCGCTAGGAGAAAGGTATGGCACTACCATCCTCAAGGGCATGCCCTATGGAACATTACCCGCAGTAAAAGTTGGCCAAGGCAATAAGAAAAGAACGATTATTTAGGCCAACACCAAATCAAGAGGAGCCGAGCATAAGAAGCCGATGAAAGAAAGGCTAGGAGCACTAAGCCAAGACAAGGAAGGGCCCACCGAGAACTTGGTTGGCAAAATCCAGTAAGCGTTCCGAACCTAAGCCCAGATGGTGCCCTATTGGACTTAGCCGATCGCAAAGCAGACGGTACAACGCCTGAGGACGCAAGAGATGAGAGAAGCCGAGGATCGAAAAACAAAGGGATCAGCTTTTAATGAATTGCGCCAATGAAGCGATCACAAAGGAATGGAGAAAGAAACAACAACTGAGGATCTAATCGGATTCCTGATGATTTGATGTCACCAATGATTCAAATGATACTCCGCCTATAGATATCAATATGGTATTCACTTTACCAAATTAATTCAGATTAAAACCAAATCGCTAAAGATACATTTGCTCAACTATGCCCGGGTGCACGGATGCGGTGTTTGAGAAGCCGCAAGATCCTCATCCAGATCTAAAGCCGCTTGTATTTGAAAGGCTATATCAATGGAAAGCCGATATCCGTGATGCTTGTAGATGGAGGGCTATCAGGAATTTAATGCCACTTCCACTTGTAAAAAGTTGGGCAAAACCGGCGAAGACCGATCAAGACAAACATGGTGTTAAATGATTTCACCGTGATCCCACCGGCTAAAGGGAGTATTGGTTATCGAATTGACCGTCGTCAAAAAACTTTGCCAATCGTGTTTTTTGTAATTGAAGCCAAAGGAAGTTACAACTGCGCTTAGGCGGATCGATACATGCTAATTGCTGCATCCTCAACGATGCACCAACCGCTTGTACAATGGAATGGAGATGAAGTCGAAAGTCGCCTCAAACCGATACATCGGCTCATATTACCATGGCCACTCCGACGCAAATTGGCCACACGTAAGCTGCACGCATATCGTAAGGCACTAGACGATTGTGATTTCATCTGATCGAAGAAGCGAGGCTTTTACGCCGATCAAGGTCAAGCCGTGCACCTTTGATCTAGCGTAATGAGGTCCCGAGGAGATGGGGTCAAAATGATTCAAGCCCCGCAGACAAAGGCGAGGAGCTATCGGCAAAAGATAAATTCGTGTGAAGCCATTGAAGATTTCCAAAGCGAAAAATTAGGCCAAGGCTTTACTTCTCGCGATATGCTTGAAGAAGTCGATATAGGAGAAGGAGATCAAAAAAGGCCAACTTTTGTAAGTGCAAATTTAGGTCCGTATACAAAATAAGTTGGTCGTAATACTTAGAGAATACAGGACTGCTTTCACCGAGTACTACGAGATGCTCGGACTAAGCCGACAGCTTGGTAGAACATCTACGCTAATCAAACCAGTATCGGTCAGATAAGCAACCGCCGCGCTTTTTAATCCCGAATTGTATAATGTAATAAAAGAAGAAATTGAAAGGTTGTCGGAGGCCAAATTTATAAGGCCTTGCCGACACGCCTTAATGGGTATCCAATATTGTCCCCGTTATGAAAAAAGAACGGTAAGCTTCGTGCAAAAGGAGATTTCGTAGACTTAAATAAAGCCACACCAAAGATGAATATCCGATGCCTATAGCCGATATGCTTATCGATGTCAGCCTCGTAACAAAATTATCGATTTCTTGACGGAATGCCGATATAACCAAATATTCATGGCGGTTTATGTTCCCAACACGGCCTTTAGGTGCCCCTGCCGATAGGGTTGTACTAATGGCCAAATGACATTCGCTTAAAAAATGCAGTGCCACTTACCAACGCGCCATGAATTTGATCTTTCACGACCTAATCGCCATATCGTCGAGATTTACATCGATGACGTGGTTGTCAAGTCTAAAGAAGATTGGCAAGACTTAGCCGATTTGGAAAAAGTGCTTGTAACACAAGAGCTCATGGGCTGAAGATGAACCCTTTGAAGTGTGCATTTACGTGTTTCACCGCCAATTCCTTGGTTTCATGGTACATCAAAGAGGCATTGAAGTTAGCTGCACAGGTCAAGGCCATAGCAAATACTTAAACCGCCGACATGCAAAAACGAGGTGTAAAACCGACGGCAAAATTAATTATCTAAGACGGTTTATATCAAATCTGTTCGTAGGATCCGTGCTTTCACGCCTTTGCTAAAGTTGAAAGATCATCGAGTTTGTATGGGGAGCCGATCGTTATAAAGCCTTTGACGATATAAAACAAAGATTTAGCATCACCACCGCCTTGGCTGCACCTCGTAAGGGAATCCCATTCAAATTATATGTGCTCTACCGAGAGTGAAACCATTGGTGCTGTGGTTGGCACAGGAGATTGATGGTAAAGAGCTGATAATATGTTATGTGAGCCATTTAATTATTGATGTCAAACCAGTGTACCTCCAAAGAGAAAAATTATGCTTGTCATTGTACTTTTGCTTGCACAAAATTGAGGCACTATATATTAGCATCAACTCGCATAATAGTATGTAGAACTCGACGCTATTAAATACATACTATCTCGCCTCCGATTTTGAGAGGACGACTCTGAAAGTAGGCTTATGCTTTTAACCGAAGTTCGATCTACGCTTGAATCGCCAAAGCTATTAAAGTGGCAAGTCAGAGCCGATTTCATGACAGGTATGATACTACGCAGAATGGTTGATGTAGCCCCATGGCTATTGTACTTTGATGGATCGCTTTGTCGAGGGGAGGAGTAGGCATAGTGTTGATTTCTCCAAAGGCACAACATCGACCAAGATATCGGCTTAAAGTCGATGCTCTAACAACCAAAGCCGAGTAATAAGCATCGCTCAAAGGACTACAGGTAGAAAGCATTGGGGCAAGTAATGTGGAAGCATACTATGATTCATTGCTAGTGGTGCGACAAATTAAGGGAAAATTCAGATGCAATGATGAGGTGCTAACAAAATATCTAGAACATTGTCTTGATATTATCAATACTTTCAGATCGCTCAGACGCCATGTACCAGGAGATGAATCATAAAGCCAACACCTTGGCTCAAGCAGCCTTCAGCTACAAGGAGTACTACCGATATGAAACCTTTGACCGACGACAAGGCAAGATTATGTGCTAACGACGCCGATTGAGGATCGAGATAAAGACTTACTTGATGAACCCATCCGTGCCCACCGCACGGAAGACGCGCCAACAAGCACTCAAGTATGTCATGTTGGAGGGGAACTATACTATCTGGACGCTGAAGGATTACTTTATGGTGCTTAAGTAATGATGAAGCAAAGGTAGCCATGGGTGAGGTTCACGGCGAATTTATACAGACATCAATCGCCCACAAGATGAAGTGGATACTAAGGCGTAGCGCAGATATTTTTGGCCGATGATGTTAGAAGATTGCTTCAAGTATTACAAAGGGTGCCAAAGTTGTCGTAAGTTTGGGAATGTACAACTTGCACCGGCGCCGCTTTTACATCCAATTATCAAACCATGGCCATTCAGAGGATGGGGATAGATGATCGCCAAATATTCCCAAATACGAGCAAAGGTCACAAGTTTATCCTTGCACTTACGATTATTTTTCGGCGGGTAGAAGCTGCCCGCTTAAAAAGTCACCACGGAAGCTATCGGCTTTGTTAATGAACACATTATCCATCGATTCGGTATTCCTCGCACCATCACAACCGATCAAGGAACCGTGTTTTATGTCTAATGATTTCAAGGATTTTGCGTATGCCTAGGCATCAAATTACTCAACTCATCGCCAGATACACTCAAAGCAACGGACAAGCCGAATCATCCAACAAAACTTTGATCAAGTCGATCAAAAGAAAAATTGATGAGAAGCCTCGAATTTGGCACCCACATTATCGAGTCTCTCGTGGGCTTATCGCTATCGCTTCACCTGGATCGACTAAATTATCGCCAGATCGCTTGGTATATGGCCAAGAAGCCGTGTTACCCGTGAGAAATAAACATTGAGTCGATGCGAGTGGCTAGGCAGAATAATCTATCGGCCGACGAGTACAAGGAACTAATGATGTATAATTTGGATGATTTAACGGAGTTGAGGCTAGTTACTTTAAATCGGCTTAAAAAGAATAAGGAAAAAGTTGCAAGAGCCTACAATAAAAAAGTTGTGCCCAGGTTTTTAATGAAGCCGATTTGGTTTGGAAAACAATATTGCCAATCGGTTCTAAAGATAATCGATTCGGTAAGTGGTCACCTACCTGGGAAGGACCGTACAAAGTAAATCGACTTGTTGGAGGTAACGCGTATATACTCGAAACACTTGAAGGGTCAGTGTTGCCAAAAGCAATTAACGGAAAGTACCTAAAGCCGTACTACCCTAGCATTTGGATCGGTGCATAACTGAAGTACAACATAAGGAATGAAGGAACGAATCGGTTAAATAGCCGATTTAAACAAAGCAAATATTATCTGCTAAACAAACCATTAAAGTATTATGGCGCAAAGACAAACAACATTGTTCAACGCCAACGATCACAAGATTACAAGTGCCGCACCGGATACTAGCACCAGAGCCGATAAAGCCGCAGCGCCTTTAGCCAACGCTTGTGTGACCCCATAGAGTATGTCTTCATCGGCCTTGGTGGTACCCTGCATCGAACAAGTTTAGCCGATTGATCTTCATCATTGCTATACCAAAGCCGATGTCAGCCTTTCCGTTTTTCGAGAGGTTGACGCTATGGTCACTAAGGCAAGACTGCTTGCAAGCTCTTTCTTCCACCTTAGCTAATTCTCTTCGCCGCTTCTTCGCTATTTCCAAATTTTATGAGAGGACTTGGCAGCTTTTAAGGGTACAAGAATCTTCATCATATTTCTTCTTCTTGGCTTTTGCATCGGCGATTAACTTGTCCACCGACGCCGACGGCCGCTCGGTCTCACGCCGAGTTATCCTATTTTGCCGCTTCCACCTCTCGCCTCTTCTTTCATCTATATGACAAACGCCAAGAAGGGCTTTCATGGCTTCAGCGGGAGATCGTACTTCAACATCGGCCATCGTGATCTCTGATGGATTGTGCATTGGCTAGGATGTCCGCCTCCTGCTGGGAAATCGCAGCTATTAATCGTTTAGCTTTCTCGCATGTTTGGGTCGATTGACTAATCGCAGCAGATGCCTTCTCGGGAGACAAGGATGATGTTGCGATATCCGCTACATAATCATCAGGCAATCACTTCCGGTCGGCTAATTCGGCCCAAGGTGAAGCCAAGGTGTCATCGGTCATGAAATCCTCCTGCATGGGTTCTTAGTGGTCGATCGAGGAGGCAAAGGAGCGTGAAGCCGTACATCGAGGTGGTGCCTGGGCTAGCAAATGAGTTTCTCAAGATCGCCAATGCCTCGGCAAATTATGCAGGATGTTGCCATGAAAAACAAATAAAAGAGGGGTGTTAAGAACCAAGAAAAGTACTTAAGGAGTAAAAAAGGATTTACTCGATGAAAGCCGATGCCTTGGGGGAACTCTCAAGACTGCTCAAGACGCTTTTGCCGACGAGCCGAGCCTTCGCCGACGGTTTTTCTCGAAAATTAAACCACCAAATGAGAAGCAAATCAAGGTTTGAAAAACTGGTAAGTATTTATTGTTGTTTACTTGAGGTTCGGCCTCTTTGTCAACCGACAATGATGGGCTCTGATACCAAGACCGCCGTAAGAATAGCCGCTAAACCCATTGATTGATGCGTTTTTCCGCTTTGGCTCATCGCCGATGGAGCAAAGAATATTGTGCTTACCGCAGCCTCGGAAAAGTAAAGACTAAACGGTTAGAAACATGATCGAGAAGCCAATATCAAGTTTGAAAATCATAAAGAAAACAAGCCGATACTCTACAAATACCGATGAGTTAGTATAACCCGATTTAGCCGAGGAATCAGAGTTTCACTTGAACTCGCTGGCTGCCATAAGGACCACTCGTTACCATGATAGTCCGTAAAAATGTCTCAATAACAAAATGATTAACGCGGCGGCGGTCCAAATATAGTGCTTCGATATAGGTACCCACCAAGCCGAGAAATGACCGGTTCCGGGGGGAGTTCAAGGAAAATGTGGAAGGTTAATAACTTGAAGTTCATCTGGCCAATTTCGAGATTATCTCGGCCAACCACTACGCTTGTCACTTTAGCTGGGTTCAAGGCGATCAAGAATCGCAAAGAAGGTATCACTCGCCAAAACCCAATTGCCCAAGCGCGATACGTATGGGTAGAATTCATATGATGGCCGGAAAGTCCTATTACGAATTCAGCCGACATGCGTAATGCAAGGAGAAAGAAAGATCCGATATAACTCTAAGGTTGATGCCGCATCGTGAGCCATCTGCATCCGTGAAGAAAGGAAGGCCAACAAAATCGGAAAATTATCTGTATGGAAAAAAATATTTAAAGTTGTACCGCCCAAGGAAGAAAGAATGAAAGATACTTTTGAAATCAGCGGAGTAACTTTGACATCTCCACTGCACACATTACTAGTTTTTCCCCGTATGATCGACTAGCTTGGTATTGAGGGGTGGTGCCTTCAGATAGTCTTCAAGGGAAGGCGGTGTCATCTAGAAGATCCGGATCGCCGATCGGCTAAACATATCAGAAAGCCATAGTTGAATGAACCACAGAGACCACCGATGTTGCCAACAACAAATTGAGCAAATCTTAAAAAGCCGACTCCTAATGACGCAGCATCATCGACAGACGGCTCCAAGAAGATTTTTCCAAGCGCAGTTTACGGCCTACATTAATCGCTTCTACAACAAACTGATATACTTGAGTTGGACCCAGAGACGCCCACAAAAACGAACCGACGAGCCATAGATTTAAGAAAGCTGATGCTCTTTTCGTCCGATACCAAGCCATTGACTTTGTTGTTGTGCGTAATATACTTTGACCATCCTTCACCTTTTGATCGATTGGCTTGAACTGCGGGCTCCGCCGCTATAAGTCGATATTTGGTCTCCATCCGCCTAAGACAACACAACTCACCACGTCCAAAAGAGTTGGGCCGATTGGGCTGAGCGAAGAGGAAAGCATTAAAGAGTCTCACCAAAAGTAGCATGCCGTGGCCACCAAGGGCTCATTGGCTTCGGATTGGCTAGGCTTAGCAGACACTCTGCTATGCCACTTTTCCCATTCATTTTTTTTGGTCACACCAGATGTACCATGATCTCCAAATTTCCGAGTGTCACGCCAAGCTCTAAAGCTTTTTTCCCCACTCATATATTGTAACCTTTTGCCGATAAAGGAGTCTAGGATGTCATCGCATCATCAGATTAACAAATAAATTCCCCATCGCCCTAGGTAATAATCGATTTCACTTTCGAATTGAATAAGTACTTGAGAAGAATCCATTCAGCCGATTCAAGGATTGTCTGAGTGCTTGAGCGTAAAGCCGATCGCAAGGATAGGAGCCGATTGGCAGGAGGTTCGAGAGCAAGGGAGCGTGAAAATGACCGTGGGGGTCCCGCATATATATAGCACGGTGAAAAGTAAAGGTGGCGGGAAACGAATTTGAGGTGACACTCCATTAAACCGACCGAGATTTTACTTACATGCATGGTTGTTGGCGCGGTTCCCTAAACCAACAGTGAAGAGGCCGATCGATGAAAAAGCCGATACATATTTTTGAAAGATAACAAGTTATCTTCCAAAAATGGGGGGCATATGTTTGCACCAGTTTTTGGAAATTCCCAGAAGAATCGGTAGAAAAGCATGAGTTTGGATAAAGTACGAGAATCAGGAAATTTGGATAAGCATACGACGCAAGCAGATAATAATTGGAAACTAGAGACCAGAAGGAAACTACGGTTTATTCGGATTACATTGTCGGTTGGATCAGACTTTGATCGGCTTAGCTGGGTATATAAGGCGCACAAGGCTACTTGAGAGATCATCCACAACAATCAACACATCTACCAGCTTTTACTTCCGTAGTTCTTAGTCTTTTTAGCATTGTAATCTTTCCTCCGTAAGTCGACATCGATCAAATAAAGTTGCGATCGCCGATTGTTTGATCGCATTGGCTTTTTTCAGTCCGATCTATTCTGCCTTGTTGCGATCGCTTTTCGTAATCGATCTACTTTTTACCTCAGATTAGTCTTAATTCCGCTAATCTAGTTACCCTTCTAATCGCTTGTCGATTTCTTAGCCGATTCACTTCGTATCGGCTTAATCAATTTCACATTATCTTCCTTATCGATTGCGGTCAAATCGATTGGCACGCCACAAAAATTGAACCCAAGGTGTCGGCTCGTGTGTTGTGGGCCAGAACCTCTTCACGCTTTTAAGGCCAATAAGATATATATTGCTACGATAATATATTTGGTTTTAATTCATACCGAGAAGAAACCATAAAAACTTTTGTAATCGGAGAAATAGATGTTTGATCTTGTAGCACAATTTTTTTATTGCTTAACCTTTATGTTTCGTTACCAATTTTATTCTTCGTAGCAACGCACGGGCATTGATCTAGTGTGTGTGTGTGTGTGTATGAAAATGGTTCCATACTCCTGGGTGTACGTACTCCCACTAAAAGTAACCGTTTAAACGATGTTGTTATACCTCTTTATCTTTTTGAACATACTCTAACACTGATTATAAGATACTCTAAAGTAAGTTCCATGAAAATTTTCATCATGCTCCACTTTTCATAGCATAATTTGTGTATACACTTCTTTTACATATGGAATAGCGTATATAGCAAAAATAAAGGGTTTTGATGAAAATGTTTTCAACTATATCGTATTGGAGTATCTTATAATTCTTATTGAAGTATACCGAAAGTAATAAAGAAGTATAACATATTCATTTAAGTGGTATATTAGAGGTAGGAGTATGTACAGCTGGGAGTACAAAAAAGTCTCCATATATATATGGAATTTTTTTAAAAATAATACATTTTTATTCAAAATTTCAAAATATACCACTTAAAAAATTATTAGAATATATTCCTCATGTCTGCTGGTTGGGCTTATTGAGGATATAACCCAACCAATGGGCGACAGGGGGCCAAATCGCAAAATGAACGGGCGACAGGAGGCCACGTCACCAGTCCGATGAAATGGCGACAGGAGCTAAATCGACCGATGGTCAGCGACAGGTGAACGCCTACCGCCTCCATTATAGGCGACAGAAGGCTTTCCTATTTATCCGAACGTCCCAAGACTGTGTTCAATCAACCACCAAATAAGAGAAGAAAGGAGAGAATAAGGAAGAAAAGAGAGGAAAGAAACAAAGGAGAAGAGGAAAAATGCCAAGGCAGCAAGTGGAAAGGGAAAGGAAGGCGAAAGAAGAGGAGGTGTTTGAGTGGCCACGAACATCGCTGCATCAGACCTCTTCAGATCTTTCGGAGTTGTCCCACCGATGTGTTCGTAAGGAGATGCTTGGCAGTGCTTGTCCATTCTGGGAAATTCTAACTTGGAAGAGGAGGTATTGGAAATGCCAAGAATTCGTACGAATTCACTACGAAGAAGAGCTCAAGAATCGCCAACCGTAACAATCATACGTGTTTCAGAATATTTGTAAATGAAACATTGCTAACTTATGTTTCATGCACGCCTCCGCCATCGTGGTGAATTTGAGCAATGGTATGACATGGAGATCAACCCGTGGACCAAAGGCTCCTTGATCAAGCCAACCGTAAGAGGAGTTCAGCGGCAATTGCAAGTGCAGCGTGACGCCAAGACGCTTGCACACTGCAAGGTAAGAGTGCACGGACATGGCGCATAGACGGCGGAGCCTCAGAGTATCAAGCGCACGACGGCCCGGGGGGAGCGCCCGTGATTCCGCTCTTCGCCAAGACCGGACGAGGTGCTCGCCCATGCTATCCCCATGGGATCTCGTGAACATGCACCGCCAAGAACCACAAAGCAGTACGCCTCAGTGGCGGCCGAGCTCGTGCTTGCTGGCAAGTGCTCAACGATTTTGATGGTCAGAAATAAAGCTCACTTGTTATTTTAAGCAAGACATACATAATTTAGTTTTAAAGGCTAGTTGCGCATCAAGAACCGCCGGGCTGCAAGAAGGTCGTGTGTACTCGGCTTCGCCTTGGTACACGGTGGTAGTACACCCTCGAACCTCTCAAGCAGTCCTCGCGCCACGCTCTGGGATCAACGCTATGGGGCACCACAAAGATCACCGGCGATCGAGGCCGAGGAGGTAGGAGACGCCTCAGAGGATCGCCATCTCCCCAACAGGAGATGGAAGGTGTGCGCCTCAGCCTCCACCGATCCACCAGAGCGTGATCAGGACCGATCGAACGAGAACCGAGATCCGCAGCATCCACCATCCCGCGAGGGCAAGAACCCCAAGCTCGAAGCCTAAGAAACAGAAACATGTAATTAATATAAGTATAGCACTAGTCATGGTGCTAGAACAAACATGTTTACAAATTTAAATACTGATATGTTACCTGGGGATCCAATGAGCATCGAGCGGAAAGGAATGTCATGTCGTCTCGGGCGAAGAACGCCGAGTTGCACAAGGTCCATCCTCTGAATAGCAGTAGTGAGAAGACGGCATGGACGCCGATCAACGATCGGTCCAAGAACTCAAAGGCCACTCGTCATCTCCATGCCGGTGAGCCATACCGCAAATTACAAAAATGAAAGTTATAATTAAAACACATATATAAACAAAAGCGTACGGAAAACTATACAGACACATATATAAACAAAAGCGTACGTAAAACTATACAGACACATATATAAACAAATACACACATAAAAAAAAGAGAAGCTCATAACAATATATTGAATCAATTCCAATAATTTGTCAAGACACAACACTCGCAACAGCTATGTACAAAACAGAGTTCATACAACACACGTTACATCGATGAAATATAAATTTGATATATGGCATATGATAATTCAAATTGCTTGTCATCTGGTGCGATGGCGTCATGCAGCAGTCCTCGCACAGGACGATCCTTCTCCCACCATCGGGTGACCATCTCCTCCTTCGTCTTCTTCGTTTTATGCTTGGCAGTTCTTGAACGTATGTCCTGGTTGGTTGCACAATGAGCATTTCTTCACGCGTTTGCCAGCTTTTGACTCATCCATATCATTTATTATATGCCTTGTTTTTCGATGCCCTGCTTTCCCTTTTCTCACATCAAAATCAGGGACCCAGATCCTTTCATCAACACTAGGAGTTGTGGTGAAAGAACCCACAACCCCATAACCATAAAGCTCCTCGCTCCAAGTTGCCATCACCCTTTCTTTCATAAAATATTTAGATAGATATGTACCAGGTTGCATTCCAAATAAAGCACATGTGGCTATGACATGAGAACATGGCCGATGCAAAAGGTATGGCTTGTTACACGAACATTTGCAATCAGCCTGCAAGGTGCACTCCTGGGTGACAACCCTTTGGTTGGTTCCACGCCGTCCTTTATCCCTGCAGATCACCTCGAAGCGCAGTGTCCGTGCACCAACTTTGATAGCTCTATGTTTGGCCGCCTTTTGACTCTTATCATCCATGTATTTAGTGATCATCGAAGAATACAACAACTTCTTATCTTTCATTACTATGTCAGCAGCTACATGCCTGTCCACAAAGTATTTGGTTGTACCCCTCAGCACTCCCTCGACAATTCCTACCAACGGAAGACACATCATCCCTCGTGATTACCCAGCTTGTAAACTTCTACAAAGTTAGTGGTCATCACATCAGATCCGACACCATGTGTGTCATATAACAATGACCACTTCTCTTCGGTTCGTGCTTGATCCAGTCCGAGAAACATTTGATTGGCCTTTGCCTCCCATTTACCTGTTAGTCTCCTCATCCTTTGTTGGCAGGGGAAAAGAGGCTCTGCCTACTCCTGTGTTCCACTGGCACTAGTGTTGTTCGCTTCCGCTTCCTTGTGTTTTCTTGTCAGCTCATCAAGATTTTTTCCACAGAGTTCAGAACTTACTCTCTTGGTTGTGCTTACATAGTCTTTTAAACATGTTCATCAGTACCTTGTTCCTGAATTGCTTATAGAAGTTTGCACCCAAATGCCTCATGCACCATCGACTCAAGTCCGCCATGGAAATGGCTCCTCTTCCCTGCTTTGTAAATGGGTTGATAGCACTACAAGCCAAGATGTCTCATCATGCAAAGACACACACATCTTGACGAAGTTTTGACCACCCGATCTTTAAGTTTCAGAGGAACCACGACCAACTCTCGTAGTTCTCGCTTTCACGGCTGCAAAGGCAATGGGCAACTGTTGTTCCTATCGACGCCCACAAATACAATATTTTCCTCCAGATTTCATTAAGAATGTGCCGCCCACGCACAACAATGGACGATAGTGATAGAACGCCTTAATGCAAGCTCCGAATGTGAAGAACACTCTCCTCAGATGCCTTTTAGTTGGCCACTTGATTGACGGACAATCTTGATAATCATAGTAGGTCCTGAGATTTCTTCCTCGAATGCAATCGAAAGCAAAGGCAAAGTGTTATGGTACGAGTTTTCAAACTTCCTAAGCCTCATTTCTAATGCCTTCTATTTCGCCCTCCATGCCTTCCCATAGCTAATTGTGTACTGATATCTGTTCTCGATTGCTCGGATAATAGCATGGGGCTCAAAACTCAGGTTCTCCACTATCTCTGCGTACATGATGCTCGCGACATACCCGGATGATAGGTTCCTGTGAGCCATCACTGTTTCCTCAATCATATAGGTATGCTGCTCAACCTTCGAACATAGCCAATGGGTGCCCCATTTGGGCTTGTACGCGTGCACTCTACACGGACACCCATGTTTCTCACACACCACGTCGTACCAGGTTGGAGTGGATTTCTTAACCTCAAAGTCCTTCTTAATGATAAAGCCCAATCTTTCACTAAGATCCTCGCGACAACCTCTTTTGTTCGGCACACACCGTTAGGGCCTAACCTCATTGTCACTATATCGCCAAGGTATATCGTTGCTTTATTGACAACCAACTTATCAAATTGTCAAGCAGGTTTCTACTCGATCTGGTCAGAACAACCCAAAATTTGGGTTTTCAAAAATTTTATATTTAAATTAGCTTTTCAAAAATTTTACATCAATCTCATTTGATTAAAGAAGCTTAATTTAGAATTTTCTAAATCTAAAACAATTTAATGTGCCTTCGTGTACATCCAATAATTTAAAATTTAGTTTTTACAGTGTTCTTTGTATCTCAGGGAATTTTCTAAATTTGAGATTTGCTAAAAATTAATTAAATTTTTAATTTAAATATTTGGATGTTAATTGGATTTTTATTGATTTTTAATTTGAATTATTAATTGTTCTAAGCGATTCTATATCCAAATTCCAATTCAAACTTTTCCTTTCAAATTCCATTTAAATTCAAAATTTGGATTTCCCTCGGTGTTCTAATTAAACCAGCATCCATATCCTTCCAAACAAAAGTTCAATCCTTTACCGTCCGTAAAGTCAAAATTTCAATTTCAGTCCTTATTCGAAATTTCACCTGAGTTCCAAAATACTTCAAAAATCTCAAAATTTATAGAATTAGGTTTCAAATATTCCAAAATTATTTTGGAAATTTTTCCAAGATTTATGGAATCTCTCTGGTATTTTATCTCTCGCGCTTTTTATCAAATCCAATATTTTCGTCCCGGAATTGTCTAAATTCGAAAAATCATTAAAATTTATTGAAACTAATTTTATTGGGTTTCAAATAATCTCTAGTATTTTTGAGAATTTTTCCAAGATTTTTAGATCATTTTTGCTATTTTATTCCTCGCGCTTTATCCCTCCATTTCTTCCGGCCAATGAGAAAGCGACATGTGTCCTTTACTGTTCATCTTCAACCTCCAGCCATTCGCACTGTTCACGTTCCAGCCCCATTTGCAGCCCAAACTTCAAATGCTCATAACTTTTGTAATTCTCAACAAAATTGAGTGAGGTCAGTTGCAAAACGACCGTGTCATCAAGGACTTCAATTCTCCTATAGTTTTCCCCTCTGAAATCAAGTGAAACGTAAACTGTAAGCACTTCTTTGCCGTTTCTTGTTTAGGCCATAACTTTTCCGTTTCTCATCCTCTCAACTCGTGTGACCACCCAAAACATGAGTTTCAGTCTCCCCAACACGGTGCTCACACTTGCCCTCCATTTCCAGAACACATGCCCTTCCGAAAATCGAAGAAACGATCGCCGGACGTCCTCCGTTGACATCACCGTGTCATCTTTTGATCCGGTAAGGCAAATCGACTTCCGTTCACGTCATGTTGTGTGCATTAGTGTGTAGATCATAACCCCTCAAGAAAATCCAGGTTTCATCAAGAATTGCTCCAGGAATTTGCGTTTGTTCGTCGTCAAGTCGGGTTCCGTTCGTCGTCGATTCCTCCCAAACCGGTAATACCCAATCAAATTCCTTTTAGATATAGCCTAATATGATCATGCTCTACGCCGTGCTCCTGCTAGTTTTGAGAATTTTTTCGTTTTATGGTGTTTTTGGCCGCCATGCCATTCGGTCGGTTTTGGTCGCCATGGCGTCGCCGCCGCTGTTCGCCATCCCTGCCGTTGGCCATCATGCCCATGGGCTCCTCTCACCTCTCCACCCCATCCCCACCCCTGGCCGGCCCTCAATTGGCCAATGTCACCCCGAATTGCGCAACGCACGCCAATTGCTCGATAAAATGCCTGTGAAGCCGGTTTTTGCGTTTTTCTTTGTTTTCTTAACCTAGCCACCACCCCAACCTTGTGTAGACCTACCATGACCTCTCCCACATGTCCTCACCTCAGATCAACTCATCCAAACCCGAGAAACTTTGCCCTCATCCTCCGAAGCGCCGCCGCACATCGGCCATATTTTGAGGCGTGTTCCCCATCAACTCGTTGACTCTTTTCAAGATCTGTTTATGTCACGTCGTGCCTCAAGGTACCCTCTGTCTTTCATCCAAATTTGGTGCAATTTCATTCACTGGATCAAAAGTTATGATCACCCAAAGATCAAATCTTGCCAGAGCCCGTTCTCTCTAGTTTCTGCGAGTTTGGCCATGAAATTTTTATGGTAGACTCCCCTTGATGTACCCTACACGGTGCTCACCCTAACTCAAGGTTTTACCTGCGGGATTAGTGCATAAAAATCAATCTTCCCCGATCGATCGCTGACGTAACAAAGCAGGAATGGCATCGTATGCTCTCGCTGATCCAAAAGGTAAAAATCCGATCTCTTCACGCCATATCGTGTTCTAGGATCTCAGTAGGCTCTCTGAATTTTTTGTAATTTTTCATTCGTTATTCTAGTAGTTATGGCTATTAGATCTATTAGTCATGTAATGTACCAGTAGTTAATCGGCCAGTGATTAATCCGGCGTCGCCGCCAACCGCCTATTTTGCTGAGTTCGCCTCAAATGCGTTCTACACGATGGACATTTCCCTTTGTCAGTGCATCTACCGAAATTCTTTTTATTTGTCGGCGCCGCTCCGTGCCACCGTCACGAGTCGTTGCTTGCCTCGCACCGCATCATCGTCCTCGTGCCATTTTGTCACTTTCCATGCGCTGCCATGTACCCAAGCTCTGGTATTGTTTGTGCAAGAAGCCTCTAATGGTGCTCCGTTAAAACAGCCAGAAACAGGAAGCGAAGCACTGTAGATACAGTGCAATTTCGTAATTTCAGGATTTTCTTTCTAGTTAAACTTCGCTTGATCCGCTTCTCCTCCATCCGAACTCGAATCAAGTGATTCAAATTTCTAAATTCATATAAATTCAATACCTTCATGCCAGTATAAATTTTATAATTTTTAGAATTTATTTGTATCTCGCTATTAAATCATTGTCTGCTTTATGCGGTCTCATCGCCTCGGCATTACCCATTCGCCAGCACAAATTTGCCATGCAGTTGCTATGTCATGACCTCGCTGTCTCTATCTATCACGACGGATCGTCACCTTGAGCGTCCCGTCATCGCTTCGCCCCATCGTTAACGCCCGCCGTTACTGCTCCATCATTAACGCTTTACATTGTTAACGTTTCGTCGCTAACCTTGTTTTGCTCTCATCGCAAGCGTGCATTAAAGTAAAGGCCCTAGTGCGATGTCATCATATTCTCTATAGCCTTGATGTGATCTAGCTTTATCACATTAAGCTTAGCCCATCGTGAACTAACAAATCTTCATGGACCCGGTCTATGGATCGAGAGCCATATGTCATTGTCTGTCTAATCAAGATAGCAACTTCAAAGAAAATATTCTTTGGAATACTATTCCTTCTTTCCCGGTTATTAATCTTTCTCTTCGGTGTATTTTCTGAAAGCCGTTCTCTTTTGTCTAATCATCGACCTAATCCACTCAAGTTCCTAATCTTTTCTAAACCATTGTGCCCAATGCTATTCATTCTTAATTTGGAGTTTACTTGATTTGCTTTTCGAGTTTTGTTGTATTTATGTTTGTTTATCGTTAGACACGTTCTTTGAAAGTCGTCAAGGAGCCGAGGATCAAGCAAGCGGAGATTGAAGATCGAGGATCAAGGATCAAGATAAAGAGTAAAGATCAATAAAGATAGCAAGGGCCAGGCAAGTCGTGCTTTGATCATATTGCTCCCAGTTTTACAAATTTACTTTGATTCAAATTATTGCATGCTAGTTCAAAAATTAAAATGATTTAAATTAATTTGGGATTAGTTATACAATCTAATTGCTAATATCACCTTGGCATGATTAATTGTATGCCATAATTCATTTGTCACCCTAAGATGGTTGATTATTAGTTGGTTGTTATTACTTGCCAACGTGGGTTGGTTAGACTGTGTACAATTGCTTAGCCATGCCACGCAACTCATGTCTTTTGAAAATAAAAGAATAATACCGATTAATGGATTATGAATTGTGTTTGTGAATGGTGTAACGTGTTGCCACACGATGACGTTGATATGTGGAACCAAATTGGTTCTACATGGATGTTGAGTTGTTGTTGGCATTGTGTTGCACAATAATCAACTCAGAGTGATAAAGGATTTATATGGGGCAAGTGGCAAGTGGCTTTATGCTGTGGGCCATCGTGGCATTTGGGTGGGTTGAGTGTTGTGAGGGTCAGGCGCCAATTTTGAGAGAAGGATGTCTTGCCTCGCCGGGCTAAGGGCTTCACCTTGCAAGCCTTTGACCCGAGTCACTCAGACAACCACATGTCCGAATGGGAAGACCTAGTTTAGTAGGATTCTGATATCTCACCTTTGATACCTCCAGTGGCACCATCCGTGGGTGATCAGATGGGGAGCGTGACTGTGTTATGGCTTGGTACCCAATCCAATCTGTTTGTTGGTCCTATACTTCGCCTCGAGCGAGGAAGTGATAGTGAAGGCAACCCGGAGAGGTTCCTAGGTTGAGATAGAAGTTTTAAAAGCTTTGTTATGATCGCTCATTCACATACTCTTGTATGGTGATTCACTACCGACGTGATGAGTTGATTGTATCTTGTGGGTAAAATGTACAACCTCTGCAGAGTGTAAAACTATTCGAATAGCCGAGTCCGCAGATCGACAATGCTCGAATTACAAATAAGGGTAGAGTTTTGAAAATAAAATGAGGTTGGGAATGTAGACAATGTGATATGGAAATTGGTTAAGGATGAGAAATATTTTACTTGAGAATGATTACGAAATTTATTATGGGTAGTAATTGTTTTACTGCTTTTCTATCTATTTATGATTATTTGTGAATGCTGCTTTATTGCAAAAGAACCATTCAGCCATTCCTTTGGAATAAGCCATGCATGTAGTAATAGAACTGCATTCTGTGCATGACTTGTTGGGTATGGTTGTGTACTCACCCTTGCTTTAACAAAACATCACCAGCCAGGAGAAGTCTTTGTCTTCAAGAAGGAGAAGTTCTACAAGAAGGCTAATATCTAGGAGTTGAACCTTGTCAAATGTCTGTGGTATTTTGATAGGATTCACCAACGCTTCTTCGCTCCGTCATTGTTTCGCTTTTACTCTGAATTGAAGCCATCTAGGCTTCACAATTGTAAGTTGACCTTAAGGTTGTTCAACATGTTATATTAAAAGATGAATTCTTTATTTATTATTCCGCTGTGTATGATTGTGATATTCATCTTTGTTAACTGTGGGCACTAGCGATCGATCTCGGGACTAGTGCTGAAAACACGAGGGTTTCGGATTGCGAATTGGTCCCGACACCGGCACAAGCGCCTCAGAACTCCATCTTCCTCATCCGACTCATCGTCGTCCTCCACTTCTGCTATGCTGTACTCATGGTCTTCCTCTTCCATTCTAGCTGTTAATTCATCAATTTGATCACCTTCGTCTACCTATCCCCGCTTCTTGTCCAACATTTTCATCATCCTCCGAAACTCTACTGCTCACCACTTTGGCAAATGATGTCATCATTCCATCACGAACATGCCGCTCACTGCTAGATTCCCCATTTTGTCACCAAAATTGAGCTCATTTTGAGGTGACTACACTCACCGGCGTCCAACTCTGCTTTGGGGGCAACATCCTCATCATATGCTTGCACTAAAAGCACCCGATTCCATCCCGTTGCTCTCGCCTCACATATGATCTCCACGACACGGTTCCTTCACTCAACTAGTTCCTAGTAAATGGGTCGTTAAGATACTACATAGGCAAAATACCTTCAACTCGCACTTCTCTTGTTCCATCCAAAAGTATAATACAACCATTTCAACACGTATAAATGTGCGCCTCTAATCCAACTCAAACTTCGTTCACATACCGCATGTTACTTAGATCTCAACCTCCAAACTATGGATTACAACCCCCTCTCCATAATAGATTCTAAATGGAACTCATTTTGTCATATCTGCGAATCCATTCATTCACCCACGAATTAATTACTTTCCGTAAAAAATACTATGACACCTAACATAACTATACCTACATGCTACAAAAATATATATCTAACTGTAAAAAACATCTAAATTCCTAAGAATATATATCGATGTACTTCTATCCGTAAAAAACATCTAAATTCCTAAGAATTTATATCGGTGTACTTCTATCCGTAAAAAAATCTAAATTCCTAAGAATATATATCGGCGTACTTCTATCGGTAAAAAACATCTAAATTCCTAACAATATATATCGACGTACTTCTATCCGTAAAAAACATCTACATTCCTAACAACATAAAGATTACCTACATCTAACTACATTTCCATGAATATATATCGACATACTCCTATCCGTAAAAAATATCTAAATTCGCTAGATCTATCCGTAACATATCAATTTACCTAGATCTAAAACTATTTCTAATCTACCATAATTTACTGCTAAAAAAAGTAAACAACAGAAATTTACCTCTAAATAGTCACGTAGAGTCCCTCCGTCTTCCTCTTTTTCTCTCCTCTTTCCCCCTCTTCCTCTCCCTCTCCCTCTCCCTCTCTTTCTCAAACTCTAAACCGAGCGGATGAAATGGCTACAGTGCCGGGTGATAGCTTTATAAAATCATCCCTATCGCCATTTCATCGGGCGACAGGGGCGCGCGCCTCCCTTGTCGCCATTTCATTGGGCGACAGGCGCCGGTTTGGCTTCTGTCGCCAAATCATCGGGCGACAGGGGCTAGGGGGTGACGTAGCCTCCTGTCGCCCATTTTTTTTATGATTTAGCCCCGTCAGCCTGGGGTATTTTTTGTGGTATATTTTGAAATTTTGAATAAAAATGTATTATTTAAAAAAATTCTATATGTATACACACACATATATATACACACAAGATAATTACTGGGACACTATGATGCTCGGGCACCATGATCCAAACAGTACTTTCCTATGTATTTTGATGTGAAATTTTGAAACTTCTAGGATGTTGAGTACTTAAGCCAGTTTTTGCTAACTAGTTCAAACAAGTTTGAACTAAAATTCAAACTTGAGTTTCCTTTTTTGGTGATAGTTTGATTGTAGGTATGTGCTGATTTTATATATAAATCAGCAAAGCATGTTATCTAATTCGTTCAAATCTTTGAATTCGAGTATATTTTTTCTAAGGTATGTGTTTCATTTGAATTATTATAGATGGATATATACCTTAAAACTAAAAGTTTCAAAAAATATACCTAGATTTGGCTTGAATTCGCGCATTTAAAATCATTGTGCCCAGGCTCCATGGTGCCCCATATTGGCGTCCTATACACACACAACTAATGATATTCAAGCCACCTCCTTCGTTTTAAGGGTAAGAAAATTCCACAATAATCCTAAATTCTAGAAATTCTCATATTAATCGGAAGAAAAGGAGAAAGATCTCCACTTATTTTGGTGGGACTAGATTATAACAGTGCAGATTAATCATATATAATAAATACATTTATATTTCAATAATTGGAAGTAAAGCTGTATATCAAAGAAAAGATCTCCACCACTTATTTTGGTGGGGCATTGTATTTCAAAAATTGGAAGTAGAGCGTATATCAAAGAAAGGATCTCCACCACTTATTTTGGTGGGACCAGATTATAACAGTGCAGATTAATTATATATAAACAGAGTTATATAACAAATACAATTATATTTCAATAATTAGAAGTAGAGTTGTATATCAAATACAATTGTATCTTATATCTAGACGCGCAGTTGCGCTAGTAAGTCTGCTAGTTGTTCTGGACGTGGGACACAAGAATCAAACGATCCATCTCTCTCACTGATTCTCTCGGTCTCTTCCATGTTCCCCCTCACCTCTTCTTCTCCCTCAGCGGTAATGTGGATGGAACCTAGATCCAACAGGCGGGGTTGAGGGCAACTACGGTGGCAGCCAGATCCAGCCGGCATGGTTGAGCATGATGACCATGGTGGCCAGATCAGCCCTGTTGTATGTTGGAAAACATGACATAAGAGAGAGATAGACGTCAGCCATTCAATGGACTGGCTCCAAGAGAATAATGGAGACATGGCCATTTATAGGGATGAAAACGGAGCGGATTCGGTCGGATAGTGACATTTCCATATCCGCTCACATTTTTTTCACCCGGATGCGGATACGGATACGGATAATTGAAAAACGGATCGGATATTAAATCGATAACGGATAATAATAAAACGGTTAGTAATCGGAGTCGGATCAAAAACGGAAACGAAACCGAATATTTAGTCGGATAATATGCAAACGCGAAAACACAAGTTTCAACACATAATATTAGGATTTAGAGTACATAATCCACAAACATAACAAAACTTATAGAATAGTGTTCAAAACAAACATAAGGTAACGAAATCTTAACATAGGAGCACATTGTTCAATGTTCATAGATAATTTGCAATGCCAAACAGAAGCTTCGATAGTTAAGCTTTGATTATTCAATTGAAACTTCGGCACACAAATATAGTTAAGCTTCTGGGGTATTGCATTCAAAAGAGCGAGAGGATGTTGGTATTTGAATATATGCCAAAGCCAAACAGAAGCTTGGATCGCTAGAAGTGTTGGGCCAAGAATCGCTAGAAGTGTTGGGCCTCTGGCCCATCCCGGCTCCACCCCCGGAGGCCTGTTGATGATCCAGATATCCGGACACCGGATATCCATATCCGCTCCGTATCCGTCGGATATCACCTCTCCCATATCCGCTCCGTATCCGTTTTCCCCGATCCGGATAATTATCCGTATCCGTATCCGATGGATATCAGATTCTTTTGCCATTTCCCTAAAAACGGATACCGGATACGGATACGGTCTAGATATTATCCACTCCGTTTTCACCCCTGGCCATTTATACAGGTTCAGGCGTTAATAAAGTCGTCATACTCCTGTCGATATGTCCTTGGGCTTGGGGTAGAGGGAGTGCCACCTTGCTTGGGAGTGGCCCTGAGGGCATACCAGTTTGATTCTGTTTTGTATTCCATTAGTGTCCTTCCTTTACAAGTGAGGGTTATAATGAGGTTTTATAGGTTCTCAGCCTAATACACAAATACTGTCCTACCCCTAGTATGGTGACTTAAGCGAGTGCATTTTTGTCATTCCCAGGAGGTGGTAGTGGATCCCACATCATCGCTCCCAAGAGGCAGGCCTCTGACTTCGAGGTTCCACGAGGGGTCCCGAGGCTTAAACCCTTCTTTAGGGGCCGACCTTATGGGAACCACACGATTTGGTGGTCCCAATCGTCAGTCGACCTCAAGCCAGAAGAGAATGTCCATCCATCTCCATGAGCGCCTAGGAGAGCACCCTAGTGGACTGGATGTTGAGCCATATGCCTTATAGACGAGACTGAGGGGAAGCGCCCTAAAGGGAAGGGCACTTTACCAAACTATTGGTAGGTTAGGACACTACGCCATGTGCCCTTCTCCGGGTAAGAATTGAAGTGCCATAAGGGGCACATGACTTGGTGATCTCACTCATCAGTGGATACCAAGCAAGGTAGTAGTGCCCTTCTATCCCAACGGACGCTTTTAGGGGCATCCTCACAACCAGGAATTGAGTCTCATGCCTCATGGAAGGGAACAAAGTAGAGTGCTCGGAGGGCTAGGCACCGCACCATGTACCCTCCTTGGAGGGACGCTAGAGTATGGAACCTCCCATCCGGGAAATGATAAGGTCTCCCAAGCACTACCCAGGAGGTGATGGAGTCTCTCCAACATTCACCATATACCCTACTTGGAGGGACAACGGAGTATGGGACCTCTGATTCACGAGATGATGGGGTCTTCTAGGCACTACCTGAGAGGTGAGGGGGTTTCCCCGGCGCTACCTAGGAGGTGATAGGGTCTCTCCAACACTATTTTCTATCTGAGAGGTGATAGAATCTCCCGAACACTCATCATGTACCCTCTTCGAAGGGACGACAGAGTATGGGACTTCCCATCCAGGAGGTAATGTGGTCTCCCATCACTACCCGAAAGGTGAAGGGGTCTCCCCAATACTACCTGAGAGGTGATGGGTCTCCACGACACCACTTTCCATCTGTGAAGTGATGAGGTCTCCCCAACACTATAGTGGACTGAGAACTTGTTCGAGTGTCCGGTGGGATAGGTCACCTTATCTTGCACTCTACCATTGGGCAGAAGGCGGAGTACGCTAAGGGACACAAGCATCTCCTTTCATGATGTGGGACAGAGAATAGGCCCCCGACTAGGAAGGTCTTAGGATTTCCTCCAACAAGCCTCGACCATATAGCCTCTCTCTCCTCTCCATCTCTCCTCAATGGCGCGATGGCCATGGCAACAAAGGAGAGTGCACAGCCGGCGGCCTTGGAACCCTTCGCCTCATTCTCCACTGTGATGGTTTCCTCTACCTTGCTAGCTTTCACGCCAAATCCAGCAAGGGTGAGTCTGGAATAGTCATGGCGCGTCGGCACCCCAGTTTCGTCACCTTGTCCCCATCTCCAGCTATTGGATCAGGCGGTCTTCTTTGTAGTCATGTTCGCCTTTGTCTCTACAGCGATCGGCTCTGCATTGGCTTCCCTAATTGCTCCTATTTTTCTTATTTTTCTCTTGAAATTTCTTAACAAGAGACTAAACCGAAAAATGTAAATCATATATATGCGTTTTGATTTTTTGTTTTTTGTTGCAATTTCTTGAGAAAAAATGTGGGCAATTTCTTAGTTTGCAGATTCTTTAAGATGAAATCCAAACGCTCGTCCGATTTCTTGAATACAAAACTGTTTGTTGATTTCTTGAATCCGAAAAATCTTGGTTCGTGAATTCCAAAATGTTATTTTTTGTTCAATTTCTTGAATTCGAAAATCCTAGTTTTTGAAATGCCGAATGTAATTGATTGTTTGATTTCGTGAATCTAGATCATACAAGAGAGAAGGTGAATGATTGGTTCATACCGAAGACGATGGGGAGAATTAGGTATGGCAATGGATCGGGTCGGGTGCCAGTTTTACAAAACCCGACCCGATCCCGAATACCTTATCGGGTAAAAACTATACCGAATCCAATGGTACCGGCTGTGTCTGTAGTAGTACGCTGGCAATAGGTTGGTCGGTGGATTTTGTAAACCCGACTCGACAAGAAAACCCGAGCCAAACCCGGCGGGTACCTAGAACTCGACCCTAAACCCGGCGGTACCGGAACTCGAATTGCACCATGGGTATATATGCGTATTTCAAAATTCGATAGGTATTCAAAGGTGAAAATTAGAACCCGAACCCATCTCGAGTACCCGACCCGAAGAACCTGTGGGTATAAATTAGAACTCGAACCCGACCCAATCAAGTGCAAAACTCGCGGGTCTGATCGCCATTCCTAGGGAGAATGGGAGTAGGTGGAGAGAGATAGGAGAGTAGATAGACACGTGTTTGACTAAGAATTATATTTGGACTGTATTGCCTTTTTCATGTGCACCAATCTCAAAGCAAAATGCATGGCATGGATAGTGGATGTGCATCCACGTAACTGTGGTTTGGCTTTTCCGCTGGCAAATGGCGAGTCGTAATGCGCCACACAACCGGCTGATGGTGATGCTAGCACAAACCCGGACGCTGATCCAGCGATTTGGTGGGCTAATTCTCGATCAGCTTTTCCTCTTCTTGTAAAGGAAGATTACGGAGAGAAAAGTCCGATTTAACACGTCGGTCGATTGGGCTAGCGACCGCGGACCGCCTGGTAGTCGTCGAACTGGGATGGCGTCGTCGCCGCGAAGTCGCCGGCACGTGCCGCACGTCATTCGCCGGCGGTAGCAAAGGCGTTTTGTCATGACTCACAGGCGCAACTGCCCCCACCACAAACGGTTCCCGTAAGCGCGGACAGAGTTCGCCTTCCGACTATATATGAACGACGACGGCAGCAGCTACGATATAGAATAATAGAGCAACCCTCCAATCCACCACTGAAGATTGGAGGAAAAGAGTGGTGGGGTACAAGTACTCGAGTAGAGGGGGAAGAGGAGGCGGCGGGTGAAGGGCGAGTCGAGATGGCGGCGACGGTGGCGGGGAGCCATGTGGAGTTCATCCGCGCGCGCAGCGACAAGCGGGAGTACCGCCGGGTGGTGCTCCCCAACGCGCTCGAGTGCCTCCTCATCAGCGACGCCGTCACCGACAAGGTCCGTCTCGATCGCGTTCCCCCAGTGTCTCGCCGCGGAAGCATGCATGCTCGCGGATTGGTCAACGATTGATTCGGTGGTGATTCCTCTTCCTCTCGCTGTGCGCAGGCGGCGGCGTGTATGGAGGTCGGCGGGGCTCGTTCAGCAATCCGGACGGGCTCGAGGGCCTCGCGCACTTCCTCGGTGAGTTCAGTTCCTCCTTCCACCCTCCGCGCCATCGGCTTCGCTGCGTGGGCGTGATCTAACCACCGGATTCGTGAGTGAGGCTTCGGGCTAGGCAGTGGTTGGGTTGGGTGGGGATTGTTCGTTAGGACGCCGCCATGGATGAATCTCATCCCCCTTTTGGGATCCGGCTGGGATCTCGAATTGTCGCCATCGAATCAAGGAGACATGGAACGCTTGCTCGCTTGCATGGCGACATTTCCCCCCGGTGCTGGTAGTCAATGGATTTTTCCTGTAAAAATCGAACAAGTCAGTGGTTGGTTGAGTTGTCGCTGGGCGTGTCTTGACCGTCGGACCACACCATCGATGGTTCAGAAGTGTCTAGCAAAAAATCCTACGATGCTACTTTATGCATTATTTGTTGGGCAAAATTATTGCTAGTCGGCGACAAAGTTAGTTAATACAGTAGTACAAGTTTTTATGAGCGATAGAAGAATTTCGTGGTAGACACGGCGGTTCGGTCGGGCGGGCCAGAGTCCAAGACGGGAGCATGTCGTTCTCCAAATAATTTAGCCTGCTCTGCTCAACTGCTCTACACACAGGGCAATATCATCGATAATCGCTCAAATATGGTAATTATCGATTATATCGAGTCGGTTCAGTATTTAATACCGGTCGGTAAACCAATTAAAATTTAAAAATTCAAAAAATTCAAAAATTTATACAACGTAAATATCGCGATAATCGATGAATATCGCTCGATTTTCGATGAATATCGAGTGAAAATTGCTCAAAAAATCGATTGCCGAAAAAGGATCGATTATCGAGGTATATCGAATGATTATCGGTAAAAATCGATTTTTTTTTTAAAATTTCTTTAAAAAGTTTGATTTCGAAACCTTCAATTTTTGACGATTTTTAACCGATCATTGACGAAATGAGTACCGGCCGAGGGACGATTTTTAAGGTCAAATCGATAATGTAAACCCTGCCTACACGTTGCTGCCTGTTCTTGGCAGCTTGCTTGACAGTATATTTGAGGGTTAGCACAATCACAAAAATGTTTACACTTTCGGTCTGTGAGCCGAACCGATATGTGCCGATTTTGTCTGGCGGGTGTATTCCAATGACAAGTGGTAACAACACAATATAAAGGAGTAGTACTGAGCTACACATGCGGGACTGTACCAATTTACGGCAAGTACTGACTGAGCTACACTTCCGGGATTGTACCAATTCATTGCAAGCGCTGAGCTACACTTGTGGTATTGTATCGATTTATTGCATATGTTTATGCAAAGGCATATTGCTGACAAAACCACATAAAGCTAAATTGATAGTCTACTCTAGACTAGAGAGGCATCGTTTTCTTTGCATGATTTGTTACTCTTTTAATGGAAAAATGTTTGATGAGTATACAAAGTAACCTATTGGGATGGAGGAAACGATCAGCATGATGACTGTTGGTCGCATCAAATCAAATTCATTTCCACTTGAGCATTTTCTCTGTTTTTTTCTTGCCTTGATTTATTACCATGGACTTGCTTGCAGAGCATATGCTATTTTATGCCAGCGAGAAATACCCTGGAGAACATGATTATACGAAATATATCACAGAGGTACCTTCTACTAATCAACTCCAAGAAAACATTCTACCTCCTTTCGCTTCATCATATGTTTGCTTGCAAGTATTACTCACACTATGAAATGTGATATGCTGATAAGAAAAAAAAAAGGAATTTGTTAGGCTATGATAGGTGGCACCTTATGACCGATTTCTGTGATTTTACGCAAGGAAATCTAAACTTGTACGTACCATAGCCAGGCCTACTCCATTGGTCGCAGAGCGCAGGCCAAATACTTACGCCCCGCGGGGTTCCGGCCTAACCGCCTAAGGTCCAATCTCAACGCTCTCAAACCAAATACAGTGGTGATGCCTAAGGTCCAATCTTAGAGCTCTCAAACCAAATACACCAAGCACTGAAGCCAAAATCCGTGCTCGCCAATGTACTATGTTTCTGTGATAACGTTACATGCAGGACAAATGCTGTAAAGAAAAGCAACATTAATTTTCAGACTAGCAACAACTCAGCGATCCATCATGTCATAAGTTGGTAAAGAGGTCCATACCTTGTATGATGTGGTTTAGGGTTTGTGGTGGCACTGGTTCGGTAACAGGAAAGGTAGGGCTGAAGAACGCCCTCCTTAGCCTCGGGCTTGTCCCTGGCTCAGGAGGCTCTGTTCCTAGATTAAGAGATCAACTGAATTCTTTATTGCCTCAAACATGCAGCAATAACCCCTTTATATACTAGGGGAGCCTGACACCTTATTGCAACCGACTACAACTCCTAATCGGATAAGTATATCCGAACTCTTAACTGATTACAGGAATAAGGATAAGGACTCTTAACTGATTAAGGAATAAGAATACCAACTAGGACTCTTAACTGATTTAAGGAATTAGAATACCAACTACTTCTTACACACAGATTCTCAATCTGCTGTCCTGTTTGTGCTAGACACGGTTGAATCATTCGGAACCCTTTTGTGTCGATGCTCATAGAACTTGCCCACAAAAGCGTCCACAACATTTCCACCCGCCTGGCGAAACAACTCGTCCTCGAGTTGGAACTGCGGGTACTGTTCCTTGAAGACCTCCAAACTGAGCCATGTCGCTTCAGCCGCAGGACACCCTTTCCACTGAACCAAGGGTTCCCAAACTCCCCGATTGAGCCGAGCGCGAACAATGTTGCTGGGGGAAGGTACTACCCGTCCATGCACAAAATCAGGAAGTGGAACGTCCGATGTGGGAGGTGTCCCCTCATACTTCTTCAATAACGCCACATGGAAGACATTATGGATGCGAGCCTTGGCCGGAAGTCGTAGACGATAAGCTACTGTACCAACTCGCTCCAGTATAAGGAATGGTCCATAGAAGCGTGGAGCCAGCTTAGAAGAAGTATTATCCTTGACGCCCGCAGCCGTGCGATGATGCAATCTGAGCCAAACCCAATCACCCACTTCAAAACTCACATCCCTGCGCGACTTATCTTGATATTGTTTCATCAGATCTTGGGCTTGACTAAGACGCTCGCGAATTTCAGCCAAAAATTCATCCCGATTCTGTAGTTGCCTGTCCACCGCAGCAACCTTGGCAGTACTGGCTTCATAGGATAGTATGGTTGGTGGCGCTCGCCCATACACCACCTGGAATGGAGTGGTCTTCAATGCTGTTTGATATGAAGAATTATAACAGAATTCCGCCCACGGAAGCCATTGGAGCCACTGCTTGGGACGATCACATGCGAGGCAACGAAGATACATAACAATAATGCGATTAACTACCTCTGTCTGGCCATCACTTTGAGGATGGAAGGCAGTACTTAAGTGAAGCTGAACGCCGGAGAGACGAAACAAATCAGCCCAAAAATTGCTGGTAAAGACCGGGTCTCGGTCACTGACAATAGAAGACGGAATCCCATGCAGGCGGACAATGTCGGCGAAAAAAGCCCTAGCAACTGAACTTGCTGTGTATGGATGTCCCAAGGCAATAAAGTGAGCATACTTATAGAAACGATCAACAACTGTCAAGATAACGGATTTGCCCCCAATTTTAGGTAAACCCTCCACAAAGCCCATACTAATATCTTGCCAAACCACACTAGGGATAGCCAAAGGCTGCAATAACCCCGCTGGATGGAGATGCTCAGTCTTATTGCGTTGGCAAGTGGTACACCCGCGCACAAATTCCCGCACAATCTTGGAGGAATGCGGGTGATAAAAGGAAGAGCGCAGCCGATGAAGAGTCTTTTGTGTCCCTTCGCGACTGCCGTGGGCTTCCATCAACAATTGTGTCCAGAGAGGGGAATCTGGTGGCACATATACCTTTCCCTCATATAGAAGAAGTCCATCCACATTAGTCCAACCTGTTGCAGCAGTTCCGGCAAGGATTTGAGTACTGATTTCACGGGCTGCGGCGGAGGACTTGAGCTCATTGCGGATCTGATCAAAGAGGGCAAATGATGGGGATGAAATGGAAGCTAACAATGGTGTATCCTCCTCCCTGCGCGAAAGAGCATCAGCCGCCCCATTTTGTCGTCCTGGCCGGAATTCCACTGTGAAGTCATAACCAAATAACTTGCTCACCCATGTATGCTGAGGAATTGTGGAAAGGCGCTGATCTAGGAGGAACTTGAGGGTGTAATGATATGTCCGAATAGTGAAGGAGCGCCCCCATAAGTTTTGCCTCCAATGTCTAACTGCCTTCACCAAGCCAATTAACTCTCTCTCATATGCAGCCAACTTAAGGTGATGGGGAGCCACTGGTCTGCTGAAGAATGCAATAGGCCCTGCCCCTTGATGTAGGACTGCTCCAAAACCTGTCCCTGAAGCATCACAGTCCACTATGAAGCGCATATTGAAATCAGGGAGTTGTAATGTAGGGCCTGTTGTCAGTGCTGTTTTGAGGTTAAGGAAGGCAGTATCAGCCTCTTGTGTCCAGGAGAAAGCCTCTTTCTTGAGCAACTTAGTGAGAGGAGCAGCTACCGCACCATAGGATTGGATAAATTTGCGATAGTACCCTGTAAGACCAAGAAAACCCCGCAATGCTCGGACTGTTTTTGGTGTTGGCCAGTTAATGACTGCTTCCAGTTTACTTGGATCCCTGGCTACTCCATTCCTTGAGATGACATGGCCGAGATACGCCACTGATTCTTGGCCGAATAGACATTTGGAGCGTTTAAGGACCAATTGATGATGGAGCAGCACTTGAAGAACTATCCTGACATGCTGGAGATGTTGAGACCATGACGAACTATAGACCAAGATGTCGTCGAAAAAGACCAACACAAAGCGGCGTAAGTACATTTTGAGGACTTCATTCATAAGGGCTTGGAAAGTGGCGGGAGCATTGGTCAAGCCAAAAGGCATGACGAGGAATTCAAAATGGCCACGATGAGTACGAAACGCCGTCTTCTCAATATCATCGGGATGCATGCGCACTTGATGATACCCGCTGCGAAGATCCAACTTGGTGAAGTAACAAGCGCCCTTGAGTTCATCGAGGAGCTCGTCGACTACCGGTATAGGGAATTTATCCTTGACTGTTTAAGCATTTAGTGCTCGGTAATCCACACAAAAGCACCAAGAATTATCATGCTTCCTGACCAATATCATAGGTGAAGAGAATGGTGAAGTACTGGGCCGAATAAGTCCTTGCTGCAACATCTCCTCATATTGACGTTCAATCTCATCTTTCAACAATTGTGGATAGCGATAAGGGCGAACTGCTACTGGAGCTGAACTGGGCAGCAAATGAATACGGTGATCACAGCTGCGTTGTGGGGGTAGAGAGCCCTGTGGTTCAAATATGTTACTGAATTCCAGTAATAGAGACTCCATCAAATCCTCCTCATTGGCGATGAGGATACTGGGCTGCTGCTGCTGCTTATTACCTTGCCACGTCACTTGATGATCCCTCAACCAAAAAGACATGGTTAAGTGCTGGAAGTCCCATAAAATAGGTCCCAATGTGCGGAGCCATTGGATACCCAACACTATATCAAATCCTGCCAATGGAATCACAAAGCAATCCAGTAAAAATTTCTCTTCACCAATAGAGATACATACTGCCTTGCATATACCACTGCTTGCAACCTTGTCCCCATTTGCTACTGCCACCCTAATATCATTGCCTGAAGTGGGCAGCAAGCCAATGCGACTAGCCGTCTCGTCCCCCACAAAATTATGCGCGGAACCGGAATCTACGAGAGCCCTCAATGTCTCCCCATTAACCTGAACATGAAGCTGCATCGTCTTGCCTGTGCGGATGCCTGTCAAAGTGTGTAAGGATATTTCAATGTCATCCTCAGATTGCTCTTCTACCTCCTTTTCCTCCGTAAGCTCCAGGAGATAAATGCCTTTCATGGAGCATTTTCCCACATGTTCTCTAGAAAATTTCTCCGAAGAATTAAAACACAACCCCTTAAGTCTGCGATCTGCCATCTCTGCTGCAGTGAGCAATTTTTGCCCACGCTGTACAGAAGTTCTGGGGTTAACGAATGCCGGACTAGTCATGCTTGCCCCTGGAACTGAGTTGTTTGGCCCATTCTTTTGTCCTGTAGGTGTGCTAATCGGTGGGCTGCTTATCATTGCACCCCTACTGTTAGAAGTGGCCTTGCTGAATGCTGCCGATCTTGACGGCGCTATCTTGATCCCATCTTCTTCATCCATCTCCAGTCTCCTCTCATAAGCCCGGGCAAGACTCATTGCCATCTCCAATGTTGCCGGGTTTTGCAGTTCTACATCAGTACGCAACGGGTTGCGCAATCCAGTTGTGAAGATTTGTACCTGTTGCTTTTCCGTCATGTCATCACAGCGACTCAAAAGGGCAAGAAATTGCTCCTGGTACTCATCCACCGATCCCGTGCGACAAAGCTGTATGAGCTCCCCAAGAGGATTACTCCGAATTGGAGGTCCAAATCGGAGATTGACATGCTCCACAAATCTGGGCCAAGTAGGGACCCCTTGATTCTTCTCTAACCGGTAATACCACTGTTGTGCCACTCCTATCATATG
Organism: Guadua angustifolia; assembly: GCA_036346375.1. Classification (NCBI taxonomy): domain Eukaryota; kingdom Viridiplantae; phylum Streptophyta; class Magnoliopsida; order Poales; family Poaceae; genus Guadua; species Guadua angustifolia. The sequence continues at coordinate 16,647,681 of CM070500.1, read as the reverse complement.
ATATGAAGCAAGCCATACCTTCTCTTCTGCTAGGGTTTGTTGTCCCAAGAAGAATTGCTCACACCTATTCAACCAAGGCAGAGGATCATCCTTCCCATCATAGATTGGAAAGGACAACTTGTGGAATCGTGGTACTCCTCGATTCCTGGTGCTTGAGTCTTCTTCTTCTGTCTGAATAGTCTTCCCGCGGTTGCCCGACGCCCCTTCAATTCCCATCTGCAATCTGCTGACTGCCTTCTCCAAGGTTTCCACCTTCGCCAATGTGGAAGCCATACTCTCCATCATCTGAAACATCCTTGCGAGTTGTTCCTTCTCGGTTGGTTCCATGGAAGAAGCAATGGGTTGGCTCTGATACCAAATGATGTGGTTTAGGGTTTGTGGTGGCACTGGTTCGGTAACAGGAAAGGTAGGGCTGAAGAACGCCCTCCTTAGCCTCGGGCTTGTCCCTGGCTCAGGAGGCTCTGTTCCTAGATTAAGAGATCAACTGAATTCTTTATTGCCTCAAACATGCAGCATTAACCCCTTTATATTCTAGGGGAGCCTGACACCTTATTGCAACCGACTACAACTCCTAATCGGATAAGTATATCCGAACTCTTAACTGATTACAGGAATAAGGATAAGGACTCTTAACTGATTAAGGAATAAGAATACCAACTAGGACTCTTAACTGATTTAAGGAATAAGAATACCAACTACTTCTTACACGCAGATTCTCAATCTGCTGTCCTGTTTGTGCTAGACACGGTTGAATCATTCGGAACCCTTTTGTGTCGACGCTCATAGAACTTGCCCACAAAAGCGTCCACAACATTGTACTACTTCCTGTCTCTAGGACCCTGTTAATGTGGAATATTTTAAATATTCTTTTTAGTGCTTGGAATTTACATTCAGTGTACTTGTATTACATTTTTGAGTATTTGGTATGATGTGAAAAATATCAGCATGGTGGCTCCTACAATGCCTGTACACGCTCTGAGACGACGAATTTCTTTTTTGATGTTAACGTGGACAATTTCGAAGAAGCCTTAGATAGGTAAGTCTCTTTAATATACATCTTTTCAGTTAATGCACGTTTATTGAATGAGGTGGTGATTTTTGTTTTGCAGATTTGCATGGTTTTTTATTTGAATAAAGTAATAATGGGGTAGTTTCTGTTGCGCAGATTTGCACAGTTCTTTATTAAGCCGCTGATGTCGCAGGATGCTGTTCTTAGAGAGATAAAGGCTGTTGATTCTGGTGAGCACTGAGCAGTTGCTTTATAGTTTATACATGGTGATGCTGTTTGCGTCTAACATGGCATATGTTTCTGTGGTCTCCCAAACAAAAACAAGAGTACACCTGGAAGCAATTATGCTTATATGGCATATGGGTGGTCAAGATTACACCAGTTTCAGCTTACCACAATCACTTTATAATTTGCACTTGTTTTATTTGGTGTAGTGAGAAGCATACTCTGGCTAACATTGCCTTTTGTTGTCCTCAGAACACAAGAAAAATTTGTTGTCTGACGTCTGGAGAAGGTCTCAGGTACTCAAAGTTTCTACTTTTGTTAGATACATGAGATATTCTTTCGTGCGAGCATCCAACGGCAAAACTCAAAGTTTCTACTTTTGTTAGTTAGATACATGAGATATTCTTTCATAGGGTTTGCCAAAACGTTTTTGAAAAAATTGAACGAAAATCGAAATTCAAAAATTGGAAATATCGAGTCGAAAATCGCTTGAAAATTGTCAAAAACCGAAGGGTTAAGAAATAAAAACATTTGGAAAAAATAAAAAAATTGAAAACCGGTCGGTTTTCGATGAAAACAAACCGACCAATTGAATGTTCCGTAGAGCCGATTTTGAGTGATTTTCGCTTGATTTCATAAAAAATCGAGCGATTTTCACTGATTTTCGACCGTTTACGTTGTATAATTTTTTTCCAATTTTTTTTGAATTAGCCTGGTTTACCGATTGGTTTCGAATCTCGAACCAGCTCGGTAAAGTCAAAATTGCGGTTTTTGACTGGTTTTCGCCTGTTTTGTGAACCCTTATCGTGTGAGCATCCATCGGCAAAACAAAAAGGAAAAGGCCGCCGTGCTGTGAGCTCCGGCCGAGTTCGAGCTAGGCGCGCTAGCTTTCCTTCCTTCTTTCTGCATTCTGTTTTCCATCCGAACAAGAAACAACATTATCATTCATCAGATTACAGCAGTGAATAATCACTACACTTAGCTAAGTGTTGATAATTTGGACAAAATTATTGTCTACAACTTCTATTCCAAGGCCTGTCGACCTCCCCTCGTCTCGCCCAGAGGCGGCGGGAGGAACCGGTTACGGATACAGATACGGATCAGGGTTATTCGGGGTACGGATATGGGACGGATATGAGATGGATTCGGGTTGAAAATGGATAAAGATATACGGATAATGCACACATATCTAGAGTGATATATATTGAATTAAAACCACACGAGTACATGACTTTGGTAATAAGTTATATATCAATCAAACTCAATAGACGTCGTAGAAAGAATATGCTATTTGAGGATCAATAGAACCAACTAATTGTTAATATAAATGAGCTACCATAGAAAAAATATGATGAAAATAGGCTGGGTTGTGCTAATATCTGAATATCCGATCCGAATAGGAAAAATCTGGATTATCCCATCCCGTATTTACCGTATGTTGGATGCTCTGGATCCGATCCCGAATCCGGATTCAAGTATCCGGATCCGGTCTCGGATCTGACCGGATAGTTAAATTCGGTCCCGAATCCGATCCCGACCGGATCTGGTTCCAGATAGGGTGGGAGATATCCTATCCGTTTTCAACCCTAGAAGCAATTTGGAAAAGAGGAAGGTCGATAGCATAATATTCGATTAGGGTTTTTGATGGATTCCGTCAATACAACGTTGCTGCTTATATAGCTATCGCAGTAGAGATATAGCGACAAAAATAATAGAGCTCCCTGATTCACATAATGCCCTTTGATAGTTCCCTGACCACCGGATTGAACTAATCCAAAGGGTATCCTGCAATCTCCACTGTCCGTTAACTGAAATGAACTCTCTGCTTTGTATTCGGATTCAAACTCCAGGGACCTGATAAGTGCCCTTCCCTTAAGATCATTCACACGAGGATTAAAATGTGGAAAAATTTTGGAAGAAATCAGCATCTTCCTATGTAAATTGACCCATTGAATCTTCCACTGAACCACGGGTTCGTTGTTTCTCGGTATCACTCTCCTTTCCAAGATTGCTTCTAGTTCAGTCAAAATGTTCCCTTCGACATCCACCAAAGGAAAATCCTTGCATGGAATCACCTTAAGCCTAATGTGTTTTTTTAACTGGTTCACATGCCATACAGGATGGATTTGACAACCTTCTTGCAGCAATAGTTTGTAGGCAGCTTTACTCATCTTCTCAAGAATTCTGAATGGTCCATAATATTTCGAGTGCAGTTTCAAGCTTTTGTGCAATCCCAGTGCATTGTGTCTGTATGGTTACATTTTGAGATAAGCCATTTCCCCAACCTCAAAGCTTCTCTTAGTTCTATTTTTATCGGCAAAGTATTTCGTTCTAGAGCTGGCCTTCTCCAAATTAGCATTAATGGCCTCAAATGCAACATGTCTACCTTGCAACACATTTCTAGCCTCCTCAATAGCTGAATTTGGTAACAGATTTTCAGTTACCATTGGTGATTTCATACCATATAAAGCTTGGAATGAAGTCATTTTCAAATGTGTGTGAAAGGATGTGTTTTACCATCATTCAGCTTTTGAAAGCCAAGAATGCCACATCTTTGGACTAGCAGAAGCCATACACCTTAACTAATTCTCAAGGCGCTAATTGACTCTCTCTGTTTGACCATCAGTTTGTGGATGGTAGGCACTAATAAGCCTTAATTTCACTCTCATAGCTTTGCAAAGTTCTTGCCACAATGTGCTAGTGAAGATCCTATCCTATCTGAAATTATTACCACAGGAAGGCCATGCAGTTTGTAAATATTCTCTAAGAAAAGGTCTGTTATGATTTATACTGTATAAGGGTGTCTCATAGAAATGAAATGGGCATATTTTGTAAACCTGTCCACCACCACCATTACTACATCCTTCTCCTTTGATTTAGGTATTCCTTTTACAAAATGTAAAGTAATTTGTTGTGGTGACCCGCATAATTAGCCTAGAGTAACGACAGTAACATCGCCATTACTCTGAGATAATTATACAAATCTCGGCATACTAGCTAATCAAAACATCGAGCACACTCAATATTTTATCAGTTAGTACACTATGTTTAGAGTGTTGCAGCAGAACAATAATTAGAGACTGAAATGGAAACTTTATTACTATCTATTGCCACGCAGGCTACATATCCAGTACCATAATTATGCAAAAGATCCAACTACAACAAAAATATAATACATAGTTACTAATTACACAAAAGACTGACGATGTCGATGCATGGCTATCCATCCTTTTATTCCTGCTGGTAGTACCCAACCGCCTCATCAAATCAACCAGACGCTTGAACACTGAAGCCATTTTCTAGCAAAGTGAGATTTAGCAAGAGAAAGTACAAGTACTCAGCAAGCATTATTTGCAAAAATGCAATAGATGAATTTCCTCTCATATCCATCCAATGTTCAATCTAATGATCAACTTTCCTAAAAATCTAGTTTTACAGAAATTATGTTTTGGGCTTTCTTTAAGGGTTGTGTACTTTAATTATAAAAACAGTTACTAGCACTTGTATATGAGGCAGACTCAGCTTCCATAGCCTCTAATCCAGGAGATAGACATGAATTCATGGTTTTGACTCTACGCAGGTTCGTACCACTTTACCCATAGTGACCCCATCCCTAAGGCCTTAGAATTTTTATCACTAGTCTAGTATTAGATCTCCAACCCTGGTAGCCAACAAGTAGTGGTGTCCTCGATTGTTCCCCACCTACCCTTAGTGTCCCAGTTGTACCATTAGGATGAACAAATGGGAGGCATACCTGCAACCGCGTTGGTGGCTCCTTCCACTTGCTTTGTCGAGACATAGCTTAAGCGAGCGGATCCTACGGTCGGTGCTCCCCTGTTAGATCCTTTAGAAGATACAACACTGGGGCCTCTTTGATCGCATCTTGCTAATGGTGCACGACTTGGCGGAGCATTTTGTCCGGACTGACCGGTTAGAAGTGGGCAATTATATCTCTTATGTCCTTCCTGAACTCAATGATAACTCATGCCAGGTTGCTGGAAACAATTGTTAGCATAATGGGGCCTACACATTTATAGCACTTAGAATCCTAGGGTGGGACATTAGGATATGGATTGGATGCCTCTATCCCTGCTTGAGGTGGAGGATCTCTGTTTGGCATGGGTGGTCTAAAAGGTCTTGGCAGGTTAGGAGTAGGTGTCCCAGTGTCAAATCTCGCTTTTTTTACCTCTCTTCATTTAACTGGGCTTGCTCCTTTTCCAAAATATTGGCCCGGTTTGCTAGGTCTTGGAATTCAATGATCAAATGGGTAGATAATTGCATTCTTTTGTATGAGTTCATCTCTTTCTTGAACATATATATATCTTGGCATCTGTATCGGTTTCCTCAGGGGCGTATTAGGCTAATTCATTAAATTTGAGGAGATATTCTGCTACCTTCCGATTCCCTGAGTTAAATCCTAGAACTCTTTCTTCTTGATTTCCATCTCACCTAGGGGTACATAAGTGTTACAAAACTAGGAGGCGAACTCGGTCCAAGAGATAGGCTGTTCTCCCGAATGTGTACGACAGTAGTTGGTCCATCAATTCGCAGCTGGGGCGGTCAATTGATACATGGCATATTGTACTTTTTCCTCCTCGGAGCAGCCTACAATGCTAGCTTCCCTATTTCTTGAAGCCAATCGTCACCTTCAAGTGGTTCTGGGGTTTTGGCAAAGTTAGGTGGCAAAGTTTGCAGGAACTCTCCTACGGTGATTTTGGTTCTGATTTGACGTGGAGTTCCTGGAACTAAGTTGACAAGTAGTGCTTTCATAAACCAGTTCTGACTACCTTGAGCCTCTTTCCTAGAACTTTTCAGGTACCTCAGCATTCTTTCTAACTGATCATGGTCCGCTGGGGTTCTAGCTGTGCTTGTGTTACTTCTGGGTGGTGTGGGTTGCCTAGTCTCAAGAACATTGGGAGGGTTTAGATGTTGGGTAGCTGCAGTTTGTTGGTTGTCAGCATTTGGTGAATTAGATCTTAACCTAATGATCAGATCTTGCTCTCTGACCTCACGGTCTGACATCCTGCAAAATAATCCAATTGATGCATAACTTTTAGCCAATTCTTTAACTTAGTACATGCATTAGTTTTACTTGTCCTTGATTTTAGGCAGAGTGATTTAATCAGTAATAGGATGGATGCCTATAGTTATCGGCAGTGAATTACAAGATGAGAAGTATTATTGTGCAAAGAGGTTATTATTGTTTTGTTTTTAAGCAAAGGGAAGAAATCAGATTATCTTGCTATCTTTCGCCACTCCATTACAGAAATGACCTAGTACTAACTATTTTATTGATAAAAAAAACAACAAAAAGAAGCTGACTATCTGAGCACCCAGAACTGTTCAAGAGTTCGCGCTCGAGCTGCGTCTATTCCTATAAACACACAAAGACAACGAAAAAAATAACATAAGAAGAACGACAAAAGAAATCTGGGTGTCTGAGCACCCAGTATCACTGAACTGACGTGTTCAGGCCACGCTTGGATTTGCATAACCTATCCTTAGGTCCTATTTCTATTGGTTGTATTCAGCTATTTACATACACAGACATATAATGTATTGCAGAATGTAAAACCTTATAATGTACTAGTCTCTAGAGCATACAATCTACCCTATGTCATCATATGCAATTAAAAATGAACATAATAAATTGAACAAAACTAAAATACAATGCGAGCGATGCAATTATGCATAGTCAGTTCACATAGAGAAAGGCATTTATGCAACAATATCAATATATGCCAAACCAAACATATCCTCAAATAATAAGGAAAACTAAATCCTCACCCCTACCCCTCCACTCCCCGGATCTTCCTCTCTGTCTTGGCTACCCCCTTAAAAAGGAGATAATTAGTATCGGTGGTCAGATTAGCAAAATATTAAGATTAAACTTAGCACTTAGTATTTGACAAGGTGAGAATTACAACATATTTAGTGCAATATAGCCAGAGAGATCTCTTTTTACTCTGGCTTCCTATCAATCCCTACTTATTTAATTGCGTGGTTCTTGTAACATTGCTCTGATACCACCTGTGGCCACCCGTATAATTAGTCCAGGGTAACAACAGTAACACCACCATTACACTGAGATAATTACACTAATCTTGGCATACTAGCTAATCAAAACATCGAGTGTACTCGATATTTTATTAGTTAGTACACCGTGTTCAGAGTGTTGCAGCAAAACAAAAATTATAGACTAGAATGGAAACTTTATTACAGTCCATTACCACGCAAGCTACATGTCCAGTACCGTAATTATACATAGGATCCAACTACAACAAAAATATTATAAATAGATATTAATTACACAAAAGACTGACGAAGTCGATGCACGACTACCTATCCATATATCCCTCCTGGTAGTTCTTAGCCGCCTCGTCAAACCAACTAGACGCTTGAACACCAGAGCCATTTCCTAGCAAAGGGAGTTTAGCAAAAGTGTACAAATGTACTCAACAAGCATTATTAGCAAAATGTAATAGATGAATTTCCTTTCATATCCATCCGATATTCAATCCAGTGATCACCTTCCTCAAAATCCAGTTTTATAGAAATTAGATTTTGGGTTTTTTTAAGGGTTGTGTTTTTGAATTATAAAACAGCTACTAGCACAGGTTCGCATAACTTTACCCATAGCGACCCCATCCCGTGAGGCCCCATAATGTTTATCACTAATCCAATATTAGATCTCCAACCTTGGTGGCTAACAAGTAGTGGTATCCTTGACTGTTCCCACCTACCCTTAGCGTACCAGTTGTACCATGCTACCATAGCAGCACTGATTCTCAACCATAGGCTTTAAATATAGTGGTTGATCATCCGTAGCTGATTTCGTATCCCTCATTGGGACTCCCGACATACCCAGCTTCACACTCCTAGTTATCTTCCTATTCTCCAATGTGGAGATCATAATACTTTTCTAGGATAAACTTTTTTGATCGATTTCACACTATGGTTGGTACTGTAATAAGGCTCTTTACCCAAATGTTAGTTGTTCGTCCTTATATCATAACCTATGTAGAGGACCCCATCGTTACATTCCTTCTCATCGGCGTTCTCTACCCACCATACATATACACCGGCTCCATTTATTGGTTGAGCCAATTCAACATACCCATAATCATACCATTCAACAATTCAACCCCATGCCATTTTACCAACCGCAACCATTTAGATTTTCATCTTAGAAGATACTTTTCCCATGCATTAATGATATCACATATATCTAAAAGAATTTAAAAGAAATTTAATAAATATGATTAAAAATAGCTTGCATTTATAGAATTGTAATATTCGACCTCACTCGGATTCTGAAGATGGCCTTCTACAGGATTTGGTTCGATTCCTAAAATTATGAAATATTAAAATTTTATGAGGTTATTAAATAATGGCGTATTTTATGGCGTCCAACCTTCCAACATTACAATTAGCAAGGATGTGATGCTCGCTTAGATTAACATTTGTTAATTAGTCACATTTTAATGTGGCATATTTTAATTTAAAGTGGTTTCACAGCTTGCATTTTAATTTAATACCAATTTTATTTTATGATGCGGCAAAGTGCTCCGCGTTGTGAACTCGAATGACATCGTGACCAAGGTGCCAGGGTTCCCAGTCGATGATTGCAGCGCCCCCAAGACGATAGGTTGGCGAAGAAAAGTCGAGGGTGCCAAGGTGGCTGGTCTCAAGATGGGTGATAGCGTGGGACATCGTGGTGGACGTGCTCGGGTGTCCGCCAACATGGCAAGCAGGTGCATCGTAGGCGGGAGCAGAGCTCCGTGCAAAGGTGCATGCACGCCCTCGTCCACGTGCAGGCCACCAAGTTGCAAGCGGTCAAAGTGCCTGTGTTGCTGCATACTACTAGAAGAAGTCCTAGGTTGCACAGTGCTACGTCATCCTGGTGGTAGTACAGTGTAACACAAGAAAAAAAGCTATGCATTCTCGTCTTAGTTGCGTCTATGAGATATTGTGTGACCACATGAGTTCTTGTGCGAGTTATGTTCATAAGATAAATGTGCACGAGTTCCTTCAGAGATGTCGTTTGTATCAGAAGAGATCATGCTGCACTGGAAGATCAAAAGGTAGCCACTGCGTGGTTCAAGTTGAGTCTAGGATGTTGAGGAGATGCGTTCGCCATCCAAAGTCGAGTCCGTTGAAGATGAGTCTAGGATGTTGAGGAGATGTGTTCTCCATCCTGTATCGAGTATGAGTTGGGAAAATCGTAGTTGAGACCGATTGCCTCAATTAGTAAGAGTCTGTGTGTCAAGATTAGGGGGAAAAATGTTAGATATAATCTTGACATTGGTTAAGAGAACAAATTTAGTTTGTTTAATGAGTTAGCTCAGGAGGATAAGATTTAGTTAGTTAGTTTGTTGAGTTGGTTTATAATCTAGCTTGACTATATAAACTAAGGAATTAACAGAAAAATGATGTGAACTACATTGGCAATGTCGACAAAATTTCCTGGTAGTTCCAACACACAATGCCAAGGTGCACAAGTCGCTCGCCATTGGTCCACGTTGCCAGCTTCTCCTACGAGCCATCCTTTCGTCTCCTTCGTGCTGAGAGAGAAGGGGCAGCTTCCTCACCTACTTCTTTCAAGTCAGTCTTTCTAGTTGCTTTCGGAGTATTGTGCTTACTGTGGTTCATCGTGCTTGCTGTGGCTTGTTGTGCTGGTGTTGTTGTTTGTGTTGTGGTGTTGGCGTTGGTGTTGGAGTAGTACAATGGTGCTGGGTGTTTCGCGTTGGTGAACCGAGGTGGGATTGCTGCTGTGGTGAGCACTCTGGTGTGGACTGTTGCACTTCAAGTCATAACAAGAGATGGGTTTCTTTAGCTCTGTGCTTGGCTTCGATCTCAGTGAGTTCTAGGCTTTACTTGTGAGCTGTGGGTGAGGATTTGAGTTTGTTGCTCTGCTAGGTTCTTGCATATTTGGAGTGAGTGTTGTTTTGGTAGGAGTCCTAGGTGAACTGATGATTTTTCTAGCACCCCTTCCTTTGTTTTTTTTCCAAATCTAGCTCCCTTCTGAAATGAATTGCAAATCTAGCCTCCTCACCCATGCTCCCACTCTCCTCTACCATGGGAGGTGGCCTCCCGCCCTCACCGGCCACGGCAGGCAGCTCCCCCACTCCCGGCCTCTGCGGCAGGCCGGTTCCCCCGCGCCCTGCTTCTGCGGCAGCGCGCTGCTCCCTCGCCTAACTGTCACGGCAGCATGCGCCCCCACGCTCGCCGGCCATGGGAGCGCGCTGATCGGTCGGCGCTCAATGTGTGCCGTTGCCTGCTTTCGCACTTCCGGAGCACGGCAGGCCGGCTCCCACGGTGGGAGAGCGCGGGAACACAGTGTAGGGGGCAAGATTCGCAATTCATCTCGGGAAGGAGAGCTAGATTTGGAAAAAATGAGGGAAGAGGGGATAGAAAAGTCATCACTTCGTCCTAGGTCTAGGGCTCCCTACCCATTGTTGGTGTTTTCCCCTTTCGGGGTGGTGTTGTTGGGGTCTGTGTCTCCCCTCTGGGAATGGTGTTTGCAATTCTCTTCTACTTTAGTGAATTGGTAAAGCTCCTGCCTTTGGGTTAAAAAAAAAGATACTCCTTTGTGCAATGCTATGTCATATCTATATCAGAAACTGCCATCAATAAAGCATAGGTGTTTCGAATATTCAATCTCTTTACTTACAAGGTGTGCTTCCATGTTAACCATATTTGGCATGATCTAAGCCCAGTTTATCCTCAGTATATCCATTTCATCACCTTTATCCCCATTAGCCACGCTGCTCTGTTAATTAAGTTTTCAAATTGTTTTCCACAGCTTGAAAAGCATCTGGCTTCAAAGGATCACCCTTACCATAAATTCAGTACCGGTGAGCAATTCTTGATGTTCTGACGTTCTGACTACTCATCTTGTTAGCTCATTATGATAATCGTTTTGTATTATGATAAGCATAGTTAGGATGCAAAACAACAGGACGTTTCAGTTTTCTTGTGCTCCACCTCTAAATATATCTATCAGCTTTATAACACAAGTGTTTTCTAGTCACATCGAAAGAATGTTTAATTTGTTCATGCAAATTGAAATGGCTGCATCTAAAATCTAATTTGTTGCCAAACGATGTTTGAGTCTTCCTGCCAATTCTTGTGCATACCTAATAAGCAGCTGTCTTGTGGATTTTGTATCTTAATTGTGTGAAATTTATTGCCCCAAATATATGAAACAAGAAAAGATCTTATTATTTATTACTGCTAATTTGTCATTTAATACATCAGGAAATTGGGAAACACTACAAACTAAACCAAAAGAGAGGGGCTTGGACATCAGACTTGAGCTTCTGAAGTTTTATGAGAATTATTCAGCACATCTTATGCACCTTGTTGTTTATGGAAAGGGTAAATATTACAGGTTGGTCCATTGTTAACGCTATACCTATCTGTTACTGATCAAATGATTTTTGTAGAGAGCCTTGATTGCATTCAAAGCTTAGTTGAACGCTTGTTTAGTGACATCAAAAACATTGATCAGAGAAGCTTCAAATGTCCAAGTCAACCTCTTTCGGAGGAACATTTGCAGGTAGAATCTTGAAGGCAACATATATTATAGTAGATGGACAGGACTGAATAATTGGCACAAAATCCATTAAATAACTTTTATGTCACAAAATGTAAATATAAGTAATAGCAAATGATATGAAATTCACCATACTTGTCATGCAGCTTCTTGTCAAAGCAATTCCAATATGTGAAGGTGACTATCTACGAATATCATGGCCAGTTACACATAACATCCATTTTTACAAAGAAGGTCCTTGCCGTTATCTCAGTCACCTTGTTGGGCACGAAGGCGAGGGATCCATCTTCCATATTATAAAGGAACTAGGCAAGTTAGCTTCAACAGTAGATTATTGTACATATTCTTTTGCCAGCATTATCTGTCCAAACATTAGTTATTCTTTAATTCTTGTGTCAACTTGTGTGACCTGTGACATGTCTAATTTTGGCTACATTAGGATGGGCCATGAACTTGTGGGCTGGGGAGGGAAGTGACAGTACCCAATACTCCTTTTTCTCAGTAAGCATGAGGCTCACTGATGCTGGTCATGGTCAGTTTCCATTTTCATTTTGTTCTTTTAGACCTAACATAACCATTTCTTTTTCAAGCACATTTTTATGTTATTTAAGCTTCTTATGTGCACATGCAATGATTTCAGAACACGTGGAGGATATCGTTGGATTGGTCTTCAAATACCTTTACCTAATAAAAGAGGATGGAATCCATGAGTGGATCTTTAATGAGGTAATTGACAGGAACATAAGTAATGTATTGTGCAGAATTATCTAGAAAATTATTTGGTGGGTGATGCTTGTATATGTATTTTCTTCTCTCAGGAACATAAACAGATGTTTTCCCAGTATTTAAGTTTTTGATCTTTGCATGTCTTCATTGGAAAAGTTTACTTTAAAAGTTTCATGGTGGTTATATTGTTTGTGCGGAATAGCAACAAAGGCTTTATGTTTAATTCTCCGATCTTTGCATTTTGTCACAGGAAAAGTTTTCTTCAGAAATGTCAGAATCACCATTCAAATTGTCCAAACGAATCTATAACCGCAAAAAAACTTCTTTTGGAAGCTTGTTATGAACAAACAAAAACTATTTAAAACAGTATACTTTTTTTCAGAAAATAAAAGGGCACACTTATGTTGATTAACAAACGAGATATTTTTCATTTGAACGGAAGGTCTTGTTAGTCCTTGAGAACCTACCATGAGTCCAGGATACATGTTCTTCCGATGTAGGATAATAGAAAGAATTTATCTGCTAGTGATGGAGTATGAGCATTTTAGCAATTGAATATGAACACTTCACTCTTGGACTCTGTTATGTTTTATTTTAATAAAACAACCTCATTGTGTTTAAAATTTGTTACCTGAGGAGGTTTGTTGCAGCAATCCATAGTATCAATTTTTATGCATGTCTTTAGCCTATTGAGGACAAAATATGACTTACATTAGTTACATAAATGTACATGGTAACATGTTTTTTATTTGCTAGCTTGTGGCGATAAACGAAACAAAATTCCACTATCAAGACAAAGTCCGTCCGATCAGCTATGTGAGGAAAACTGTCTCAGGCATGCAGGTATATTTCTCTAGAGCTCATTTCATGCTTCAGCTTTTACAGTTCCTTATGATCAATGATCTTCTTTGCTGAATGCTGATATATCTGTGGAGGTATTTGATCAATGATAACTTGAAGTACCAACTACTCTATTATCTAGGTTTTCAATGTGTCAAAAATATGTCGAACTGCATCTTTGATCTGTAGTTCGGTACTGTTTTCTGTCTTCAAATTCAAATACTTGTGAGCTGGTCTGCAGTTGTTCCCACCGGAAGAATGGCTGGTTGGTGCATCGTTGCCATCGATGTATGCTCCAAATAGAATAAATATGATACTTGATGAGTTGTCACCCGAAAGAGTAAGGTACACTTGCACAGTTCATGGCAGTTTTGTTTGTCCCTGCTATATATATTGTAGTTTCTTTGTATCGCAACATATAAACATATATAAATTGGTCCTTTCCTGAAGTATTACAAAGTACACAGATGGCTGACATTGGTAAATTACTAACTGATGCTGGCATTAAGCTAAATATTATGCCTTTCTTCTTTCTTTGATTGAATACTTCTCTGTCTCCTTAGAATACTCTGGGGGTCAAAAAAATTTGAAGGATCTACTAATTCTGTTGAGCCCTGGTACAATACATCATATTCGTTGAAAGTGTCACTCCTTCTATGATACAGGTTTGCTTTCTCCCCCCTCTCCCCCACACACACAACAAACCAAATAATTTCACTTTCTAAATTGTATTTTTCCCATCTTAGACCACATGCCATACTGTTAAAATGTGCTTAATCATTCAGGTTTATGTGAATAATCCTCCATAACATATTGTAATTGATTACCTCTTATTGGCAGCAATGGGTTAAAAAAGCTCCTACTGAGAAACTCCATCTCCCAAAGCCTAATATTTTCATTCCAGAGGATTTTTCTCTTAAAGAAGCACATGAGAAGGTGAAGTTTGGAGTGCCTTGTTTGTGTTTTATGTTCACATTAGCACACTCTATTTGAATTGTTCAAATATTCACATAGTAAATATATGTTAACAAATTAGAACTGTTTTACCAGGTTAGATTTCCAACAATGTTAAGGAAGACATCATTTTCACGGCTGTGGTATAAGCCCGACATGCTCTTCTCCACCGAAGGTTAAAATTGTAATTGATTTCCACTGTCCGCTGTCAAGCCACTCCCTGAAGCAGCTGTTTCTACGAGTCTCTTTGTCAAGTTGTTAGTAGATTACTTGAATGCTTATGGTAAGCAAGCAGTAATTAATAAATTATGCAAATAATTGCGTAATTGTCCATATATAACAGCCCATTTGGGGAATTAATCCCACCAACTTAAGTCCAAATATACACTGACAAATTATTTCTTCGTTTTGCAGCTTATGATGCTCAAATTGCCGGTTTATTCTATTCAATTTATCGTACTTCTACTGGATTCCAGGTTTATTATGCTTATCTTTGTGCCAATTTCATGCATTACGAAGTTGTTGGTATTAGGTCAATTTTAAATTATAACTCAAATGCTTAACTGTACATGTTTGAAGGTCTCAGTACGTGGTTACAATGACAAGATGAAAGTTCTGCTACATGCCATAATGAAGCAAATAGCTAACTTTGAAGTTAAGCCAAACAGATTTTCTGCCCTGAAGGTAAGGCGTGGGGCCTATTATATTAGTGTGTGTTTCCCTGTCATAATTTTTCTCAGGAACATTTAGATATTTAATTTTTCCCTTTGTTATAAACTTTGTGTGGATCAACTTGTTTGACTTCTGAATTTCACTTTCATTAAACACTGATCATCTATCAACTTGCAACAAATTGATGGTCATCTATCAACATGCAACTAATTGATGATCAAAGCTGAGTTGTGTCAAATTTTAAGCTGTGGGCATGATAGTGTGAGAACCAAAAGATGAAGGGTTATGCAATGCTCAGTATATGCATAACTATGATTTGTTTGTTTGCATCTTTTGCAACATACTTGCTGGAAATTTATGGCAACCTTTCATAAAAAATATAACTGAATATCAGAGGTTTTGGAGACTGCAGCAGCAATCTAGACATACCAAATCACGAATTTAGAAAAGATCCATAATTGTTCATACTCCATATCCTAATCAAATAATCTTATTACTGGTCTCAATTCTCAATGCTGTGCTTTTGTTTATTTATCACCTGCCAGAAAATTATTTAAAATAGCCAAATCCCATCTAATTTCATGGTCTTATTTGTAATGGTACAATTTGTGATACTTAGTGAGTGGCACATTTCATTAGTGTAGTTTGCACCACATTATGATAAAACAAAGTGTACTTATCAAGTTGTGGTAATACTACTGATTATCGCAACTGTTTGCTTCAGGAGATTGTGAATTCTATTATATTCTTCAAGCTTCATTCTTGGTCTGTGGATTCTTAAAATTAAATCTAGGATACCATGTGCCTCGTTACTACATGTTTGAACTCTTTAATATAACGGTGTTTTCTTGTGCTGATTTTTTTCATGACTAATTGTTGACTGACATCTTACCAACACAGGAAACTAAAGTCAAGGACTACCAAAATTTCAATTTCAGACAACCACATTCTCAAGCTTCATACTATCTCTCTTTGATATTGGAAGATAAAAAATGGCCTTTGGTTGAGAAACTTGAAGCTCTTTCTAAGCTTGAATCAGATTCTCTTGCAAAGTTTGTGCCACTCTTGCTGTCGAAGACATATTTGGAATGCTATGTTCACGGTTCAGTAAACTTTCATGCTAATCATTGTGTACATATACTTCCAAGGGATTGGGGTTGATGCATTTCTAATCGTACTTTTAAAAATTCTTGTTGTAGGTAACATTGAATCAAATGAGGCAAAATCTATTGTCCAAGACATCGACGATATTATATTTAGTACCCCCAATTCTGTCTTCAAATCCATGTCTCCATCACAATATCTGACTAAAAGGGTTATCATGCTTGAAAATGAATTAAAATGCTACTACCAAATTGAGGGCTTAAATCTGAAGAATGAGAATTCATCAGTTGTCCAATATATTCAGGTAAAGGCTCCTTTGAAACTTTGGTGCATGGGGTGCAACTAATGTTAACCAAACTGAATAAGGTGACCAGTAACTTCTAATTTTTGTTTCATAACTAATGTTCACCGAACCAGTTAGCAATCAATGATTCTGCTCCCAGCTAATTAAAGATTATGATCAACCCAATAATAGTTGAAACACTGTGGAGAGCATCGTTGGTAGCTCGCCATTCAGTGGGGGAGAACTCGATAAAACTGGAGGGTTCATTTTGTTTTCTATTTCTCAAAACATTATTATGCAATGTTGTGCTTATATGCAAAATTAAAGTGAAGTTCTAGAACAATCTAGTTTCTCAAAAACCAGACCCAAAAAATTTTCTGTCACCAATGGTAACTGTCTATCACCAAAGTCACGAGGGTGAAGTGGTGGAGGCTCAAGGGGGTCAGCTTACAGGTGTTTAAGGAGAGGATGATCACGGAAGGGATATAGAATGTGGGAGAAGACGTGAATAATATGTGGATGGAGATGGTATGCATTATGAAGGTGACTGCAGAGGGTGCGGAGTGACCCGAGGGACTACATGCAAACCTAAAGACATTTGGTGGTGGAACGAGGAAGTGCAAAAGGCTTTCAAGGAGAAGGCATGCTACAAGCACATGTAGCATGATAGGAGCGACAACATCGTATAGAAGTACAAAGCAGCCAAAAAGAATGCAAAGAAAGCGGTGAGTGAGGCACGAGGCAAGGCTTATAAAGATCTTTATCGTAAGCTAAGTACAAAGGCGGGCGTGGGCATCTACAAGATGGCTAAACTTCAAGAATGGAAGATGTGAGATTTCAACTAAGTTAAATGCGTTAAAGATGACACTAATAGACTTATGGTGAAAGATGACAAGATCAAGCATAAGTGGAGAGACTACTTCGACAATGTATACAATGGAGAAAACGGGACAATGTGATTGTAATCGATGATGCTTTTAACGACACCGATAGGCGATCTGCTCAAGAATTCAAGAGTAAAATCATTTCTCTTGCATCAATGCTTCTCTCTTCATTGAAAATCATCTTCTAGGATTTGTTCTACGACAATCATCATCACCTTATTATTACTCACTAGTACTATTTGTCAGGAATTGAGTTGCTTACGTACAATGTCGAATTTCTTCAATAATCATTAGAAAAAAATAAAAATAGTGCAAAAACTAATGGAATTATAGATATTTTACTCCTGCACGCTTAGCAATGACTGAAGTAATGAAGAATATTTCATATTAGAGCATGAATGTTGTTACAAGTAGCATGATGAATGCACCCGCCAGAAGCTCAAGTTCTACCGAGACCGGTCGCAGTTTGTCGATGAAGAACTCACCGTCAACGCCGGCGCCTTGGGTAAGGCTGTTGTCGGAGCCACCGCCTTGTTCTCTGGATGAAGAAAAATGCCAAAAGTCCTTCCTTGATCTTCCCTCGCCTTTATTCTCCCCAAATACCGCAGACCAACAGATCTTCCTTTCCTTATTCTTTCCTCCCCCCGCATGCAATCAGATTAGCAGATCCTATTTGCATGCCCCCCTTTCCTAACTAACAGCCGCTATCCACTAATGGCCGGGATTCCCTCCAACCGAGGGCCCACGACGCCTTACAAACACCCTATCATAGCCGGCCATAACATCACTCCCTCCCTCGAAATGAAGCTTGTCCTCAAGCTTACAATCAGGAAAGGAATGCCGAAGAGTAATGGCATCCATCCAAGTCGCCTCGTCTGCGGATTCACCCGTCCAATGCACCAAAAATTTACGATGACCTTCCACAAATCTCTGGGCCAACAGCTGGTATGGTTCAGGCTGGCTAACGTCGGCAGTAGGCATGAGATCCGACGGAATGTCGACCACTTGCTCTGGAGGCACGCCCTTGAATCGTTTGAGCAATGAAACATGGAAGACATTATGAATTTTGGAGTGCTCTGGAAGCTGCAACCTGTAAGCCACTTCCCCGACCCGATGTAACACCTAGAACGGACCATAAAAGCGAGGAGACAGCCTGGACCATGATTTGCCATCATGGGCAGAATGCTGCCGATGCCGCTGGAGCTTAAGCCATACCCATGAACCCACCTCAAACACCTCCTCTCTGTGCTTGCTGTCATAATACTGCTTCATCCGGTTTTGAGCTTATGACAGCTGGGTCTTGGCTTGTTGTAAGAGCACATCCCGATCTACTAGTGCACAATCCACATAATCAATGCTAGTTGCTCCTTGCTGGTATGGCAACATCTGAGGAGGAGACCTCCCATAGACCAATTCAAAAGGTGTAAGCCGATGAGCAGAATGAAATGAAGTATTGTAACAGTATTCCGCCCAAGGAACCCACTGGACCCATGACGAAGGATTAGATGCAGTGAGGCACCTTAAGTACATTTCAATGGTCCTGTTAACCACCTCAGTTTGGCCGTCCGTCTGGGGATGATAGGCCGTGGACAGAAGCAAAGTCGTGCCACTCCTCTTGAACAGCCCTTGCCAAAAAGCGCTAAGGAACACTGGATCTCGATCAGAAACAATGGACTCAGGAATGCCATATAACCGAACAATCTGGTCAAAGAATAGTTTGGCTACTGTCGCCGCTGTTGCTGGCCTAGTGAGGGGAAGGAAATGTGCATATTTAGATAGACGATCCACCACCACCAATAGAACAGTTTTACCTTGTGACTTGGGAAGATCGGTAATAAAATCCATCGAGATGTCAGACCATACTTGATGTGGGATATTCAAGGGCTATAATAGGCCGGCTGGAGCTTGTGTGCTGGCCTTATGCTGCTGGCAAATGACACATCTCGCCACATATTCCCTCACCGTCTCTTTTTGATGCTCCCACCAATACATTGCACGAAGTTGATGAAGGGTTTTTTGGCTGCCTTCATGCGTTAAATCATGCACTGCAGCGATCATCAATTCCACCAAAGAAGACTTCCGTGGTACCCATAAATTTCCCTCCCTGTAAACCAATCCATCCCGGACTTCCCATGTTATTCCTGGCGCCATGCACTCGAATCGAGACCGCCTCCTTGTTTCAAGACTTGTCGCACTTGTGTCAACATCGATCCGCTTTCAATGCCTCCAACCATCGCTACCGAGTCAAATCAGCACCACCGCTATGGCTGCACACTCTCCTGCCAGATCCGACGTCTGGGACAAAGCATCCACCGCCTGATTGTGCTTGCCGGGCTTATACTCAACCCGGAAGGCAAAACCCATCAATTTACTCAACCAATGCTGTTGTGGTGGAGTAATTAAAGCCTGTTCGAGCAAAAACTTGAGGCTGCCATGATCGGTCCGGACGACAAATTCTTGGCCCCATAAGTATGGTCTCCAATGGCGCACGGCTTTGGACAACCCAATGAGTTCTCTCTCATAAGTAGCAAGTCGTCGGTGACGTTCCGCCAATTTCTTGCTGAAGTAGGCTATTGGATGCCCCCGTTGTTGGAGGACGGCCCCAATACCCGTGCCCGATGCATCACACTCCACCTCAAAGGACAGCGAAAAGTCGGGCATTTGTAACACAGGAGCTGAAGTTAGAGCTTGTTTCAATTTGACGAATGCCTCCTCCGCCGCCCTGTTCCACCCAAATCCATTCTTCTTCAACAATGCCGTGAGTGGATCCGCAATGGTAGCATAATCTTTGATAAATCGCCTGTAGTGCCCGACTAGCCCCAAAAATCCTCTCAACGTCGTGGATCGTGTCAGGTCATTATTCCGCCATCGCCGGCTTATTGGTCGGCCTCCACTCCCTCGTGCGAAATGAGGTGGCCTAGGTACCCAATCTTGGCCTGTGCAAAAGCGCATTTGTACTTCTTCAAATACAAGCGGTGCTGCCGCAGACGGGTGAAAACTGCTTCCATATGCTCCAGATGTTCCTCCTTTGATCTGCTATATATTAAAATGTCATCAAAAAAGACCAACATGAACTTGTGCAGGAAGTCCTAAAGCACCTCATTCATCAATGCTTGGAAGGTGGACGGCGCATTGGATAGTCCAAATGGCATCACTAGAAACTCGTAGTGACCATGATGTGTCCTGAAAGCCGTTTTCATAATGTCTTCTTCCTTCATACGGACTTGATGATACCCTGAACGTAAATCCAATTTGGTGAAATACCGGGCTCCTCCTAATTCATCCAAGAGCTCTTCAATCACTGGGATTGGGAATTTATCATTAATAGTCTTGGTGTTCAACTGGCGATAATCCACACAGAATTGCCAGGTTCCATCCGCCTTCTTTACCAACAAAACAGGCGACGAAAAAGGAGAATTACTTGGCCTTATGATACCTTGCTGTAACATCTGTTCACACTGCTTTTTGATCTCATCTTTCTGTCTATATGGGTACCGATAAGGACGCACCGCTACTGGATCGGTCCCTGCCTCCAAGGGAATTCGGTGATCACAGGATCGGGCAGGGGCAGCCCTTGTGGTTCCACAAACACATCTGCAAATGACTCCAAGAGTGTCACAAAAGATTGCTTAACTTCCAGATCGCTGCAGACATTCTCCTGCTCGCTACGCAACCCTTGCAATTGCACTGCCTCTCCATTCTCCTCAAACTCCATGGTTAGCTCTTGAAAATCCCATTGCACCCTGCCTAACGTTTTCAACCACTGCACTCCCAGAATCAAATCAAAAGAATCAATGGGCAGCACTGTAAAGGGAGCCATAAACCTTCGGTTTTGGATGGTGAACTCCATGTCTAAGCCGCCTAAGCAAGGTAAGTGCCAACCATCTGCTACCTTGACTTGTTGATTCCTCCTCGCCTTTCTCACCTCTTCGTCCATTCCCAATCGATTTAACCGCATATGCACTGATGAAGTTATGTGTGCTTCCACTGTCGATCAACCCTAGCCACCTTTTCCTATCCATCTCAACCTCCACCTGCATGGTATCGCCCTGTTTGGGTCCCACAGCTGCAATCATGGACAAGGCTGCTTCAACTGCAACCTCAGCCTCCAAGTCCTCCCCTTCATTTTCCACCTCGTCCTCTTCTTCCACTTCCAGGTGAAACAACCTTTTGCACTTGTGGTTGCGAGTGTAAATCTCATCACAATTATAACAAAGTCCCTTGGCTCTTCTTTCGGCCAGCTGATCCGCAGACAGACGTAGTCGGTGGGGAACAGACCCTGCCGAGCTTTGCATACTGGTTGCCGGAACCGCTCTGTTCACTCCTGCGCTAGCCATGCCTCCCCCTGTCGCTGTGCCCTTACTGGCCATATGTGAACCTCCAGGCGCCTTGCTGCTTGCGATGGGGTTGTTCAGGGCCACCACTCCAGACCCTACCCCAGCCACCAAGGTACCTCCCGCCCCATTGATGCTCGGTGCCGGTGCACTCCACTCGCCTGAAGAACTCCAGCCGCGGTGTGTACTTCCCTTTCCTCGCCCAGCCGACGACCAGCTTTGGACAGCCTCCGCTATCCACTCTTCTTTCCGTGCCTCTGCCTCCCTTACTGCTCTGACTACCTCCACCAAGTCATGTGGTCGTTCCCGGCGAACCTCCGCCCCCAACGCCCGGGATAGACCCGTCACAAACATCTCGATCTGGTCGGCCTCAAGATCCTGGAACTCTAGCCAGTAGCCTCTGGAATTCGCGTGCATACTCATCAACACTTTGATTCTCCTGCTTGTAATTTGCCAAATCTCCCAACGGACCAAAGATCGAGTGCCGCAGAAACCGCCGGATGAAGGCCTCATAAAAATCTTCCCATGCGATCCACGGTTCTTCCTTTGTTAATTATCCAAAGACGCCCCGCGCTTTCTAGAAAGATGCAGTCCGGCTATTTCCACCCATTCCTCTTCTTTGATCTTGTGAACGCGAAAGTAGCGCTCACAACGGTGTAACCAACTTAATGGGTCTCCTTGGCCGTCATACTCCGGGAGATCAATTCGTGGAAGACGAGGTGTCCAACGACGATCATCCTCCTCCTCCTCATGGCCCTGGCCTCCTCGCCGCACTGGAGGGTGATCACCGCGCAGCCTGCCTCCGCCCACACGACTGCCTCTCTCGCCGTGTGTTCTGCGAACTCCCTGGGCGCCCATCCCAGTCACCTCTTTTGGGTCCATGACCCTGGGATCAGCCGCCGGTAGCTCCCTCTCTTCCCCCATCGGATGCTTGCCCTTCCACATCCTCATCATCTCCCCGAACATCGCCTTCAACTCCTGAATGTCCGTCTTCATTCCTTTCACATCTTCTTCCAAGCCGGCGACTCTTCCTTCCATCTGCACCGCGCCGCGACTCCTTTCCTCCAGATCGTCAGGCTCTGATACCAAATTGTTACAAGCTGGCACAGATGAATGCACCCGCTCGTAAGCTCGAGTTCCCGACCGGAGACCGGGTCACAGGCTTGTCGATGAAGAACTCACCGTCATCACGGCCGCCTTGGGTAAGGCTATTGTCGAGCCCGCTTTGTTCTCTCGGATGAAGAAAATGCCAAAAGTCCTTCCTTGATCTTCCTCGCGCCTTTATTCTCCCCAATTACCGCAGCCAACAGATCTTCCTTTCCTTATTCTTTCCTCCCCGCATGCAATTAGATCAGCAGATCCTATTTGCATGCCCCCTTTCCTAACTAACAGCCGCTATCCACTAATGGCCGGGATTCCCTCTAACCGAGGGCCCACGACGCCTTACAAACACCCTATCATAGCCGGCCATAACAAATGTTGTGTTAGTCTAGGGTGACAACGATAGTCTCACTGTCATTACACCAAGTTAATTATACGAATCTCGGTATATGGATAACCCAAAGCTTTATCGGTTACTATATCGTGTTCAGAGTGTTGCAGCAGAGCAATAATTAGAGACCAAATGGAAATTTATTACATCCAAAAGCTATGCATGGCTATGTGTCTAGTATGACTAATTATACAAAGGATCCAAGTACAACAAAAGTATATTACATAAACTCTAGTTACCTCAAGATCGACCAAGACAAGGATACGACCTATAGCACCACCTAGCCCTCCTGGTAGTAGTAGTAATTGTCCTCCTAAAAGTCTGAATCCTGCGGGTAATCCTCACCCCACGCCTCGTAGGTGGATCCATAGGACTCACCTTCTAAGTAAAGGGGGATTTAAGTAAGAGCGAGTACAGGATACTCAGCAAGCATTAATAGCAGATGCAATATATGAATTTTTCCCTCATATTCAATTGATGCTCACCTCTCCTCAAATTCAGATTTTTATTGAAATTAGGTTTTTGGTTTTCTTTAAGGGATGTTTATTTTAGTTATGAAAATTGCTACTAACACTTGTATACGAGGTAGACTTAACTTTCGTAACCTCCAATCCAGGAGACAAGCATGAATTCATGATTTTAATGCTGCGTAGGTTTGTACCACTTTACCCATATCCTGTGAGGCTCCTGAATGTTTATCACTAATCCAAAGGATGATCTCCATCCTCATTACTCGAGTTGGGGAACACCTATCCTGTGTCGCCCCACCGCACTAGTGGCTAACAGCTTGTATCATGCGACCACCGGTCGATAGTAACTCTACCCATGGCTTCAAATATAGTGTCATCCCATCATCGCATTCTCCGGCCTCCCAAAGATATCCCAAAAGTACGCACTAGTTATCTACACATACCCAATGTAGAGATCATAATACCTTCATAAGACAACCTTTTCTCGACCGATTTCACACACTATGGTTGATACTGTAATTACGACTCATTACACGAGTGTAGTTGTTTGACCTTATATCCTTCCTATGTAGAGCACCCCACCGACAATCCTTTACCCCTTCTCATCAGCGCCCTCTACCCACCATATATGTATATGAATACATCACTGGTTCCATTGCAACATTGCATTTCCATATCATCATTCCAACCACAATCGATTTAAGGTTCTCTTAAAAGAGAATTTCTATGCATTGGTGATACTATACATATATAAGCAAATATGTTTGATTGCAAATACTGAAATATGATCAAAAGAGTGCTTGCCTGGTATTGAATCAAAATGTTCGACCTTGCTCGGATATTGGGACTGGTTGACTGGTGGGTTCAGTTCTGGTCCTGAAATCATAGAATATTAAATTCATGTGGCAATTAATTAGAGCGTGTTTTATAGTGTCCAACCTTTTCTGAACTGTTTGAAATTACTAAAAAGATGCGTTGCTCAACTAAAAGTTATTAACTTGACACATTGGCATATTTTAATTGACAGCAATTTTATTTCCTGTATTTTAATTTGGCACAAAATTTTTATTTTAGTGAGGTATTAAAATCATCATTTTTAGTTATTACAGGATTTGCAAATTTTATATACTTATTACTTAATTAATCATGGTTACTTACTAACTTTTTTATTTTTAGGTGAACTACAAGATGATTAATTAAACTAAACATGGTTCGCAGCAACCGGAAATATTTTCTCTATTTTTCCTCTCTTTACTTTTCTCCTCTCCTCTCATTTTCTTTTCTCGCTTCTCCTTTTCTTCTCTCTCTCGATTTCTCTTCCTTCCTCTTCTTCCTCCTTGCGTTTAACCGCTCTTGGTCTTTCTCTCGCCTCCTCCTCCTCTTCTTCCTCCTTGCAAATTAACCTGCTCTTGGTCCCTCTCTCGCCTCCTCACCGTGCTCCACTACTCATCTCCTCCTACTCCTCCTCTTTACTCTCCTACCATTCTCCCCATGTTGGTCTCTAGTCCGACAGACTCCCGACCTCGCCGACCTTTCACAGCTCCAGCTCGACGGCCTCGGCTTGGTGTCCTTCGATCGTGGCTTGGCAAGACCACCCACCTCCTCTCTCGCTAGGGTTCACCACGACCGCCAAATTTCCTCCTTAGTTGGAGCCAAGGATTGAAATCTTGGCTTCGTTCTAAATATCGCTCATGCCCGAGAATGAAATCTCAGTGAGATCTTGCTATTTAAAACAAATTCTGGACGAATTGTAAAACAAAATTTGAATTCGGATTTTAAAAGCAAAATTCAATGGTTTTGCCGAGATCTCGCAAAATTGTACCAAGCTTAAAAATAGCTCAAATGACGCCAAAAATTTTGAAATTTTTTTGGAGGTTCCTGACACACAATAATGTTCCCATAAAAATTTCAAATGATTATCAAATCTTTGTAATTTTTAAAAATTCAAACATTGCTACTATCCTGATAAAACTCTGACTAGCAAGTTTGAACCGAATGAAAAATGAAACAAACCACATTATAAAATTTTGAAAATTTTTTTGCATGGTTATGAAGCATTACTAATGTTCTCATAAAATTTTTAGATGATCAAGCTTAATGAATTTTTGAAAATTCAAAAGTGCTATCGTCTCCGATAAAAGCTTTACCAAAGAAACTTCAATCAAATGAAAAATGGTGCAAACCATGTTAGAAAATTTTAAAATTTTTGTGGATAGTCCTGATGTATCATTAATGTTTCTATAAAATTTTCATATGATGATTAAGCTTCAAGAAGTTCCAAAAATTCTGATAGTGCTACGCCCTCATAAAAGTCTCATGATCAATACATAGATTTGCTTTAGCAAAAAAATGTTTAAAATTTTGAAAATTTTGCAGAAGGGTTCTAACAAAATTCTTAAGATCTCATAAAAATTTTGAATCATGATCACACTCTAGTGAATTTATAAAATTGTTACAAGTGCAGTGTACCATTTATGTTCTTTTCTGCTTTTTGATTTTTGAAATATAACAAATGAAATTCAATGCATACATAGATTTGATTGGGCAAACAAAAAAGTTGATTTTTTTGAAAATTTTACAGAATGGTACTGAGGCAATTATTAATCTTTCATAAAAATTTTGGATCATTATCAAACTTGAGAAAATTTATAAAATTCTGACAAAGTTATTGTCCCAATTATGTTCATTCTAGCTTAATTAAATCTTTGGGTTGTTTCAGTATCAGATCGATAAAATACAGCAGTTCGAGTGAGTGTGAGATGTATAAAATCTGGCAATGCTTTTGCCCTTTTTAACTTCCTTTGAAGGATTGTTATTTATAAGAAGTTGCATAATATGTTAAGAAATTAGAAGAAACGTTCAAGTTAAATGCATATTGTTCTGTAATAAGAAGCATGCCAGGATACTAAATATATTTAATATATTCAGGTCCATCTGGACGATGCCATTTCAAATATCAAACTTCAGCTGTTCTGTCTAATTGCTAGCCAACCTGCCTTTAACCAGCTGAGAACTGTTGAGCAACTTGGGTATATAGCACGACTTTCTCTAAGGTACATGTTACAGGTTATTGTGTTTAGACGTATTGCTTGTTACTTAGTCTTTCTGGGAGAAATATGAAGATTTGGTTCCATTGATCATTTATAATCCTAGCTTACAATGATATCCTTATTCATCAGATCTGATTATGGAGTGCGCGCAATTGAGGTTGTTATTCAGTCCACAATAAAGGTACAAGCTAGTTCAAAATCATAGTAAATTAGGACTTGATACGAAAAAATATTTGGCTGCTTTCTCCTACTGATCTTATATCGGATGCCTAGGATCCTTCATATCTTGATACTAGAGTTGATTTAATTCTTCAAGATGTTCGAAAGCAAAATCCATGAACTGTCTGACAAGGATTTCAAGGTTAGTGGATTCGGTTTCACTTCGAACTAATTGAGCTTTCAGATTTTCCTAAGTTATATGGATTTTTTTTAAATCAGGCAGAGCTTTCATAAGTACTCATAATATGTTCTCTTTTTTAAAAGACAGCAAAAGCTGTGAATATATTAGCAGGAAGCATAAATTTACAGGGCGCATGATACTGCGCCAGGTTTATGTACAAAACCGAATGTAATATGTTCTCTAATAATCCATTATTGAGTTATAGGCAGCCACATGGACTACAGGACCTAGTGCTGGATGTAGAACAGGACTTAAGATAGTGGAATAGAAAACTGGAGTGTAAAACCATGTACATCATCACAACATAGAAGGGATGGAGAAATATGATGCGCCATAGTTGAATTTATCCATACTTGTAGCAGAGTATTGGACTATTATGTCCTCATTCAGAGCACATTAATTCACATTATTCTAGCAGATTTTTGAGCGACTATGATGTCTTCATTCAGAGCACATTAATTCATATTATTCGACTATTTGTGCTTTAGTGTAGCTCAGGCATTGACATGGCCTTCTTATTGCAGAGAAATGTCAAATCACTTATTGATAAGAAGCTGGAAAATTTTAAAAACTTGTGGGAGGAGTCTGGCTTCTACTGGGCAGAGATCGGGCAGGAACTCTCAAGTTTGATAGGGTTGAGTCTGAGGTAACTGTTTTCCTTTCGGCCACAACGCACGACCATTGTAAGAGAAATTTGTATCAAATATAAAGCAGACAGGAAAATAAATAAAGAAAACTACTAGCTTAGTTTTCTAAAGTTACATTTTAGGAACATAAAATCGCTTCTTCTTTACCAAAGAAAAATGGTTATATGTCCTTGATTCGCAAGATATGTGACCTCAAATAACATTTGCAGGTTGCTCTCCTAAGAGAGCTCAAGAAAGAAGAGTTCATCCAATTCTTCGATCAGTACATAAAAGTCGATGCGGCTCAAAGAAAGACAATAAGCGTGCAAGTCTTCAGCGGCAGCCATTCGGCAGAGTTCAAGAAGGCTATCGCCAAGCTGATCCACCCAAAACTTACCGGATTACGGACATATTCGCTTCAGCGATCGAGGCCTCTGTACCGCCGCTGAAGGAGGCCCAGGCCAGATCACAATGGACTGACAGCTATTACGCTGCTATTCTCTTCCCTGTAGTATATATTATATAGCCTGTGCATATGCATGAACTCAATTCCAATTTCCAATTGGCTTTGTAATGGCCGCATTACGATTGCACAATGCTATTCGATCTTCATGTATGGATTCTGTTTGCACCGTATTTGGTAAGATATGGTCAAATTGTCAAGCTGAAGATAAATATATATTTTGGCCGATATCGGATAAGAAAAGTATAATTTAAATATAGATTATAACCAATATTGATCTAAACATGGGATCTATCCGAGTAGAGGCCGATATGGATCATAATGGATAACGTGTCGAAGATGGATATGATCGGCGATGTGCTATAAAAGATGGTCGAGGGCAAGCGAGAAGAACAACACAATCAAATCAATCAACTCGCATTACTTTTATTTACTTTTTTGTCAATTAGGAATAGGCTTGTAACTTAGATTTTCTCCCGTAATCCGATTCTCGATCAATAAAGTTGTGCATCGTTGATTATTGGTCTCCATCGACACGCCAATTAGGTTTGATTTTCTCCGATCTTATTGTGCATCACCTTTTTAAGGAAGATCTACCTCCATCATCTTATTAGTCCTAATCGGCTAGTTAGACTTAACTTTACCTTAGATTTGATAGGTCTTTTGGCTGTTTAGGTCTCTACCGATTGTCTCACTAGATCGGCTCGAGCGTATTTTTTTATCTTACCAATTATAGGATCAAATTGGTTGCATGCCTTGAACCCAAAGGTCCGTGTGGTGTTGTAGCCGATAGACCCCTCTTCACATTTTTCGGCGCCAACACACTTTTGGCATGCCCAGTAGGACCCGATGTCTTCATCAGGGAAGTCAATTCCACCATTTGATCTCAACACTAAAGTTATAATCGTTCCAATATTGAACAATTTAACACCAAAGCAACATAAAGAGATTGAAGATCGGAAAGCTGCGCTGGAAGAGATGATATTGAGTTGAAGCTGCTGGAAGAGATGATACTAAGCTGCTATCAAAAAACCCGATGTGGTGTTACTCAGAAGGCTGCATTGTCGACGGTTGATGCCCACGGTGACGCAAGGGTTACTAATAGCCCGGTGAGTGAATGCATGCCAGTACAAGCTAAATTATCGATTTTGATTAATCAATCTGTGCATCATGCCTTGATTAACCAATCATTGGTTCTAGTCATGACTCTTAAGCCAATGATAGCTAATAGCGTAAAAACCATAGCTTAAGAGTTGGCATCAGCTGGAAGCTTGCTTGACCCAATGCAAGCTTTGCCGAATTATCCTGATTATTCAGTAACGCAAAACAGGCACAATAGCCTATCCTAAACCATTGGCTATAACTTCATCCTTAACTATGATGCCAACTCAACCCACTGTTATACTTCCGTGAGATCCTCGTGCAGCTAGGGTTGTGCATTACTGTCGCACACCGGTGTTGCTAAGTTGGATGCAACACCAACTTACCACCGCCGACTCCGCTTTACACTTTCCCTAATTGGTTCCATAGCCAATTGAACTTAACAGGTTCTCGCAATATGTCGAGCCGATTCTCGCAAAGATTCCGCCTCGCACAAAGTCAGAATATATTCGAACCCTTCGCTTCGCACCAAAGCCAACCACTAGGAGAAATAATGGATACAAGCATTTTTCTCCATATGCATCGACTCAACTAGCTCGTCAACCCGAAGCTATTTTGAGGCAAAATACCAATTATGAACATAATTGGCAAGCTTCTAACACAGTAAATTGGGCCGATCAGATATCTGTCGTATTGAGAGACCAATTCAGTATACAACCAAAAGAGAAGGTTATCGGCTATAGAAAACCATATCCTGATTACACTGACCATTTGCTTTACCCTAACAATTTCAAGGTTCTGACTTTACTAACTTCTTTGGGGATGGCTCATACCACATTGGAGTATGTCGAACGATGTATTGCGCAATGCGGTGAGGCTGTTCAGTTCGACAGGCTAAAAATTAGGTTATTCCCGCTGTCCTTATCAGCAGCTGCTTTTACTTGGTTTACTAGTTTGCCCCCAAATTCGATTTATTTTTGGACCAATTTGGAAAACCGATTCTATGAGTACTTCTCTAGCACTCTAGAACCTAGGATTTCCGACTTGACCTCTGTTCCCCAAAAGTTTGGGAAATCAGTAACAGATTATATCAAAAAATTTAGGGAGATAAGGAATCGTTGTTTTAGCATTACTGCACCCAACAACCAATTAGCCAATTTGGCCTTCCAGGGGTTAATTCCCTAGCTGAGGAAATAATTCGATGGACAAGAGTTCACCGATTTAAGTCATTTCTTGCATAGGGTATTGGCTTAAGAAAGCCATTTTACTGATAATAGAAGTTTTAGAGACAAGTTTAAGAATAGTAAAAAAGACAAGGATAAAGCTAAGGTTAATCTCATTAAATGTTGTTCAATCGAATCTTCTGAAGATGATGAAGTTGAAATAAATATAATCGAATGGGTTAAGGGATCTAAGATGTCCTTAGTTTGTTCTTGGCTTAAACCGACTAAGAATAAATCGTAAATAAAATACACTTTTGATGTCTTTAAGTGTAACCATATTTTTAACCTACTTTTATAAGAAAATATTACACTGCTACCTAAGGTGCACGTTATACCATTGGTGATGAAATTAAAAAGTGAAGGTATTGCAAGTGGCATCATTCCTTTTCTTATAATACTAACGATTAGACTCGAAATTGGGTAGGCCTTAGTGAGCCAAAGACGACCGACATGAAAAAAATGGGCAAGCACGACCCAAGACGAAAAAAAAATGGGCCAGGTTAGCACGGCGAATGGCGTGCGGGCGGGCCTAAAACACAACACGATGGGCCACACGACCATTATCGATCAGATGGACCGTGCTCGGTTCAAGACGGCCCTAAAGCCGTCCTTAATCTGTAATTTGTATTTTTCAGGTCTTTCTTTGCTCATATGAATTTATACTCTACATGAAAGTTGTAGAGAATTTCGAGACGCATCTTTTCATGTAGACAACTTTTCCATTGAGCAATGTATGAATTTATAAAAAATATTTAGTGCGCTGTAGTTTCGCACCGACGCCACGCCTCTCGGTAATCTGCATTTTTCAGTGTCTTCCTTTGCTCATATGAATTTATATTCTACATAAAAGTTGTATAGAATTTCGAGACACATCTTTTTCATGTAGACAACTTTTCCATTTGAGTAACGTATGAATTTATAAAAAAATATTTAGTGCGCTGTATAGTTTCAGACCGACGCCACATCTCTCGGTAATTTGCATTTTTCAGGGTCTTCCTTTGCTCATATGAATTTATATTCTACATGAAAGTTATAGAGAATTTCGAAACACATCTTTTCATGTAGACAACTTTTTCATTTGAACAACGTATGAATTTATAAAAAATATTTAGTGTGCTGCGTTCTCTCTAGTGTGGTGTTGGGCGGCTGCCCGACAAAGAGCCAGCGCGCTTTAATGTGCCGGCCTTGATTTTTGCCGTCCGTGCTGGCCCGCCCGCACGAAGAAATGACCAGCCGTGCTGGCCCGTTTCACGTAGGTCCGGCACGACGGGCTCATGCCGTACGCCCAAAGACGCCCAATTTCCGTGTCTACTAACGATTGTAATATTTTTGACAGCATATATAATTGACTATAGAGGATGGCCGACTCAAGTTCACAGAGGACCCGATGATGCAGGTCGACACTAATCCTTTTTCAATAAATATGGTTCAATGCTCTAGAAAAGGAAAAGAACCGATGCAGATGCAGGTCAAAGGTTGCTCGACATGTTGATGTTCAATTGACTTCCAGTAGCAAAGAGATTCCTAGAGATTACGGTCGACTCATTGCAAATAGAGATTGACCGTAAGGTAAAAGCTCAAGAACCGCTGCTTAAAGGAGACTTGCAAATCAGCAAGTGGTATAAGGTGGAGAGATCATCGCCACCACGCCTGCTGATTCGCAAGCCTAAGCCAACTTTCTCCTAGTTACTTGAAAATATAAAAAGAGAAACAATAAGCCACGTTATCTCTGTGTATCGCCAGATAACTTATACTGGCCCGATAATTTGGAAAAAGCTCATCAACTGTAGGATCGAGGTGCACCAAGAGGGGGTGAATTGGTGCAAACTAACACTTAAAACAATTTTTTGGTTTTTATTAATTCTGAAAATTAATAAAATAATGACTAAACTAAACGAATCAATCTAGAATAATTGATCTAGTACTATGGAAGATAAATTAGATTAAACATGCATACTAGAGAACAATTATACGTAACCATAAATTAGTACATCAGAATCCTTACTCACTGATTTTATCAAAGAACATGCATATAGATCCCTTAACATGAAAGTATAACCCTGAAGAGATCTCCCGAAATTTTCTTCAACTTTTCCTTCTCCTTTTTCCTTCCTCTTTCTCTCTCTTCTACCTCTATTCTCTTCTGCTCTGTAGCCTCGCATCAACAGTACCTCCGATTCCTGTAGCATCGCGAGGTACTGTAGCACCGAAGTTTTCCTTCGCTCGTCGCTGCGGCCGCCGCTCTGTTTTTCTTCCGCGCCGCTTTTTCTTTTTCTTCGCTTGTCGCTGCAGCCGCCAGCTCTCCTCTTTATTTTTTCCTTGTTCTGTTTCTGTTCTTCTATGCGGCTCAGCCAGGAGGTCTCCTCCTCTGCCTTTTATACTACTTCAACCCTAAATTACATGTATGTATGCAAATATATCAGGCCCAATAACACATGGCCCAATACATGCACATACACTAAAACTCACACATATGCACGCATACGGCCCACCTGCCGCTCTCGCGTGACTAACTCGTCTGCACGACCGGGTCGCCACACTACATCGACCGCCCCGAGTAGACCTCACGTATCCTGTCTCGCTGCACCACTTGCGTCTTTCGCGTGCTGCGCCTCCTGCACCTGCAATCTCGCGTGACACTTGCACTTCTGTGACCTCGCGTGCTGCGCCCACACCTCTGCGACATTCGCATGAGCTGCTCTCAAGTTACGCGCCACCTGCGCGGAATCTCACCGACCTGCAGTGTACATCCGTCTGCGTCCGCCTGCACTGCAACATGCATCTCGTGTCCCTGCGTTACACTTCATGTTGCCTGTGCTATATCTCCTGTCATAAATAAAACAAACCTTCACAGTACCTTATTCCATAACAAATATTGTTGTCATATAAATCATCACACATATATTAAATTGTTGTCAAATTAATCATCACAATGTAAATTTCGCAAATAGACTTAACAATCTCCCCCTTGATGAGTGATTTGACAACACACAAATAATCCATAATTTTTATCAACAATCTTCCCCTTAATTATCATTCAATAACTCCCCCTTAATAATCTCAGTTTAAGCATATTGTTTCTCCCCCTTTGGCAAAACACACATCAAGGATGAATGAAAAATGCTATTGGAGCAATAGATAATTAAAATAAATCCATACATTCAGAATATATCATGAGCAATCGAGTTAAATAAAAAGTACAAATACCCATTTAACATCTACTCTAATACTAAGTAGTAGAAAGAAACATTTAAACATCTTGAAACCTTCCACTAGAACGTACCTTGTTTCAACTCACAAATCAAAGTAAGCATTTCATTCATACATAAGCAAATGTTAGGACTGCATAATAAATTTTTGTGTAGCATAAGCAAGAACTTTCTTCAAGATTTTAGAAGGCTATACTTAATCATTTTACTCCACCCAGTCACTCACACCACAGGTATTTGTCTAGTATGCCCATAACATTTGTTCACTTTTGTCGGCGTTTCGTAAACCGGCAAGTAGATTTGTAAGTCTTAGGGGCCGCGCGCCTCCGCTCCCTGAATGGTTAGACCCCAAAAAGAGAAAAGGAGGGATCCAAGATTTATACTGGTTCGGGCTGAACGTCCCTACTCCAGTTCCTGAGGTGGTACTTTATTACTTCCGGCGAACCTGCCGTGCTACAACCGGGGGCTGAGCTCGGGCCCGAGCGCCTCGCGCACAGGGGTCGTCCGAGTGGCTACTAGTCGGAATCGAGGACGCGGTGCCTGGTGTTTTTTACATCGTCGTGGTCGTTGTGTCCCACCCTCCGAAGGGCCAAGCCTCCCCTTATATAGCCTAGGGAGGCCAGTTACACGGAGTCTACACAGGAGTGTATATATAAAAAAAAGAAAAAGGATGGGGCTTCCGGGGCCTTGGAGTCTGGCCTTCGCCTCGGTGTCAGGCTTCTCGACCTGTCCTCTGACGGGTGGTTGCACGTCTCGCGTCGGGTTGGTGGTGGCGTGGAACGACGGCTCGGTCCGTCCCTCCGGGAAATGGTGCACCCGCTTTGTCGCTGTGTCGTGCGTTAGGGGTGTCAGCCGGAATTGCCTTGGGAGGCGCGACGCCTGCCTTGGCTTGGTCGTGATCGAGCTGTTGCGTCAGCGTGGTTGGTACCCGATACGGAAGTCGGTTTCTGTGACTTGCCGTCCGTCCCTTGAAGAAGATGGTTGGCGCTTTGTTCAAGGCTCCTGGCCTGTCCGACCCGTTGGTCGGGCACCTTTGAGTCGGTATCGCCGTTGGGCCTCCGACCGGGACCTCTCGTTCGAGGCCCGAGCGTGTCGTCGGCCCATATGTTTCTCGTGGGCCGTTGGAGGTACCCATGTCTTAGGTATCCGTCAACTTTGTACCACTTTGAGGTATTTTTTTCGCATCCACTTTGTGGAAGCTTTTTTTTAATCTGACTACCCCGATTTTTCGAGTTTATAGTCATGGGCTTGATATAGGAACATATTTTCTTGAGCATATGTCGACTACTACCATGGTTTTAAAAAGTAATGGAAGTAACTTACATTTAGCATAACTCACTAAATCTTGAGTACTAGAGAACACTCATGAAATCATTAGATGTGATTTTAGCAAGTCTTCAATACTGCTTCAAGAAAGAATAAAATGCCCAACATTTAATAAGTAAGGAACTTGGTCATGAACCAATGGGGACTAGATAGTTTAAAGTAACTTGCTACATACCACTATCAAGAACAGATGTCGATGATATTTACATATAAATAGATTTTTAAAAGATATTGCTCATAATACTTCTAAATAAATGTATCTATTTCAGCACAAATGAATATGCTCCCCTCAATTGTTGCATATACATCACATTATTTGAATGAATGATACACAATTCTCCTTATAATCTTGCAAACTCAAAAATGCCAAAGGTTTAGTGAAGATGTCTTTTTTCATAAACAATTGCAATAGAACTTTTCTCCACATGATCTCGAATAAAATGATATCATATATCAATTTTATCACTAGCAAAATCAACATACAAATAACCGACAAGTTCTAAACAATAATGAGAGTACCATAGGCCAAGAGCATATGTACCTTGTTGAATTCATTGGTTCTCCATTCACATTTGAATCAACTACATGTTCAAAATTTGTTGTTGGTGTAGGCCATCATCACTTTATACTATCTGCAAACCTGCACTTTGTAAAACAATTCTAGCAAAGGGCTAGACTCATCAAAAGGAATATCATATGACACCTTGAGTAGATTAGTCTCAACATTAAACTCATTATCACCAATCTTCACAATTTCTAGACTTGGAAACAATTTTTTTTATCTTATGTCGTGTGTCATGTGCAATCCAAATCAATTAGCCATGAGTTTCCAAGTCATTTATCTTTATTCTAAAATGGGAGAAAATGTTTAGGTACCCACACTTTTGATACCTTGCTGTTTTTATTGAATTTTTGGAATCCATGTTGTTTTTGCACCAAATAACTCAATTGGGCTTCTTGTTCGATATGCATTATATAAAGATGTGACACCCAAAGTGGCTTGCTGTTTTTGAGGCGTTTTAGGATCAAAATCAACATTTTTTCTTTGCTGGAAATTAATTTTATTAGCCTTAAAACAATGTGTAGGATGCGCAAAATAATTTCTAGTAATATGACCAATCCTACCACAATTGTAGCACTTCACATTATGAAAATTGTTCCAAAATTTTGGACCTACATTAGCATAACAATTGGCTTTAATATGTCCAAGTTTTCCACAATTAAAACATTTTTTCACAATTCTATTTTGAATTTTTTCATACAAATGACACTTTGAAAGTCATGCGTATTTGGAATAACCTTTGACGTGCTTGGTGGTGAGATAGAATTTTTATCAAAACCTAACCCTTCCTTCTTAAATGAACATTTTGATGTATCAAGAGTTAAATTCAAGTTTTCCTCACCATTTGTCATTTTTTTCAAAGACATTTTCAAGTAACTATTTTCTTTAGTAAGATGAGGACATCTATTGTATAAAAATGTGTAAGGACGCCTTTTAAGTTCAATTAATTTTCTCCTAATTCCAGAAAGGTCCTCACAAGAAAATTCTTTTGCTAACTTATTCACATAATTCTCTAAATTTAAGCAATTTTTTACCAAAGAATTTTTTAAGGAATCTACCTCTTTTTGCAAGATAGGACACTTGTCACATGTTAAAGAACTAGATTTCAGCAAAGCATTCTCACTCCTATAAAATTCACATGGCTCACAAGAAGCATTCTCAAGATCAAGAATTTTATTTTTCAAAATTTCACAAGATTAGCATGGTTTTTCAAGTTTCATTTTCAGTTTTACACAAGAGTCACATTTATCATCCTTGTTACTAGTGGTGGAAAGAAGCACATCATATTCCAATTTTAATGTTTTATACTTCTTCATCAATGCATTTGAAATTCTCTCTTGTGCACGAAAAGCTTTAAAAAATTCAGACTTATTTACCTCATTATCGTTGTCGATATCCTCATCATCATAGTCATCATCATCATCGTCCCCATTGTCTATATTCCTCCCCATGAGACATAGATCAGCAATATCATCATCATCCTTTCCAAGACATGCCAATGGATCATCCTCATCACTATCACTTGAGAGATCAAGCTCCTTCACCATCTTCAATAGTGTCTTATGAAGTAGATGCTTCATCTTCTTACCTGAAAATTTACTTTTGCGAAAAGAACTAGACTTCTTGTTAGCAAGTTTGGGACAATCACTTTTATAATGGCCAAATTCATCGCACTCAAAGCATTGTATTGCACTAAGATCACTTCTTCCTTTTCGAAAACCTTTTTCATTATTCTTTGAAAATTTTGTTCTTAAGGCTTTATTTACTTGTTTAGACAAGAGTGAAAGTTCATCGAAATCCATATCATCAATATCCTTTTCTTTTTCAACAGTGGCTAAAGTAATGGGACTATCATTAGAAACATCATTATTCAAAATAAGAGGTTTAATCAAACGAAAAGATGCAACATGCACCATGCTTTTTAATTGTTAAATTAAATCTAAAGCAAACCTCACTCTGATACCAATTGTAGGATCGAGGCGCACCAAGAGGGGGTGAATTGGTGCAAACTAACACTTAAAACAAATTTTTGGTTTTTATTAATTCTACAAATTAACAAAATAATGACTAAACTAAATGAATCAGTCTAGAATAATTGATCTAGTACTATGGAAGATAAACTAGATTAAACATGCATACTAGAGAGCAATTATACGTAACCATAAATTAGTACATCAGAATTCTTACTCGCTGATTTTATCAAAGAACATGCATATAGATCCCTTAACATGAAAGTATAACGCTGAAGAGATCTCCCGAAATTTTCTTCAACTTTTCCTTCTCTTTTTTCCTTCTTCTTCTCTCTCTCTTCTACCTCTATTCTCTTCTGCTCTGTAGCCTCGCGTCTACAGTACACTCCGATTCCTGTAGCATCGCGAGTTTTCCTTCGCTCGTCGCTGCGGCCACCGCTCTTTTTTTCTTCCACGCCGCCTTTTCTTTTCCTTCGCTTGTCGCTGCAGCCGCCAGCTCTCCTCTTTATTTTTTCCCTTGTTCTGTTTCTGTTCTTCTATGCGGCTCAGCCAGGAGGTCTCCTAAATTACACGTATGTATGCAATAACACATGGCCCAATACATACACACACATTAAAACTCACACATATGCACGTATACGACCCACCTGCCGCTCTCGCGTGACTAACTCGCCTGCACGACCCGCTGGTCGCCACACTGCGTCGACCGTCTGCGTAGACCTCTACGCATCCCGTCTCGTTACACCACCTGCATCTTTCGCGTGCTGCGCCTCCTGCACCTACGATCTCGCGTACCACTTGCACTTCTGTGACCTCGCGTGCTGCGCCCGCACCTCTGCGACATTCGCATGAGCTGCTCTCAGGTCGAATCTCACTGACCTGCAGTGTACGTCCGTCTGCATCCACCTGCACTGCAACATGCATCTCGCGTCCATGCGTTGCACTTCCTATTGCCTGTGCTGTATCTCCTGTCATAAATAAAACAAACCTTCACAGTACCTTATTCCATAACAAATATTATTGTCACATAAATCATCACACATATATTAAATTGTTATCAAATTAATCATCACAATATAAATTTCGCAAATAGACTTAACAATATGGTTCAATGCCTAGAAAAGGAAAAAAGCCGATGCAGGATGCAGGGTCAAAGGTTGCTCGACATGTTGATGTTCAATTGACTTCTAGTAGCAAAGACCCTAGAGATTACGGTCGACTCACTGCAAATAGAGACTGACTGTAAAGGTAAAAGCTCAAGAACCGTCAAGCTTAAAGGAGACTTGCAAATCGGCAAGTGGTATAAGGTGGAGATATCATCGCCACCACATCTGCTGATTCGCAAGCCTAAGCCAACTTTCTCCCAATTACTTGAAAAATATAAAAGAAGAAACAATAAGCCACGTTATCCTGTGTATCGCCAAATAACTTATACTGGCCCGATAATTTGGAAAAAGCTCATCAACGATGCCCCTTCTAGCAATTTTGTTGGGAGAGGATCGGTTCTGCACGTCACCATACACGTGCCTAATGGAACATTATCCACATCAAGGTGACTGGCCAAGGTGATTGGTAAAGATAGAATATCTAAACCGATACAAGACCGTTTTGATGAAAGTCGAAGGATCGGTCCATCAAAAGATTTTTGCACCAAACCCAGCCCAAGTGCAAGCGGAAAAGGGCTCAAGCTCTGCGACTCAGGTTGATTTGGTGGAAAAAAAAATATGAAAGCCGATTGAACCTAAGCCAAGGTGGTGTCCTCCGGGTCTTAGCCGATCGCAACGTAGACGACTTCAATGGCTAAGGACCCAACAGATGAGGTAGGCCAAGCAAGAAAAATAGAGAGATCAAACTTTCAACGAGCTTCGACGGATTAAGACTACTAAAAAGGAATGGAGAAAAAGGAGCCGATTTAAGAAGAATCTGAGCCGATGATTTGGAACTGTGACCTAAACTGTTACATTGTCACTAGCTCATGTTCAGGAGATACTTGTCATGCTCGTCAATCACGTTCTGATCTTATCTTTTACGAACTTACAGATGTAGCAGTTTTATGACCTCTTGTTACAGCAATCGGTGTTTTGACTTGTGGCTTACTACGAGCTTCTGATTTGTCTGCGAAGCATACGCCTCTGAAACTCGTTCGAGGCGCGGTGCGATTACACCTCAGCAAGCGAATACACGCAAAATTGACTCCATCGCCTTTCCGTTGTTGTGGTGCCTTCGGAACTTCTTCCAAGGAGGCGATCACCTTCATTAACTTCTGTGAAATCGAACGAGTTCGCTGCAAATAGGATATGCTTGCGACAAGCAATTGGAATTGGTAGCTTGGGCGTGCTTACTAAATTGGAAAAACGTAGTGCGGTACACCGCAAAATTAAGTTGGAAGCAGAAGTCGGTTAAATTTTGTCAAGATAGCCTGGTGGTGTCGTCTTAAAAAGAAGGGGCGAAGACTGAAGACCACAAATGTTTCGCCTTTGATTAACATTTGGAGCATGACTCCAAGCAGGTCGTCGTGTACATTTCACACCGCAGACACTGCTCCTACGAGAGAGATGTCTACCTAACATTTGGAGTCTTTATCATTTTTGTAGGTACTATAAGGTACCACAAAATTACCTTTGAATTCTTGTATATCTAACCTTTAAATTTTTTGTACATCTTGATATTAGCTCAATGTATATGTTGGTACCACTCAAAGATAATAAAAAGTCTCTTACGTTTCTTCATAGCCGCACGTCAATACGATCAAATGGTTACACCCCAAGAAGAGCTCACATCATTCATGAGATAACCTCCATATCATCGATGTTTCCCGGAAGATTCACGTAAAAGTGGACTGGCAAATGATAGATGATAGTAGCTTTCCCACTTATAAGAGGTTCTCCATGCACTATCCACGGGCCATATATATATATATATATATATATATATATATATATATATATATATATATATATATATATATATATATATATATATATTACAATTACAGACACCATGGTGACTTGGCACCATGATCCAAAACAGATACTTTTCCTATGTATTTCCATGCTAAATTTTTGAAACTTCTAGGATGTTGAGTTTAACCAGTTTACTAACTAGTTCAAACAAGTTTGAACTAAAATCAAACTTGAGTTTCCTTTTTGGTGATAGTTTGATTGTAGGTATGTGCTGATTTTATATATAAATCAAGAAAGCATGTGATCTAAATTGCTTCAAATCTTTGAATTCGAGTATATTTTTTCTAAGGTATGTGTTTCATTTGAATTATTATAGAAGGATATATACCTTAAAAGAAAGTTTCAAAAATATACCCAGCTTTGTCTTGAATTTATGCATTTGAAATCATGGTGCCCCATTTCGGCATCCTATACACACACACAACTAGTGATATTCAAGCCACCTCCTTCGTTTTAAGGGTAAGAAAATTCCACAATAATCCTAAAATCTAGAAATTCTCATATTAATCGAAAGAAAAGGAGAAGGATCTCCACCACTTATTTTGGTGGGATCAGATTATAACAGGCTTGATTAATCATATATAATAAATACATTTATATTTCAATAATTGAAAGTAAAGTCAGATATCAAAGAAAAGATCTCCACCACTTATTTTGGAGGGAATTGTATTTCAATAATTGGAAGTAGAACGTATATCAAAGAAAGGATCTTCACCACTTATTTTGGTGAGACCAGATTATAACAATGCAGATTAATTATATATAAACAAAGTTATATAACAAATACAATTATATTTCAATAATTAGAAGTAGAGTTGTATATCAAAGACAATTGTATCTTATATCTAGACGCGTAGTTGCGCAGGTAAGTCTGCTAGTTGTTCTGGACATGGGACACAAGAATCAAACGATCCATCTCTCTCATTGATTCTCTCAGCCTCTCTTCCATGTTCCCCCCTCACCTCTTCATCTCCCTCAACAGTAACGCGGATGGAACCCAGATCCAATAGGCGGGGTTAAGGGCGACTACAGTGATGGCCAAATCCGGCCGGCATGGTTGAGCATGATGACCATGGTGGCCATCAACCCCTGTCAGTATGTTGGAAAACATGACATAAGAGAGAGATAGACGTCAGCCATTCAACGGACTGGCTCTAGGAGAATAATGGAGACATGACCATTTATACAAGTTCAGGCATTAATAAAGTCATCCTACTCCTATCGATGTGTCCTTGGGCTTGGGGTAGAGGGGTGCCACCTTGCTTGGGAGTGACCCTGAGGGTATATCAGTTTGTGTATGTTTTGTATTCCATTAGTGTCCTTCCTTTACAAGTGAGAGTTACAATGAGGTTCTATAGATTCTCAGCCTGATACACAAAGACTATCCTACCCCTAGTATGGTGACTTAAGCGTGTGCATTTTTGTCATTCCTAGGAGGTAGTAGTGGATCCCGCATCATCGCTCCCAAGAGGCAGGCCTCTGACTTCGAGGTCCCACAAGGGGTCTCGAGGCTTAAGCCCTTCTTTAGAGGCCGACCTCATGGGAACCACAGGATTTGGTGGCCCCAATCGTCGATCGATCCCAAGCCGAAAAGAATGTCCATCCATCTCCATGAGCACCTAGGAGAGCACCCTAGTGGACCTGGATGTTGAGCCATATGCCTTATAGACGAGAATGAGGCGGCGCCTAAAGGGAAGGGCACTTTACCAAACTCTTGGTAGGTTAGGGCACTACGCCATGTGCCCTTCTCTGGGTAAGAATTGAAATGCCATAAGGGGCACAGGACTTGGTGATCTCACTCATCAGTCGATACCAAACGAGGTAGTAGTGCCCCTCTATCCCAACGGACGCTTTTAGGGGCATCGATCCTCACAACCAAGAATTGAGTCTCATGCCTCATGGAAAGGAACAAAGTAGAGTGCCCGGAGGGCTAGGCGCTGTACCATGTACCCTCCTTGGAGGGACGCTCGACTATGGAACCTCCCATCCGGGAAGCGATAAGGTCTCCCAAGCACTACCCAAGAGATGATGGGGTCTCTCCAACATTCACTATATACCCTACTTGAAGGGACGACGGAGTATGGGACCTCCTATTCACAAGGTGAGGGGGTTTCCCTAGCACTACCTGGGAGGTGAGGGGGTTTCCCTGGCACTACCTGGGAGGTGATAGGGTCTGCCCGACACTGTTTTCTATCCGAGAGATGGTAGAATCTCCTGAACATTCATCATGTACCCTCTTCGAAGGGACGACAGAGTATGAGACTTCCCATTTAGGAGGTAATGTGGTCTCTCCATCACTACTCAGAAGGTGAAGGGGTCTCCCCAACACTACCCGAGAGGTGATGGGTCTCCACGACACCACTTTCCATCCGGGAAGTGATGGGGTCTCCCCAACACCATA
Source organism: Guadua angustifolia (assembly GCA_036346375.1). Classification (NCBI taxonomy): domain Eukaryota; kingdom Viridiplantae; phylum Streptophyta; class Magnoliopsida; order Poales; family Poaceae; genus Guadua; species Guadua angustifolia. The sequence continues at coordinate 16,604,836 of CM070500.1, read as the reverse complement.
GTGGACCGAGAACTTGTTCAAGTGTCTGGTGGGATAGGGCACCTTATCTTGCACTCTACCATTGGGCAGAAGGCGGAGTACGCTAGGGGACACAAGCATCTCCTTTCATGACGTGGGACAGAGAATAAGCCCCCAACTAGGAAGGTCTTAGGATTTCCTCCAACAAGCCTCAGCCATATAGCCTCTCTCTCCTCTCCACCTCTCCTTGATGGCGCGACGGCCATGGCAGCAGAGGAGAGTGCGCAGCCGGCGGCCTTGGAACCCTTCACCTCATTCTCCACCATGATGGCCTCCTCTACCTCGCTAGCTTTCACGCCAAATCCAGCAAGGGCAAGACTGGAACAGCCATGGCGCGTCGGCTCCCCAATTTCTTCACCTTGTCCTTGTTTCTGGCTGCTGGATCCGGCGGTTTTCTCTGTAGTCATGTTCGCCTTTGTCTCTACAACGATCGGATCCGCATTGGCTTCCCCAATTGCTCCTATTTTTTCTTATTTTTCTCTTGAAATTTCTAAACAAGAGACTAAACCGAAAAATGTAAATTGTACATATGCGTTTTGATTTTTTGTTTTTTGTTGCAATTTCATGAGAAAAAAATGTGGGCAATTTCTTAGTTTGCAGATTCTTGAAGATAAAATCCAAACGCTTGTCCGATTTCTTGAATATAAAACTGTTTGTTGATTTCTTGAATCCGAGAAATCTTGGTTCGTGAAATCCAAAATGTTATTTTTCGTTCAATTTCTTGAATCTGAAAATCCTGGTTCTTGAAATGCCGGATGTAATTGATCGTTTGATTTCGTGAATCTAGATCATGCAAGAGAGAAGGTGAATGATTGGTTCATGGCTTCAGGCCGAAGACGATGGGGAGACTGGGAGTAGGTGGAGAGAGATCGGAGAGTAGACAGACACGTGTTTGACTAAGAATTATTTTTGGACTGTATTGCCTTTTTCATGTGCACCAATCTCAAAGCAAAATGTATGGCATGGATAGTGCATGTGCATCCATGTAAATGTGGTTTGGCATTTCCGCGGCAAATGGCGAGTCGTATCGCGCCACACAACTGGCCGATGGTGATGCTAGCACAAACCCGGACGCGATCCAGCGATTTGGTGGGCTAATTCTCGATCAGCTTTTCCTCTTCTTGTAAAGGAAGATTACGGAGAAAAAGTCCGATTTAACACGTCGGTCGATTGTGCTAGCGATCATGGACCGCCTAGGAGGGAGGAGTCGGAGCTGGGATGGCGCCGTCGCCGAAGTCGCAGCACGTCATTAGCGGCGGTGGCAAAGGCGTTTGTCATGACGCAGGTGCAACTGCCCCCACCACAAACGGTTCCCATAGGGGAAGACAGAGTTCGCCTTCCGACTATATATGAACGGCGAGCGGCAGCAGCTACGATATATAATAATTAGCAGCCCCACTTTTCTTAAGCCTTAGCCTCCAATCCAGCACTAAAGATTGGAGGAGGAAAAGAGTAGTGGGGTACAAGTACTCAAGTAGAGAGGGAAGTGGGCGGCGGGTTAAGGGCGAGTCGAGATGGCGGCGGTGGCGGGAGCAATGTGGAGTTCATCCGCAGCAGCGCTCAAGCGGGAGTACCGCCGGGTGGTGCTCCCCAACGCGCCGAGTGCCTCCTCATCAGCGACGCCGTCACCGACAAGGTCCGTCTCGTCGCGCTCCCCGATCGCTTCGCCCGGAAGCATGGCATGCTCATGGATTGGTCAACGATTGATTCGGTGGTGATTTGTTGTGTTCTTGCCAAAGAAGAAAGGGGTTGAGGGCGAGAGAACAGAAAGGGATAGATAGCCAGGAAGACGATGGTTGTATTACTTTTTCGCCGCCGCAACAGTCTTACATAGTAGTATATATACTCCTCCACAACCCTAACATCAGGCCCACAGCCCACGCCAGAACACACGCACACCACGCCAACATAAGACCAAGTTCTGAATATTCTTAACAAGACGCCAGTTATCTCTGCTTCGCTTCAGTCTTCCTCTGCAACATACTCGCGCCTTGGCACTGCTCATTATCCGGCACACAACATTCCTCCCCCGTCAGTTTCGGCTTGTCCCCAAGCCGCAGCAGATGGAAATTGAAATTGAAGGGCATGCTTATGCTCCCAAGTAGCCAAAGATCGGGGTAGGCCTGACCAGTGAACCAGCACAGAAGGAATTACATGATCACCCAGCTTAATCAATCGGTGCTGCAGAATTTCTTCAGGCAAACAAACAGTGTCTGGCTGAATGTAATGAAGTAAGGCATCATCCTCCACTACTTGCGATGGAGCAATATGTCGCTTGAGTTGAGACACATGTACCACAGGATGTATTTTGCTATCAGCCGGCAAATCCAATCTGTAAGCGACCATGCCAATGCGCTCCAGAATACGGTAAGGCCCATAAAAACGGAAACAAAGCTTTTGATTGCTGCGGTAGCTATGGATGTTTGAGCATACGGTTGGAGTTTGAGATATACCTCATCACCCACCTGAAACTCCCGTTCCATGCGGTGCTGGTCAGCTTGAGTTTTCATGCGGAGACAAGCACGATCCAAATGCATTTTCACCAACTTGGTCATTTGTTCCCGTTGCAGCAACCATTCTTGCACATCAGATACAGCAGCCACATTTGAGTTTGAGATTCCAAAGTGTCGCGGAGGGTGGCCATATAATACCTCAAAAGGAGTCTTGCCAACAGCAGTCTGATAAGAAGTATTGTACCAATACTCGGCGAGAGCAAGCCACTCAGACCACTTCTTTGGACACGCATGTACAAAACAACGTAAATCGTCTCTAAGCACTGATTAAGCCTCTCAGTTTGTCCATCCGTTTGCGGATGATAGGATGAGCTCATGTTTAACTGGGTATCCGACAGCGAAAGAGCTCTCTCCAGAAAGTGCTTGTGAAAATGCGGTCCCGATCAGAAATGATGACCTGAGGCAAACCATGTAGCTTATACACCTGATTGCAGAAGACTTGTGCGACATGAGGCGGTGAAGGATGAACCAATGGTATAAAGTGAGCATATTTTGAAAATTTATCAACAACAACAAAAATTGTGGTATACTTATGAGAGATTGGCAAACCCTCAATAAAATCCATGCTAATTATTGTCCACGCTTGTGTTGGAACAGGCAGAGGTTGTAAAGTCCTGGAAGCTTGCTATGTTCACTTTTGGCTTGCTGGCATATTTCACAAGACTTGATGTACTGCTCTACTGAAGCTCGCAACCTTGGCCATGCAAAGAGGGCATGAATGCGGTGATATGTAGCCTGAACTCCCGAGTGCCCCCCAATACCACTCTTGTGCAGAGCTTGCAAGATGTGCTGCTGAGCTAAGATATTGTTCCCAATCCATATGCGCCCTTTGAAGCGAATCAACCCATTCTGCAAGGTAAAACCCTTATCATTCTGCTTGGTTAGACACAATTCAGCTAACAAGACTTTTGTTTCTTCATCATCCTGGTAGCCTTCCACCAGATTTTCAATCCAGGTAGGAGTGCAAGAGGAAATAGCTTGAATTTCAGACATATGAGGTTTCCTGGACAAGGCATCCGCAGCTGCATTATTCACCCCCTTCTTATACTGAATCTGAAAGTGCAGTCCCAGCAGCCTAACAAATGCTTTGTGCTGAATGTCAGTAGTCAAACGCTGCTCCATAAGGTACATCAATGCCTTTTGATCCGTTCTGATAATGAACTCATTGTGTTGCAAGTAGGAACGCCATTTTGTCACTGCCATTAATATTGCCAGACATTCCTTTTCATAGGTTGAAAGGGCTTGATTCTTAGGGCTAAGAGCCTTGCTAAGGAATGCAATTGGGTGTCCCCCCTGCATCAATACAGCACCAATGCCCATATTACTTGCGTCAGTCTCCAACACAAAAGGTTTTGAAAAATCAGGTAAAGCCAAAATGGGTGCTTGCACTAAAGCCTGTTGCAATGTGCGAAAAGCAGTCTCAGTGACCGGAGTCCAAAAGAACTGTGTCCCCTTCTTCAACAATGCTGTGAGTGGCTTGCATATGACCCCATAGTTCTGAATAAATTTCCGGTAGTAGCCGGTGAGGCCAAGAAACCCTCTCAACTCCTTCAAATTTGTGGGCACCGGCCACTCCAACACCGCCTGGATCTTAGTGGGGTCAGTGGTTACTCCCTCCGAAGTGATTACATGCCCCAAATATTCCAATCGCTGGTGCCCAAACGAGCACTTAGCCATCTTGATGAAGAGCTGCTGTCGGTCCAGTATTTCCAACACATTCCGCAGATGATGGACATGGTCTTGCAGGGTATTGCTGTAGACAAGAATATCGTCCACAAATACTAACACACAACGACGCAACAACGGTTTGAAAATTTGATTCATAACCCCTTGAAATGTGGCCGGGGCATTGGTAAGGCCAAAGGGCATCACCATGAACTCATACAAACCTTGATGAGTTCTAAAAGCGGTCTTGAACTCTTCTCCCGCAGCCACACGGATTTGATGGTAACCGGAACACAAATCCAGTTTAGTAAACCATCTGGCTCCTGCTAATTCGTCCAGCAATTCATCTATCACCGGCAACGGTGTTTGTTCTTCACCGTAATCGCATTAAGCTTCCGAAAATCAACACAGAAGCGCCATGTGCCATCTTTCTTCTTCACAAGTAAAACAGGGGGCGAAAAGGGCTGGTACTTTGCTGAATCACCCCTTTCCTCAGCATTTCTTCAACTTGTCTTTCTATCTCATTCTTCTGCTGCGGTGAATAACGATAGGCCCTCAGATTAACAGGCTGTGCTCCAGAAACCAAAGGAATTGAGTGGTCATAATCCCTTCTAGGAGGTAATTCTGTAGGCTCTCGAAACAAATGCATAAACTCCTGCACCACAGCATTGACTTCCGGCGGCATTTGCTTCTCAAGTGAATCGTTCTTCCTTAGTCCAGTGTCCTCTGAACTCTGGTATAACTGTACCATTTGCAGGACTGCACCCCTTTTTAATAACCCTTTCAGATTCTTTGCTTGTATACATTTTCTCACTCCGGTGTCATTCTGGATGCCCTGCAACATGATTCGGCGACCTTTATGCGTGAACTTCATACAACGATTACGCCAATGCACCCACATGGGGCTATGTTCTTCCAACCAATCTGCACCCAAAATCAAATCATAGCTTCCCAGAGGTAAGACCCGGACATCCTTTTGGAAAGAATGCCCTTGAATCCACCAAGCCAGAGATGGAACCACCTTGTCACACACCATCGATCGCCCATCCGCAATGGTCAGCCTCACAGGTGCAATACTCTTAGTTTTACAGTGCAACTCTGATATTAAAGCTTCACGAAGGAATGTGTATGTGCTACCTGAGTCCACTAAAATGAGTATCTCCTGTTTTCCAATTAGACCTTGCAGCCTCAATGTTTTATGCTTAGATTTCAGAGCGCCGGACTGCTCAGTCACTGCCAGCAATTCTTCCCCCTCCGGATTTTCCACGGTATCACCTTCCTCCTCTGAAGTTGTCTGAATTTGGAACACCTCCATAAATTCCTCCAGTACATGCAAGGGTACTTGATCTGGGCACTTATGCCCCTTGCCCCACTTTTCTCCACACGTGAAGCACAGGCCATTAGTTTTGCGATAATTCCTCAGTGCTTCAAACTTCTCTTCCATGCGAGAAGTTTTTCTGAACTCTTCTGGTTTCTTTCCCACCTCCACCTTGTTGCCGAACTTGAGCTTATCCGGGTATTTGTTTTCTCCTTTACCCAACTCCTTGTATCCAAACTTGTGATATGATCTCCTCTTACTGTTGTCCAGTTCTTCTTCTTGTAATAGGGCTAAAGACACCGCCACCTCTACACTTGCAGGATTATGCAACACTATTGCCGTGCGAATCTCCTCTTTCAATCCTCCCAAGAAATGCGTAACAAAAAATGTGTCATCCTGTGCAGCATTATACAATAAGAGATGGTGTTGAAGATTCTCAAACCTCTCTGCATACTCTGTCACTGTACCGGTTTGCTTGAGGTTGATTAATTGGTTCATTTGCCGCCTGTACACATTCCTCCCGAATCTTGCTTCCACAGCTTCGCAAAGAGTCTCCCAGTCCTCAATCTTCTGTTTCACTGTGATGTTTTGCAGCCACAAAGCCGCGTTGCCGGTAAAATGCAGAGATGCCAACCGTGTGTACAACTCAGGACTGATTCCCAAAACCTCAAAATACGTTTCACACTTCTCCTTCCATAACCGCGGATTTTCCCCATCGAATTGTGGAAATTCCAACTTCGGCAAGTGTGGTTTAGGCGACCAAGTTTGATTAGCCATAACACCTTGCCCTCCCTTCCACTCATTTTTCGAACATTCTGCACCCACTCAGTTTTCACTGTCATTGGAGGACCGCCCAGTATTCCCTTCGCCTTCTCCTTCATCTGCTCAGGGTTTCCCACACCAGTTGTTTCCCCCAATTCCTCCACCACACCGTGGACAGAGAACGGAACAAACGGTTGGGTCGACGTTGTGCCCATTGCTGGTAGTGACTCCAACCTCTCCACCCTACCGCTCACAGTCTCTACCGCCGATCGCACCTCTCCGACTTCCAACTTCACTCCACGCAAATCATCCAAAATCTGTTTAAGCAAGACATTGATACCTTCGATTTGAGTCTCCATGGATGTCAAGGTAGTAGTTGTCTTCGCTTCCCACTCTGCTTGTTTCTTCTTGGGCGCCAGCGCGAAGGAGCAGAAATCCTTCGATTCCAACAGCAGGTTAACCAGACTAGGTAACCTAGGTTTTCGCGAAGTATCCGTAGATTATTCAATCCCCAGATCCTTCCAACCCTGGTCTGGAACTTTTACAACCCGACTGATGCGATCGAACTCGCTCTGATACCAGATGTTGTGTTCTTGCCAAGAAGAAAGGGGTTGAGGGCGTAGAGAACAGAAAGGGATAGATAGCCAGGAAGAGCGATGGTTGTATTACTTTTTCGCCGCAAACAGTCTTACATAGTAGTATATATACTCCTCCACAACCCTAACATCAGGCCCACAGCCCACGCCAGAACACACGCACACCACGCCAACATAAGACCAAGTTCTGAATATTCTTAACAAGGCGCCAGTTATCTCTGCTTCGCTTCAGTCTTCCTCTGCAACATACTCGCGCCTTGGCACTGCTCATTATCCGCACACAACATTCCTCCCCGTCAGTTTCGCTTGTCCCCAAGCCGCAGCAGATGGAAATTGAAATTGAAGGGCATGCTTATGCTCCCAAGTAGCCAAAGATCGGGGTAGGCCTGACCAGTGAACCAGCACAGAAGGAATTACATGATCACCCAGCTTAATCAATCGGTGCTGCAGAATTTCTTCAGGCAAACAAACAGTGTCTGGCTGAATGTAATGAAGTAAGGCATCATCCTCCACTACTTGCGATGGAGCAATATGTCGCTTGAGTTGAGACACATGTACCACAGGATGTATTTTGCTATCAGCCGGCAAATCCAATCTGTAGCGACCATGCCAATGCGCTCCAGAATACGGTAAGGCCCATAAAATGGAAACAAAGCTTTTGATTGCTGCGGTAGCTATGGATGTTTGAGCATACGGTTGGAGTTTGAGATATACCTCATCACCCACCTGAAACTCCCGTTCCATGCGGTGCTGGTCAGCTTGAGTTTTCATGCGGAGACAAGCACGATCCAAATGCATTTTCACCAACTTGGTCATTTGTTCCCGTTGCAGCAACCATTCTTGCACATCAGATACAGCAGCCACATTTGAGTTTGAGATTCCAAAGTGTCGCGGAGGGTGGCCATATAATACCTCAAAAGGAGTCTTGCCAACAGCAGTCTGATAAAAGTATTGTACCAATACTCGGCGAGAGCAAGCCACTCAGACCACTTCTTTGGACACGCATGTACAAAACAACGTAAATACGTCTCTAAGCACTGATTAAGCCTCTCAGTTTGTCCATCCGTTTGCGGATGATAGGATGAGCTCATGTTTAACTGGGTATCCGACAGCCGAAAGAGCTCTCTCCAGAAAGTGCTTGTGAAAATGCGGTCCCGATCAGAAATGATGACCTGAGGCAAACCATGTAGCTTATACACCTGATTGCAGAAGACTTGTGCGACATGAGGGGCGGTGAAGGGATGAACCAATGGTATAAAGTGAGCATATTTTGAAAATTTATCAACAACAACAAAAATTGTGGTATACTTATGAGAGATTGGCAAACCCTCAATAAAATCCATGCTAATTATTGTCCACGCTTGTGTTGGAACAGGCAGAGGTTGTAAAAGTCCTGGAAGCTTGCTATGTTCACTTTTGGCTTGCTGGCATATTTCACAAGACTTGATGTACTGCTCTACTGAAGCTCGCAACCTTGGCCATGCAAAGAGGGCATGAATGCGGTGATATGTAGCCTGAACTCCCGAGTGCCCCCCAATACCACTCTTGTGCAGAGCTTGCAAGATGTGCTGCTGAGCTAAGATATTGTTCCCAATCCATATCGCCCTTTGAGCGAATCAACCCATTCTGCAAGGTAAAACCCTTATCATTCTGCTTGGTTAGACACAATTCAGCTAACAAGACTTTTGTTTCTTCATCATCCTGGTAGCCTTCCACCAGATTTTCAATCCAGGTAGGAGTGCAAGAGGAAATAGCTTGAATTTCAGACATATGAGGTTTCCTGGACAAGGCATCCGCAGCTGCATTATTCACCCCCTTCTTATACTGAATCTGAAAGTGCAGTCCCAGCAGCCTAACAAATGCTTTGTGCTGAATGTCAGTAGTCAAACGCTGCTCCATAAGGTACATCAATGCCTTTTGATCCGTTCTGATAATGAACTCATTGTGTTGCAAGTAGGAACGCCATTTTGTCACTGCCATTAATATTGCCAGACATTCCTTTTCATAGGTTGAAAGGGCTTGATTCTTAGGGCTAAGAGCCTTGCTAAGGAATGCAATTGGGTGTCCCCCCTGCATCAATACAGCACCAATGCCCATATTACTTGCGTCAGTCTCCAACACAAAAGGTTTTGAAAAATCAGGTAAAGCCAAAATGGGTGCTTGCACTAAAGCCTGTTGCAATGTGCGAAAAGCAGTCTCAGTGACCGAGTCCAAAAGAACTGTGTCCCTTCTTCAACAATGCTGTGAGTGGCTTGCATATGACCCCATAGTTCTGAATAAATTTCCGGTAGTAGCCGGTGAGGCCAAGAAACCCTCTCAACTCCTTCAAATTTGTGGGCACCGGCCACTCCAACACCGCCTGGATCTTAGTGGGGTCAGTGGTTACTCCTCGAAGTGATTACATGCCCCAAATATTCCAATCGCTGGTGCCCAAACGAGCACTTAGCCATCTTGATGAAGAGCTGCTGTCGGTCCAGTATTTCCAACACATTCCGCAGATGATGGACATGGTCTTGCAGGGTATTGCTGTAGACAAGAATATCGTCCACAAATACTAACACACAACGACGCAACAACGGTTTGAAAATTTGATTCATAACCCCTTGAAATGTGGCCGGGGCATTGGTAAGGCCAAAGGGCATCACCATGAACTCATACAAACCTTGATGAGTTCTAAAAGCGGTCTTGAACTCTTCTCCCGCAGCCACACGGATTTGATGGTAACCGAACACAAATCCAGTTTAGTAAACCATCTGGCTCCTGCTAATTCGTCCAGCAATTCATCTATCACCGGCAACGGGTGTTTGTTCTTCACCGTAATCGCATTAAGCTTCCGAAAATCAACACAGAAGCGCCATGTGCCATCTTTCTTCTTCACAAGTAAAACAGGGGACGCAAAAGGGCTGGTACTTTGCTGAATCACCCCTTTCCTCAGCATTTCTTCAACTTGTCTTTCTATCTCATTCTTCTGCTGCGGTGAATAACGATAGGCCCTCAGATTAACAGGCTGTGCTCCAGAAACCAAAGGAATTGAGTGGTCATAATCCCTTCTAGGAGGTAATTCTGTAGGCTCTCGAAACAAATGCATAAACTCCTGCACCACAGCATTGACTTCCGGCGGCATTTGCTTCTCAAGTGAATCGTTCTTCCTTAGTCCAGTGTCCTCTGAACTCTGGTATAACTGTACCATTTGCAGGACTGCACCCCTTTTTAATAACCCTTTCAGATTCTTTGCTTGTATACATTTTCTCACTCCGGTGTCATTCTGGATGCCCTGCAACATGATTCGGCGACCTTTATGCGTGAACTTCATACAACGATTACGCCAATGCACCCACATGGGGCTATGTTCTTCCAACCAATCTGCACCCAAAATCAAATCATAGCTTCCCAGAGGTAAGACCCGGACATCCTTTTGGAAAGAATGCCCTTGAATCCACCAAGCCAGAGATGGAACCACCTTGTCACACACCATCGATCGCCCATCCGCAATGGTCAGCCTCACAGGTGCAATACTCTTAGTTTTACAGTGCAACTCTGATATTAAAGCTTCACGAAGGAATGTGTATGTGCTACCTGAGTCCACTAAAATGAGTATCTCCTGTTTTCCAATTAGACCTTGCAGCCTCAATGTTTTATGCTTAGATTTCAGAGCGCCGGACTGCTCAGTCACTGCCAGCAATTCTTCCCCCTCCGGATTTTCCACGGTATCACCTTCCTCCTCTGAAGTTGTCTGAATTTGGAACACCTCCATAAATTCCTCCAGTACATGCAAGGGTACTTGATCTGGGCACTTATGCCCCTTGCCCCACTTTTTCTCCACCACGTGAAGCACAGGCCATTAGTTTTGCGATAATTCCTCAGTGCTTCAAACTTCTCTTCCATGCGAGAAGTTTTCTGAACTCTTCTGGTTTCTTTCCCACCTCCACCTTGTTGCGAACTTGAGCTTATCCGGTATTTGTTTTCTCCTTTACCCAACTCCTTGTATCCAAACTTGTGATATGATCTCCTCTTACTGTTGTCCAGTTCTTCTTCTTGTAATAGGGCTAAAGACACCGCCACCTCTACACTTGCAGGATTATGCAACACTATTGCCGTGCGAATCTCCTCTTTCAATCCTCCCAAGAAATGCGTAACAAAAAATGTGTCATCCTGTGCAGCATTATACAATAAGAGATGGTGTTGAAGATTCTCAAACCTCTCTGCATACTCTGTCACTGTACCGGTTTGCTTGAGGTTGATTAATTGGTTCATTTGCCGCCTGTACACATTCCTCCCGAATCTTGCTTCCACAGCCGCAAAGAGTCTCCCAGTCCTCAATCTTCTGTTTCACTGTGATGTTTTGCAGCCACAAAGCCGCGTTGCCGGTAAAATGCAGAGATGCCAACCGTGTGTACAACTCAGGACTGATTCCCAAAACCTCAAAATACGTTTCACACTTCTCCTTCCATAACCGCGGATTTTCCCCATCGAATTGTGGAAATTCCAACTTCGGCAAGTGTGGTTTAGGCGACCAAGTTTGATTAGCCATAACACCTTGCCCTCCCTTCCACTCATTTTTCGAACATTCTGCACCCACTCAGTTTTCACTGTCATTGGAGGACCGCCCAGTATTCCCTTCGCCTTCTCCTTCATCTGCTCAGGGTTTCCCACACCAGTTGTTTCCCCCAATTCCTCCACCACACCGTGGACAGAGAACGGAACAAACGGTTGGGTCGACGTTGTGCCCATTGCTGGTAGTGACTCCAACCTCTCCACCCTACCGCTCACAGTCTCTACCGCCGATCGCACCTCTCCGACTTCCAACTTCACTCCACGCAAATCATCCAAAATCTGTTTAAGCAAGACATTGATACCTTCGATTTGAGTCTCCATGGATGTCAAGGTAGTAGTTGTCTTCGCTTCCCACTCTGCTTGTTTCTTCTTGGGCGCCAGCGCGAAGGAGCAGAAATCCTTCGATTCCAACAGCAGGTTAACCAGACTAGGTAACCTAGGTTTTCGCGGAAGTATCCGGTAGATTATTCAATCCCCAGATCCTTCCAACCCTGGTCTGGAACTTTTACAACCCGACTGATGCGATCGAACTCGCTCTGATACCAGATGTTGTGTTCTTGCCAAAGAAGAAAGGGGTTGAGGGACGTAGAGAACAGAAAGGGATAGATAGCCAGGAAGACGATGGTTGTATTACTTTTTCGCCGCCGCAACAGTCTTACATAGTAGTATATATACTCCTCCACAACCCTAACATCAGGCCCACAGCCCACGCCAGAACACACGCACACCACGCCAACATAAGACCAAGTTCTGAATATTCTTAACAAGACGCCAGTTATCTCTGCTTCGCTTCAGTCTTCCTCTGCAACATACTCGCGCCTTGGCACTGCTCATTATCCGGCACACAACATGATTCCCTCTCTGCCTCTCGCCGTGCGCAGGCGGCGGCGTGTATGGAGGTCGGCGTCGGCTCGTTCAGCGATCCGGATGGGCTCGAGGGCCTCGCGCACTTCCTCGGTGAGTTCAGTTCCCTCCTCTCCACCCTCTGTGCCATCGGCTTCGCAGCGTGGGCGTGATCTAACCACCGAATTCGTGGAGTGAGGCTTCGGGCTATGCAGTGGTTAGGTTGGGTGGGTATTGTTCGTTAGGACGCCTGGCCCCAGCGCGGTGCTCTTGCTCCGCGATTTGCTTTCACGCCGCCATGGATGAATCTCATCCCCCTTTTGGGATCCGGCTGGGATCTCGAATTGTCGCCATCGAAGCAAGGAGACAAGGAACGCTTGCTCGCTTGCATGGCGACCTTTCCCCCGGTGCTGGTAGTCAATGGATTTTTCCTGTAAAAGTCCAACAAGTCAGTGGTTGGTTGAGGTGTCGCTGGGCGTGTCTTGACCGTCGGACCACACCATCGATGGTTCAGATTAAGGGTCTTATCAGAAGGGGAATTGTGGTCTGCTTCTTCTCAGCGTCCACGTCTGATCGTACGGTCTGCACATGCACGGCCTTCATCGTTTCCTTTATTTTTGTGACGGCCGCTATGCATATTCTGTAGCAATCGCCCTCATCGTTGCTTTTCTTAAATGTGTCTGTAGTGTCTAGCAAAAAAATCCTACGATGCTACTTTATGCATTATTTGTTGGGCAAATTATTGCTAGTCGGCGACAAAGTTAATACAGTAGTACAAGTTTTTTATGAGCGATCGAAAAATTTCATGGTAGACACGGACGCACGGTTCGGTCGTGCAGGCCAGAGTCCAAGACGGGAGCGTGTCGTTCTCCAAATGATTTAACCTGCTCTGCTCGACTGCTCTACACACAGAGTTCACAATATCATCGATAATCACTCGACGTAATTATCGAACATATTGAGCCGGTTCGGTATATAATACTAGTCGGTAAACCAGTTAAGTTTAAAAATTCAAAAAAATTTATGCAACATAAATATCGTGATAATCGCTGAATATCACTCAATTTTCAATGAATATCAAGCGAAAATTGCTTAGAAAATCGATCGACGAAAAAGGGTCGAATATCGAGGCATATCAAATGATTATCGGTGAAAATTGATTTTTTCTATTTTTTTCTTCAAAAAGTTTGATTTTGAAACCCTTCGATTTTTGACGATTTTAGACCGATTATTGACGAAAATTAGTACCGGTTGAGGGACGATTTTCAAGGTCAAATCGATAATGTAAACCCTGCCTACACGTTGCTGCCTGTTCTTGTCAGCTTGCTCGACAGTATATTTGAGGGTTAGCACAATCACAAAAATGTTTACACTTTCGGTCTGTGAGCCGAACCGATATGTGCCGATTTTGTCTGGCGGGTGAATTCCATTGACAAGTGGTAACAACACAAGATAAAGGAGTAGTACTGAGCTACACATGCGGGACTGTACCAATTTACGGCACATACTGAGCTACACTTCTGGGACTGTACCAATTCATTGCAAGCACTGAGCTACACTTGCGGCACTGTATCGATTTATTGCATATGTTTATGCAAAGGGATATTGCTGACAAAACCACACAAAATTAAATTGATAGTCTACTCTAGACTAGAGTGGCATCGTTTTCTTTGCATGATTTGTTACTCTTTTAATGGAAAAATGTTTGATGAGTATACAAAGTAACCTATTGGGATGCAGGAAACGATCAGCATGATGACTGTTGGTCGCATCAAATCAATTCATTTCCACTTGAGCATTTTCTCTGTTTCTTTCTTGCCTTGATTTATTACCATGGACTTGCTTGCAGAGCATATGCTATTTTATGCCAGCGAGAAATACCCTGAAGAACATGATTATACAAAATATATCACAGAGGTACCTTCTACTAATCAACTCCAAGAAAACATTCAACCTCGTTTCGCTTCATTATATGTTTGCTTGCAAGTATTACTCACACTTTAAAATGTGAAATGCTGATGAGAAAGAAAAATGGAATTTGTTAGGCTATGATAGGTGGGCACCTTATGACTGATTTATGTGATTTTATGCAAGGAAATCTAAACTTGTACGTACCATAGCCAGGCCTACTCCATTGATTGCAGAGCGCAGGCCAAATACTACCTATATTACGCCCCGCGGGGTTCCGGCCTAAGGTCCAATCTTAACGCTCTCAAACCAAATACAGTGGTCATGCCTAGGGTCCGATCTTTACGCTCTCAAACCAAACACACCAAGCACTGAAGCCAAAATCCATGCTCGCCAACGTACTATGTTTCTGTGATAACGTTACATGCAGGAAAAATTCTGCAAAAGCAGCACTAATTTTCCGACTAGCAACAACTCAGCGATCCTATCATGTCGTAAGTTGGTAAAGAGGTCCACACCTTGTACTATTTCCTTTCTCTAGGACCCTGTTAATATGGAACATTTTAAATATTCTTTTTAATGCTTGGAATTTACATTCAGTGTACTTGGATTACATTTTCGGAATTGCTACAGTTCAAACGTCTGAATTTCTCGGACGTATTGCAACATATTTTTTTACGTGTGTAACATTTTTTGCCAACGCGTGCAATATTTTTCTTCGACAAACAGTAAAATGCGGCACAGTAAATGGATGATGCAAGCGTTGAAAAAAATGTTGCACGCGTTGAAAAAAATTGTTGCAAACGTTGAAAAAAAATGTTGCAAGAGACGTCTGATGGAATGAACAGTATCGGACGTCCGAACGCTAGTTCTCCCCTTACATTTTTGAGTATTTGGTATGATGTGAAAAATATCAGCACGGTGGCTCCTACAATGCCTGTACATGCTCTGAGACGACGAATTTCTTTTTTGATGTTAACGTGGACAATTTCGAAGAAGCCTTAGATAGGTAAGCCTCTTCAATATATATATCTTTTCAGTTAATGCACGTTTATGGAATAAGCAGATTTGCTTGGTTCTTTATTTGAATAAAATAATAATGGGTAGTTTCTGTTGCGCAGATTTGCACAGTTCTTTATTAAGCCGCTGATGTCGCAGGATGCTGTTCTTAGAGAGATAAAGGCTGTTGATTCTGGTGAGCAGTTGCCCCCTTTGTTTCAGCTTTTACTTAGCTTCTGTTTAAAAAATACTGATTGTCTGCCGAACAAGAGTATTTTGGATAAACTTCCTACAATCGAGCTCGCTCTACATAGAATCGAATCCGGCTGAAACCGATTCTTCTTTGGCCCGTTTGAAACCTAAAATCGCAGTTAGCCCGACCCGATTCTCCCACAATCAGAAAAAACTTCTTTTATAATCCAGAATCCATAATCCATAAGCTGAAACGTAGGCGGGTCATAGTTTATACATGATGGTGCTGTTTGCATCTAACATGACATGTTTCTGTGCTCTCCCAAACAAAAACAAGAGTACACCTGAAAACAACTATGCTTATGTGGGTGGTCAAGGTTACACCAGTTTCAGCTTACCCCAATCACTTTATAATTTGCAGTTGTTTTATTTGGTGTAGTGAGAAGCACACTCTGGCTAACATTACCTTTTATTGTCCTCAGAACACAAGAAAAATTTGTTGTCTGACGGCTGGAGAATGTCCCAGGTACTCAAGTTTCTACTTTTGTTAGATACATGAGATATTCTTTCGTGCCAGCATCCAACGGCAAAACAGAGCAGAAAAGGCCGCCGTGCTGTGAGCTCCGGCCGAACTCGAGCTAGGCGCGCTAGCTTTCTTTCCTTCCTTCCGCGTTCTCTTCTCCGTCCAAACAAGAAACAGTGCTATCATTCATCAGATTACAGCAGTGAATAATCGCTATACTTAGCTAAGTGGTGAGAATTAGGACAAACTCCTATTCCGAGGCCTGTCGACCTCCCCTCTTCCCGCCCAGAGGCGGCGGGAGGACACCACCAAGAAGCTCCCGAGCCCCCTACTTCCACTGCGCCCCTCCTTTTCCCCCACCCTCTCTCTCTCTCTCCAAGTTCCAGATCCGTTTTTCTCTTCTGAGATCCGTTTTGCTGGTTCTCGAGCTGGCGCCGGCGCCGGCGCCAGAGCCGAGGATTGTCTCTCTGCACCTCAGAGCCTCTTCTCTCCCCGTTCTCCGACGCCGTTTCTTGCCGTCGTACCTCCCCGTGGAGGGCTCCCTCTCCGGCTGCTGCTTTCTTTGGTGGCTGGGGCGGTGAGTGCGGAGAGAGTGTCAGGGCCCAAGGATGAACTCGGAAACCCAACAGGAAAACTTCAAGAAATCACAAAAATGGAAAGACAAGAGCAAGTAGATTCGATGGATTCCCTCAGTACACCGTCGCTGCTTATATAGCTGTCGCAACAGAGTTATAGCGACAAAAATAACAGAGCTCCCTTATTCACATAATGCCCTTTGATAGCTCCCTGACCACCGGATTGAACTAATCCAAAGAGTATCCTGCAATCTCCACCGTCCGTTAACTGAAATAAACTCTGCTTTGTATTCAGATTCAGACTCCAGGGACCTGACAAGTGCCCTTCCCTTAAGATCCTTGTGTTTGTGCGGGAGGATTAAAATGTGGAAAAATTTTGGAAGAAATCAACATCTTCCCATGTAGCAGCTTCAAAGGTAAATTGACCTATTGAATCTTCCACCGAACCACGGGTTCATTGTTTCTCGGTATCACTATCCTTTCCAAGATAGCTTCTGGTTCAGTCAAAATGTTCCTTTCAACATCCACCAAAGGCAAATCCTTGCATGGAATCACCTTAAGCCTAATGTGTTTTTTAACTGGCTCACATCCCATACAGGATGGATTTGACAACCTTCTGGCAACAATAGTTTGTAGGCTGCTTTGCCCATCTTCTCAAGAATTTTAAATGGTCCATAATAATATTTCTAGTGCAGTTTCAAGCTTCTGTGCAATCCCAGTGCATTGTGTCAGTATGGTTGCACTTTGAGATAAGCCATTCCCCAACCTCAAAGCTTCTCCCAGTTCTGTTTTTATCAGCAAAGTACATCATTCTAGAGCTGGCCTTCTCCAAATTAGCCTTAATGGCCTCAAATGCAACATGTCTGCCTTGCAACACATTTCTGACCTCCTTAATTGTTGAATTTGGTAACAGATTTTCAGTTACCAGTGGTGGTTTCATACCATATAAAGCTTGGAATGAAGTCATTTTCAAATATGTGTGAAAGGATGTGTTGTACCACCATTCAACTTGTGAAAGCCAAGAATGCCACCTCTTTAGACTAGCAAAAGCCATACACCTTAAATAATTCTCAAGGCGCTAACTGACTCTCTCTGTTTGTGGATGGTAGGCACTACTAAGCTTTAATTTCTCTCTCATAGCTTTGAAAAGTTCTTGTCACAATGTGCTAGTGAAGCTCCTATCCCTATCTGAAATTATTACCACAGGAAGGCCTTGCAGTTTGTAAATATTCTCTAAGAAATGGTCTGTTACGGTTTGTACTGTATAAGGGTGTCTCATAGAAATGAGATGAGCATATTTTGTAAACTTGTCCATCACCACCATTACTACATCCTTCTCTAATTTAGGTATTCCTTCTACAAAATGTAAAGTAATGTGGGTCCAAGACATATCTAGAATTGGAAGAGGTAGCAATCCCAGGTAGGGTTGATTCTTGGATTTGTTTTTCTGGCACACGACACATCTCTTCACATACTCAACCACCATATCTATCATACCAGCCTAGTGAAACAACAATTTTGTCCTTTGATAAGTAGCTCTCTCTCTTGAATGTCCCGTAAGGGTTGAGCCATGAAATGAGTCCAATAGTTATTTCTTGAGATTAAAACTTGTATGCACATAAATTCTTCCCTTATATTTTAGTATTCTACCGTTTAAGGTATATGGTGGAGCACTAGCTTCATCTATTCTTAACTTAGCCTCCAGTTCTCTGCATGTTTCATCTCCATGGTAGCTCTGAACTACTTCAGAAATCCACTAAGGTATAGCCAGAGAAATAGCCATTGTGTGCTCAGGGTAAGAAGCTTTGGAAAGGGCATTAGCTGCTTTGTTCTCTCTGCCCTTTTTATATTCAACCTTGTAGTTAAAGCCCATCAGCTTAATCAATAATTTATACTGAATTCATCAATCAACCTCTGGTCAGTGTTGTATCTGAGACTTTGTTGATATGTCTTTATAATTAGTGTTGAACCAATCAAATAATGCTACCACTTTTTTAATGCTTCTAATATAGCCAAAATCTCCTTATCATATATTGACACTGCCATAGCCTGAGGGCTAACAGACTTGCTCATGTAAGAAATAGATCTGCCATTCTGCATCAGCACAACTCCTAGTCCACTCTCACTAGCATCAGTCTCAAGAACAAATGATTTTGTAAAATCAGGAAGTGCTAATACCGGGGCTTTGATAAGAGCCTCCTTTATTTTTAAGAAGGATGCATGCTGCTCCGCCCCCCATTGAAATGCATTTTTTTTGGGAGAGTTGAATAAAGGTCTGTAAATAATTCCAAAGTTCTGAATGAATCTCCTATAATACTGTTGACGCCAAAAACGTGAAGAGGGTTTCTGGTTGCAACACACCCATTTAACACCGGTTCAAGTGTGCTGTGGCGTGCCAATCGATTTGACCACTGCAATCGATAAGGAAATAGTTGTAAATTTAATCAAGCGATCCTCGGGGCGAATCGGCTAAAAATCGAGAATCAGCCAAGAAGCCGATTAGAAAGATAACTAGACTAGTCGATTAAGACTAATCCGAGGGTAAAAGGCAGATTAATTCTGAAAAGGCGATGCGCAACAAGACAGAATAAACCAGACCTGGAAAAAGCCAATGACGATCAAACAATCGGCGATGCGCAACTTTATTTGATCGATGTCGACTTACGAGGAAAGATTACAATGCTAGAAAGACTAAGAACTACGGAAAGTAAAAACTGGTAGATGTGTTGATTGTTGTAGATGCCTCTCAATCCAGCCCATGGCTCGCCTTATATACCCGCTAGTCGATCCGAGTCCTGATCCAATACGTTGATATAATCCGAATCAGCTATAGTTTCCTAATTGGACTTTTGTTTCCAAATTTCATCCTTATGCCATCCGAAGCTTACATATGTTATCCAAACTTTCCAAACGATTGCCTCGTCGCATTCAAACTCCCCGCTTTTGGCGATTCTTCTAGTAGTTTCCAAAACTGCCGATTCCTCACCAAACCGTCTTATTTTCCAAAACTGATTGAGATCTTCCAAATCAGTTGCAACTTCTGAAACCGATTCAAGTTTATCCATACTTGAGCTTAATCGGTTATACTCACTGATCCCGTTAATCCGAATACATATCGGCTTCTTTAAACCAATCCGATTCCAAATCGGCTTATAATACTTTTTCGCCAATTTTGCCCTTCTTGCCAATTTTTGGTGCAAACATACGCCCCCCATTTTTGGAAGATAACTTGTTATCTTTCAAAAATATGTATCGGCTTTTTCATCCGTCGGCTTCTTTCCCTATCGGTTTGTTCACTATTGATTTAGGGAACCGCGTCAATAACTCGCGTACCAAAAATCTCGATCTTGGTTTAATGTCAGGTGTCACCTCGAATTCATTTCCCGCCTTTTCACCTTTTCACCGTGCTATATATATGCGGGTCCCCCTCTGTCATTTTCACGCTTTCCAGTCTTCACAATTCCTGCAATCGGCTTTCACTTTCTAATCGGCTCTCCTGCTCCAACTTTTCCGTGCCAGCGACCAAGCCTCCTTTCCTTCGATCGACTGAATGGATCCTTCTCAGGTACTAATTCCAATTCCTCAAAGCGAAGATCAATTCTATCTAGGACCAAGAGGAAATATGACTCACGACACAGTTGATTAACAAAGAAATTCCTAGACTCCTTTGTCGGCCAAAGATTATAACATAGCAGTGGGGAAAAAGTTTTAGAGCTTGGCTGACGGCTCTCAAAGGTTGGAGAAGCCGGTTTATCGAGTGTCGCCCAAAAGAAGTCTCGAATGGGAGAATATGGGCATAGCCGAGTGTCTTCCGTTAAGTCTTACCAACCACGAAGCCAATGAGCCCTTGGTGGCCACGGCACCGTTATTTACGGTGGGACACTTTTAATGCTTTTCTCTTCCGGACTGGTCCTATCGGCCCAACTATCTTAGATATAGCCGAGCTTTGTTGCCTCAGGCCAGACGGAGACCAGATATCGGCTTTCAGTGGCAAACCAAGGCACAGACTAATCCGATCAAAGGGCGAGGGATGGTCCAAATACATCCAACACAATAACAAGATAAATGGCTTAGTGTCGGACGAGGAACACATAGCTTTTCTGAATTTGTGGCTGGATCGATTCCTCTTCTGCGGGGCCTCCCTGGGTCCGACACAAGTTTTTCAGTTTATGGCAGAGCAACTGGTTGAAGGCCGTCGGCTTGCACTTGACAAAATGCTTCTGGGAGCCGTATATCAAATGATGCATGTTATCAGGAGTCGGCTTTTTTCTGGGTTTGCTCAATACGTCGTAGGCAACGTCGGAGGCCCTTTATGGTTTATTCAACTATGGCTTTCACAAGATTTTTAGCCGATCACTAATTCCGAGCTATCGGAAGGTTCACTTTTTCAGCGTGAGGACTACCCTGAAGGTACTACTCCCCAATATAGAGCCAGCCAATCGCACGGAGAAAGGCTCGTGATGTGTACCAGTGGTGATGTCAAAGTCACTCCAACCGATTTCAAGAAATACTTGTCGTTTTTCCTTAATTTGGACAACACAGTTTTCAGCCAGCAAGACTTCTTTCCTTATAATGACGAAGCCGACTTCCAGTGGCCTTCATTTCTTCGTTTAGGTGCAGACAGTTCTTGATGCGAGACAAGCTTAGAATTGTATCGGGTTTTATTTCCCTGCATCCTCTTCGCTTGGCTTAAACTCCGTAATAGGACTTTTCGGTAGTCGTATGAGTTTTACCATCCTTCTGTATATGCCCGTCAATTAGGTTTTGGCCAAGTAGTACCTAGCCTTCCTCTCCTCGATCGTCTTCAGCCAAGATCCAAAGTGAAAAACGTTGTCCAAGCTGAACTACTTTTGACACTGTCCGATGAACTTCAAGTCACCAGCTTGCCACACTTTTTCTTGAACTCTCGACGAGCTAGTCTTTTTACAACTTGGTGGACACCCATATCAGAAGCCCTTTATTTGGATCGCGTCATCGCTCGGCTATTGTAGAAAAATTCTGCGGATTACTATGAGCCGACGATAATCCTTCTAGCGCAAAGCAGCATTCGAGTGAAGATAGCTTTGACCTTCCAAATTGTCGGGTTATACTAACTCATCCGTAGTAGTGAGGTTTCGACTTATTTTTCAAAAGTTTTCAAGCTGAAAATTTGATGTCGCTTGTTTTTAATCACTAAGCACTTTGCTTTCTCTGAGATGCTCTTTGCGGGAACAAGGCTACCATTAACCCATCGGCTGGCGGATCCAAAGGAAAACGCCCCCACCAGTCGACCGGCTTGACTGGTTATACTTCTGGTAATCTTGGAGTACACAGTCCTTCCTTATCGGAGCTCGAGAAAGAAAAGCTCAAGAAGTACTTTATTATAGCCGATAAATACTTCCCCCTATATCCTTGCTCATCCGTGGTTTGTTTTTTCAAAACCCAAATCCACCAAGGTCGACCAAGAGACACCCAAAGCGCCAAGGAACAAAGCGGAAAGTTCTCCTCGTCAAGTCGGCTTTTTAGCGAAGTAAGTGCTATACTATTCTTATGCTTTCCAAGAGTTATCAACTTTAAGTTTCGACCTTGTATTACTTCCTCTTCAATGATAGCGTCTATTCAAGTGGCGGGTATTTTGACCGAGCTTGAGTGCTTCTGCCGGTCTCCTGCGCTTCTAAACCTCCAACTCCTCCATCTCCTCGCCGATCGATTCTTAGGCGCTTCTTTGTTGTCCCGACGACTTTGTCTGACCTCCTTGGGTTCACCTTGGACGAACTAGTCGACCCGGAGGTGATGGCGACCGATAGCTACCCTGAGGACATTCGGAAAATCATAGACGTCTCCATGAAGGCATCGGCTTCTGTTGTTAAATCAGCGCCCAATATTCAGGAAAAGCTAAATCGGCTGTTTATGGAGATAACTCTGCCGGAGGCAGCTATATTGCTCAACTGTCAGCCTATCCGCGATGCTATGGCCGCCGTTGAGGCCGATCTCCCTGCCGCAGCTATGAGCGCCCTTCTAAATGTATGTCATTTAGACGAGACGAAAGCGGAAGTCGATGCGGCCAACTCCAGAATAGCTCGGCGCCAAGCTCAAGAAGCCGATCAACACCTTCTGAACAAGTTGATTGCTGAAGCAAAAGCTGAGAAGAACAAGTATGATGATACCGCTGCATCTTTTATAGCCGCCAAGTCTTCTGCTCAAAAACTAGAACAAACTAAGAAGCGGCTCGAGGAGGAGTTGGCTGAAGTGAATCAACAGCTAGCTGACACCCTTGCCATCACGAGCGCAACGGCTTCTACTTTGAAGGAGCAGAAAACGAATGTTGGCCGAGCCGTCGCTAAGGTCAAAGATCAATCGCCAAGATTGTCGCGATCCCGAGATGCCAAAGCCGACGAAGACACGGTGTACGGTATCCGCGGAGACCTCGGGCAAAGCTGCCGGCATTATCGGTCTTGGTGCTAGACTCCGGATCCGGATTGTAAATCTGTTGGTGTCATCTTGAAACGGTGCTTTTGCTTGCTACTTTTGTAACACACTTTAATCGGTGTTTAACCGATTATTTTCTCTTAATCATTTGTTTAACCGATTTATTTCGAATCCTTCGCATTGCATGTTTTAATTATGCACCGATCCAAACGCTAGGAATACCGCTTTAGATATTTTCCGTTGATTGCCTTCGTAACATCAATCCTTCAAGTGTTTCGGTATATCTGCGTTACCTCCAACAAGCCGATTTATTTTATACGGTCCTTCCTGGTAAGCGACCATTTGCGAATCGATTATCCTTAGAACCGATCGGCAATATCGCTTTCCAAACCAAATCGTCTTCATCAAGATCTTCGGTACAACCTTTTTATTATATGCTCTCGCAACTCTCTCTTTATTCTTTTTAAGCCGATTCAAAGTAATCAACCTTAACTCTGCTAAGTCATCCAAGTTGTATAACATCAATTCTTTATATTCATCATCCGATAAATTATTCTGCCTCGCCACTCGCATCGATTCAATGTTTATCTCTACGGGCAACACGGCTTCTTGGCCATATACCAACTGATACGGAGATAATTTAGTCGATCCGTGATAGCCGATAAGCCCACAGAGATTACGATAATGTGGAGTGCCAAGTTCGAGGCTTTTCATCAATTTTTCTTTTGATCGACTTGATCAAAGTTTTGTTAGATATTCGGCTTGTCCGTTAGCTTTGGCGTATCTGGCGATGAGTTGAGTAATTTGATGCCTAGGCCTTCTGCAAAATTCTTGAAATCGTTAGACATAAACACAGTTCCTTGATCGGTCGTGATGGTCTGAGGGATACCAAATCGATGGATAATATGTTCATTTACAAAGCCGATAGCTTCTGCACTGGTGACTTTTTTAAGCGGAACAGCTTCTACCCATTTTGAAAAATAATCAGTAGCTGCAAGGATAAACTTATGACCTTTGCTTGACGCTGGGAATATTTGGCCGATTACATCTATTCCCCATCCTCTGAACGGCCATGGTTTGATAATTGGATATAAAGCCGATGCCGGTGCAAGTTGAATGTTCCCAAACTTTTGACAATTTTGGCATCCTTTGTAGTATTTGAAACAATCCTCTAGCATTGTCGGCCAAAAATAACCTGTCCGTCTTAGTATCCACTTCATCTTATAAGCCGATTGATGCGCACCACAAATCCCTTCATGTACCTCACCCATGGCCACTTTTGCTTCTTCGTCACTCAAACACCTTAGGAGTAGTCCTTCTAATGTCCGATAGTACAATTCCCCTTCCATCACGACGTACTTCAATGCTCGCTGTCGATCCTTTCGTGCAGTCGGCCTGGACGGGTCCATTAGGTAAGCTTTTATTTCTGTTCTCCAATCGGCATTATCAACGCTGTCTGACTTTCTTGATCAAATCAAAGCGCTCGTATCGGCTATCTCCCCGGCTTTGGTCGCTTGAGCCAACATATTGGCTTTGTCATTCATTTCTCTAGGCACATAGCCGATACAGAATGTTGCGAAAGTGTTGATAACTTCAAGACAACACTCCAGATACTTGGATAGCGTCTCGTCGTTGCATTTATATTCTCCTTTAACTTGTTGCACCACCAGCAATGAGTCGCCATATGCTTCTATATTACTTGCCCCGATACTATTTACCAGCTGCAGTCCTTTGAGCAACGCTTCGTATTCAACCTGATTATTAGAGCATCGGCTTTTGAGCCGATATGCAAACTCAATGTTGTATCCCCTTGGTGATACTAACACTATGCCTATTCCGCTTCCTTCTTGACAAACCGACCCATCAAAATACAGCTGCCATGGAGCAACATCAACCATTGCTGCCATAGTATCGTGTCCTGTTATGAAATCGGCTATAGCCTGCCCTTTAACAGCTTTGGCCGACTCAAACTGCAGATCGAACTCAGTTAAAGCATAAGCCCACTTTCCAAGTCGTCCTCTCAGAATCGGAGCAGATAGCATATATTTGACTACGTCGGTTCTACATACTACCACACAGGTCGATGCTAACACATAGTGTCTTAATTTTGTACAAGCAAAATATAATGAAAGACACAATTTTTCTCTGGGAGGGTACACAGTTTCGCATCCAAGAGTCGCGGCTTAAGTAAAATATCACTCGCTTCGTTACCACAGACTTCTTATGCCAATACAGCCCCAATGGTTTCGTTTTCGGTGATATGTATAGTTTAAATGGGACACCCTTACGTGGTCTTTGCTAAGATGGCGGTGACACCAAGTATTGCTTTATATCGTCAAAAAGCTTTACTGATCGGCTCCCCATCACGAATTCCTCATGATCTCTCAATTTCAGTAGTGGTGTAAAAGCTTGAATCTTACCAGACAGGTTCGAGATAAACCGTCGTAAGTAGTTGATTTTGCCGATCAGCTTTTGCAACTCATTCTTACATGTCGGCGGTTTTGTATTTGCTATGGCCTTGACCCTGGTCTGGCTAACTTCAATACCTCTTTGATGTACCATGAAACCGAGGAACTGGCCAGCCGACACACCAAACGCACATTTCAAAGGATTCATCTTCAGCCCATGAGCCCTTGTATTTTGAAACACTTTTTCCAAATCGGCTAAGTGCTGCCAGTCTTCTTTGGACTTGACGACTACGTCGTCGATGTAAATTTCGACGATATGGCCGATTAGGTTATGAAAGATCAAATTCATGGCGCGTTGATAGGTGGCACCTGCGTTTTTTAAGCCGAATGTCATTACTGGCCATTCATACAATCCTAATGCGCCAGGGCATCTAAAGGCAGTCTTGGGAACATCGGCTTTGGCCATGAATATCTGGTTATACCCAGCATTGCCATCAAGAAAACTGATAATCTTGTTGCCTGATGCAGCATCGATGAGCATATCGGCTATAGGCATCGGGTATTCATCTTTTGGCGTGGCTTTATTCAAGTCTCTGAAATCCACGCATACCCGCAGCTTACCGTTCTTCTTCATGACAGGCACAATGTTTGATACCCACTCGGCATATCGGCAAGGCCTTATGAACTTGGCCTCTAGCAACCTTTCAATTTCTTCTTTTATTATATCATGCAACTCGGATTACAACGTCGAGGGGTTGCTTATATGGCCGATACCCGGTTTGATAGGTAGCCGATGTTCTACTAACGTCGGCTTAATCCGGGCATTTAAGTAATACTCCCGGTAAACAGTCCTGTACTTTCTAAGTATCTTGACCAACTTATTTTTGTATTCTAGATCTAAGTTTGCACTTACAAAAGTTGGCCTTTTTCGATCACCTTCTCCTATGTCAATTTCTTCAAGCATATCGGCAGAAGTAAAGCCTTGGCCCAATTTTTCGCTTTGGAAATCTTCAATGGCCTCGCAGGAGTTTATCCCATGCCGATAGCACCTCGCTCTGTCTTGTAAGAGTTGGATCATTTTTGACCCCATCTTCTCAAGATCTCAGTCGTCCGATCAACGGTGCCTGGTTTGACACTGATCGGCGTAAAACCTGTCTTCCCA
The DNA here is from genome assembly GCA_036346375.1 of Guadua angustifolia. NCBI lineage: Eukaryota > Viridiplantae > Streptophyta > Magnoliopsida > Poales > Poaceae > Guadua > Guadua angustifolia. The sequence continues at coordinate 16,578,392 of CM070500.1, read as the reverse complement.
ATGCTGATGAAATCACAATCGTCTAGTGCCTTACCTGATATGCATTCTGCTTCTTCGTGTGACCAATTTGCGTCGGAGTGGCCATGGCAATATGAGCCGTTGTATCGGTGAGACAACCGACTTCATCTCCGTTCCTTTGGACAAGCGATTGGTGCATAGTTGAGGTATCTGACGATTAGCGTGTATCCAATCCCGTCCGAGAAGCACACTGTAATTTCCTTTTGCCTCAATTACAAAGAATGCGGTCGGCAAAGTTTTGCTGCCGACGGTTAGTTCTGTAACCATTACCCCTTTTGCTTTAGTGGGATCACCGGTGAAGTCATTTAGCACCATGTTCGTCTTGATCAAGTCTTCGTCGGTTTTGCCCAACTTTTTGCAAGTGGAGAGTGGCATTAAGTTTACAGTAGCTCCTCCATCTACAAGCATCCTGGAAATCGGCTTTCCGTTAATAAAGCCTTTTAAGTATAACGGCTTTAAGTGCCGATGAGGATCTTGTGGCTTTTGAACAACGCCTCTATGCTTGTAAACACAATTGAGCGAACGTATCTTTAGCCGATTCAGTCTTGATCCTGAATTCGGCTGGCAGAGTGAATACCATGTTGATATCCATGGGAGGAGTGTCGTTTCGGACTATTGGTGACAGCAAATAAATGCGAGAATCGACTTCGTTGTCGGTTTGTTCTTTTCTCCTCCATTCCTTTTGACAAGTTTTATCGGCGCAATTAGTTGAATGTTTTATCCTCTTTTTTCTTTCATCGGCCTCTCTCATTTCCTGCGTCCTTAAGGCGCTGGAGCCGTCTGTTGTGATCGGCTAAGCCAGTCGGACACCACCTAGGCTTGGGCTCCACCGGCTTGCAGTTTTACCAACCAAGTTCTCCATTGGTTCTTTTCCTCATCTTGGTTTGGTATGCCTAGTCTTTCTTTCACCGGCTTCACGTGCTCGACTCGGTTATGATTTATCGTCGGCCTAAATAAGCGTTCTTTCACTTGATTGTTTGGGCCAATTTTCTTCTTGAGTAGTGTTCCATGGGACATGTCCTTGAAGATGGTAAGGCCATGCCTCTTTCCCAGCAGAATCGCCAAAAGGACATCTCGATGAGCTCTTTCTGCGGCGTCTAGCCGTCTGATTGTTTGGCGAAACACATCGTTTGGCGTCTGACCCACTTGGTCATGAGCTTCTTTGCTCTTGCCGATGGCTTATCCTTTCATACTTTTCGAGCAACTGTGAAAAAGTTGGCTTGGGCTTGAATATTGGCTTTCATGGTGGAGTTCTTTTAGCTCTGTACCATCGCCCGACTTGCAATTCTCCTTTTGGTTTCACAGTTCTTGAATTCTTTCCATTCTGATCGGCTTCAATTTGAAGTGAGCCGATCGTTATTTTTAGGGTTTCCCCTTTTGAGCTAGACTCTATGTCGACTTGCCGTGTAGTTATGGGTCGTTCCTCGACAATTTGTTTCCCTTTGCCAGAGCACTGAACCATGTTAATTGGGAAGGGATTGACATCGACTTCCATGGCTGGCTCTTCTGCGAACTTAAGCCGACCATCTTCGATAGCTGCCTGTATGTGCTGTCGAAAAATATTGCATTCATTAGTGTTATGGGAAAAAGAATGATGCCACTTACAGTACCGTCGTTTCTTGATTTCGTCGGCTGATGGTATGGTATGCCCTTCAGGTAGGCGTGTCGGTTTCTCTTGTAGCAGCATGTCGAATATACGGTCACACTTGGATACATCAAAAGCGTATTTAACCTCCGACTTATTCCTAGTCGGCTTAAGCCTGAAACAGACAAGTGGCTTTTTAGAACCTTTATCCATTCGGCTATATTCACGTCTGCTTCATCTTGAAGTTTCGCTAGAACTATACTCGACCATGTTTATTTTAGCCTTATCTTTTCCGTTATTTAGTCTAATCTTGTCCTTGAATTCTTTACTTAAGTATTGGCCTTCTTGTGCTAATACGATGGAAGCAGATGGCCTAGATCGTGAACTCCTGTCCACAAGCTTCTCTTTAAGCGGAGAATTAGCCTGGCGCTTCATCGGCTAGTTGATTATCGGGCAATACTACCTTTGAAGCATCGATTCCATACTTCTCTAAATCTTCTTATGTAATCATAAGCGATTCGCCAAATTTTTGCGAACGGCGCCAAATCTGAGATTCTCAATTCCGGGCTCCCGGAGAAAAAGTATTCATGAAATCGGCTCTCTAAATCGTTCCAAAAGTGGACCGAATTTGGAGGCGATTAAATAAACCAAATAGCAGGTCCGACAAAGACAAAGGAAGGTCTAATTTTAATCCGTCGATTGAGCGGCTTCTCGGTAGGCGATAAATCGTCCAACGTGTTCCAAAGTGGTGACGAATCATCCCTGAAAATTTTGCAAAATCGGGAATCCTAAAGTTGTGGGGTATGGCATTCGGTCAATATAATCTGAGTACGGCTTCCTATAGCCGATCGTTCTTCCTTTGGTCGTAAACCAAACTTATCCCTTAAGACGCGAGATCGATCAGCCCGATTAACGTCATTGGCGGCATTGGACCACGAGGTTTGGCCAATCGTGATGAGTGTCTGCCCACGAGTGCAAACTTCGGTTGGTCGGCCCTAGCCGATGGGTCTTTGTTGTTGCCATGATTCATACCCATCGGCTCTAGCGGCTGGAACCTCGAGCATTGGAGCGAGCGGCTCTGAGTATGTAACTACTTTATATGGGCGGATCTCTAATTTGAAATCGCCCACGAGGTTTCTGACTTTTCTCCAATTCAATCGGTGAGGAGATTGTCTATAGGAGGTTCTGTTGATGGATCTATCTTTGCGGCGTCTGTATGCGCATGGTAATGAGTAGCGGGCTTGGCGAGATTTCTTTGGTGCCAACACGGTAGGTTGGGTCGGCATTAGTGAGAATCTGGTCCGACACCTTAATTGTGTTGTTTGGTGCCACAGAATATCTGAGTGCGTGGGAAGTGGTATATGGGATCAAAGAATCCCCGAGGTCGCCAACTCTTGTGCTGTCGTTTTTCGCTATTCTCGATCATCGGTTTTAAAGTTGTGACCAAAGCCGATGGTGATTAATTAACGCATGATGCACAGTTGTTCAATTATGACAGATAACTTCGGCTGGTGGCATGTATCGGCTTCATCGGAGTTGATGCGCGCTTTCGCCGAGCGGATTGATCGTCGGGGCGCCGTCTTCTGAGTAACTCCTCGTCGGGTTTTCGATAGCAACCCAACAACAATTCCTCCAACGCAGACTTTTCGATCTTGATCTCCTTGCGGCGCTCTGGAGTTAAGTCCTCCATTGTGGCGGCGATGATTGCCTCCGTATTGGCGTCGGTGGAGCGATGGACTTGTTTGCGATCATCTTCCCGATCGGTCCCGTCGTGCCAAAAATGTTGGCGCCAAAAAGCGTGAAGAGGGTTTACGGTTGCAACACACCGAGACGAACACCGGGTTCAAGTGTGCTTGTGCGTGCAATCGATTTGACCACGCAATTGATAAGGAAATAGTTGTAAAATTTAATCAAGCCGATCCTCGGGGCGAATCGGCTAAAATCGAGAATCGACCAAGAAGCGGATTAGAAAGATAACTAGACTAGTCGATTAAGACTAATCCGAGGGTAAAAGGCGATTAATTACGAAAAGGCGTCTTGCAACAAGGCGAATAAACCGGACACGGAAAAAAGCCAATGACGATCAAACAATCGGCGATGCGCAACTTTATTTGATCGATGTCGACTTACAAAGGAAAGATTACAATGCTAGAAAGACTAAGAACTACGGAAAGTAAAAACTGGTAGATGTGTTGATTGTTGTAGATGCCTCTCAATCCAGCCCATGGCTCGCCTTATATACCCGCTAGTCGATCCGAGTCCTGATCCAATACGTTGATATAATCCGAATCAGCTATAGTTTCCTAATTGGACTTTTGTTTCCAAATTTCATCCTTATGCCATCCGAAGCTTACATACGTTATCCAAACTTTCCAAACGGTGCCTCGTACTGCATTCAAACTCCTGCTTTTGGCCGATTCTTCTAGTAGTTTCCAAAAACTGCTGATTCCTCACCAAACCCGTCTTATTTTCCAAAACTGATTGAGATCTTCCAAATCCGTTGCAACTTCTGAAACCGATTCAAGTTTATCCATACTTGAGCTTAATCGGTTATACTCACTGATCCCGTTAATCCGAATACATATCGGCTTCTTTAAACCAATCCGATTCCAAATCGGCTTATAATACTTTTTCGCCAATTTTGCACTTCTTGCCAATTTTTGGTGCAAACAAATACTCAACCAACCCTAGGAACAATCTTAATTGAGTTATATTTTCAGGTTTAGGCCACTTTTACACTGCAGTAATCTTTTTCGAGTTAGTTGCCACCCTTTGATCACTTATAACAAGGCCCAAATACTCCACCGTGATCGCCCAAATACACACCTAGCATATAATTTATTTCTTCTCAAGATTTCTAGCTTTTGTTTTAAGCGCCCTTTATGCTCTTTCAATGTGCGGTTGTAAATTAATATATTATAAAAAACCAGCACAAACTTCCTCAAAAACCACCTTAAGATCTCATTCATCAATTCTGAAATGTTGCGGAGTATTTGTCACCCAAATAGCATAACAATAAATTCATAATGCCTGTATGAGTACGAAATATTTTTTGGCTATGTCATTAGGCTCATTCTGATTTGATGATATCCGATGTCAAATCTATCTTGGAGAAATATTTGGCCCTATGTAATCTATCCAAAAGATCTTCAATCACAGGAATAGGGTAGTTATTCTTCACCGTGTTAGCATTGAGTTGGATATAATCAATGCATAATCTCCAAGTGCCATATTTTTTCTTCACAACTATAGCGGGAGAAGCATAAGGACTAACACTTGGTCTTATGGTTTGGGACAGTAGTAGATTTTCTATAAGTTCCTCAATTGCATCTCTTTTATAATGTGGTAATCTATAAGTTCTAATATTAATCGGTTTAGCATCTTGTACTAAAGGAATCTGTGGTCACAAACTCTAACAGGGGAAGTTCAGAGTTCAGTAGCTTCATTAAAGACTTCAGAGAAGTGTAGTAAAACTTTTTCAGTTTTGGCTGAATGCTCTTGTAGATCCTTGTCATTGGTAAGAATGGCCTTAGCATATATAACAGCCCCCATAACCCCCTTCTCCATCCATTTCTTCAACTTCTGATCATTAATAACACAAGTACCCTTAGGGTATGTCTCATCATTGAACTTGACAATCCTCTGCCCATCCTTGCAAATGATAAATTCCCTTGTTTTCATGTTCAAGCTCACTGGGCTATGCTGATATATCCAATCAGCCCCAAGAATTGCATCATAACCCTTAAGTGGTAATACTCTAAAATATGAAAGAAATTGTTCTCTGTGAATAGTGTATTGACAAGGCATGCACTTGGAATTGCACTTTAATTTCATCCCATTAGCCACTGCTACTTGTTCTGTTCGCTGATTGTTGGTTCTGCAGTTAGTCTTTACTACCAACGCTGGGGCTATAAATTGTTCTGTTCGCTGATCACTTCAAGTCGGCTCGTTTCCACAATTGAGCCTTTCTCGATCACTTTGGTAGTTCTTCCCGCTCAGGATAGGCGAACTCGGTCTTCACAAATTCGTTGGGGCTTCTCACTACCTCCGTTGAGAAACTCACACACACAATGCCTCCAAGCTATCTAGGAGGCGACAACCTCAAGAGTAACAAGTCTTGGCGCTTACTTGAGGTCGAATCTAAAAACTCAACACTAAGGGGTGTTTGGGATGAGTTCGGCTCCACCAAAATCAGTGAGTTGGTGGGCAGTATTTCTAGCTCCGAAATTTATGGGCTGGAGCTGTGAGTACATTAAGAGTGTTTAGGTAGATCATCTTGTTTACATTTTAGACTAAAAATATAAACTTAATTTACTTTATTTTAGCCTATAAGTTTCATATCTGGGGATTTGGGAGTGGAGCTCTCCCAAACAGGCCCTAAGGGCCTGTTTGGCGAGGATCAGCTTCTCGAGTTCTGAGAATCTGGTGAAGTGAAAATTTTAGCTTCACCAGATTCATGAAGCTAGAGCTGTGAGTACATTAATAGTGTTTAGTTAGATCATCTTGTTTACATTTTAGACCAAAAATATAAACTTAATTCACTTTATTTTAGCTTACAAGTTTGATTTGGGAGAAAAGTGGAATCTGAACCTCTACCAAACAGGCCCTAAATGTAACACTTGAATTGCTCCTAACCCTCTCAAAATTAGAATTTAATGCACACAAGTGAATTGGAGATTTGCTAGACCTCGAATATGATCAATGAGGTCCTTGCTAGAGCTCAAGCTGTGATCAATGAGGTCCAAGAGTTACTCTAGAATGCGGATGTGGGAGTATTTATAGCCCCACTAACATTTCGGACCGTTGGGAGAAATCTTAGAAAAATTCAGCAATCCCGTGCTACCATTCATGTAGGGCGGTAGCACCGGCCCAACCCCAACGATCGGCTCGGGGCATTAATTAGGGTGTCGATGCGGGTTGCCACTAAGGGCAGTCTTTGCCATAGCTCTGAGGACCGTAATCTGGGCCCTTTTATTTTTGCTCAGCAAAAATGCATGTTTTGTAAAAAAATGGACCAGACTTTGAGGCCAGTGCTACCGCTCGGCCTGTAGCACCAGGCCACCATAGCCGGTAGCACCGGATCAAAGAAAACAGCCGAGATGCCTCTCTGTAAATTTTAGATTGGGTTTTGGGGCTAGTGCTACCGTTCAACCGGTAGCACTTTGCCACCACAGATGGTAGCATCGGACCCTGTATTTCAGCCAAAGCCCTTCTCGATTATTTTCACACTGAGCCTATGGTTGGTGCTACTGCTCCGTCAATAGCACCGTGCTAGCATGGCCGGTAGCACCAGCCACTCTGAAAATTTTATGAATTTTCAATTTTGACTCACAACAAAGTTTTTATAAATGCAAGTGAGCATGGTTTTGAGCCTTTGAACTTTGAGCAACTTCAAATTACTAGTCAAGATCTCTCTTAATAGTACGGCACCTATTCTAGCAACCCAATTATTCTCCAAAACTCCGAGATCGACAAAAGCTCTGAAAAGGTCCTCAATTTTATACCTTGGTTATTTAGCTTAACATGTTGATCTTCTTTTAGCTTCATTTTCATGCTTAATCACGTGCCATTTCTAGGACCAATCTATTTTTAATAAGTCAAAGAAAAATATTAGTCCTGTAATCACGATTGTCATTAATCACTAAAACCAAAACGAATTAGGGGCCTAGATGCTTGTAATCTCCCCCTTTTTAATAATTGATGACAACCTCAACATAAATAATGAATTGAAATTGAATTTGAATATGCAACAAGTAAAATATGTTGTATACTCAAGGATTTAGCTTTAATAGCATTTTGCTTCTTGAAGTGAAAGATAATGAATTTTGGAGCAAAACACTATTAAAGCCGTAATATTTAATTGAAAACTCCTCCTAAAGATGTGCATATGGAGAAAGAGATGAAATTTGGACACTTTGAGAATTTTGAAATTTTGACAGAGTTTTCCCTTAAATATTAAATATGAGGATATCAATATGATAATGAGAAATATAGCAATACAAGGCATGAAAATCCAATGAGACAATATAAACCATAGATGAAGATTTAACAATACGCATAAATAACCATAAACACCATTCAACATAAACATAAACATCCAAACACATCCAAAACACATAAACGTGAGGTTCATTAGCTTACATAACCATACATAAATAGAAAATTTAAGCTAATCCTCTAGAGCTTCAATTCTTCAAGCTTGCTTGCTCCATCTTGCATCACTTCTCCCCCTTTAGCTGTTAAGGAGGTGAGAATGCAGCTCACTATTCATTATGGGCCCAATGGGCTAGAAATACGAGAACCAGGGTAAAAGGAAATAGGCAAATAAGCCCCTATACAAATAGCTAATCTATCACCCCCTCAAACTCATGGTGGGTCTACAACACTAAGTTTGAAGAGATGGAAACAATGTTGCGCTTTAGTCTGTGCCTTGGTGAAGAAGTTGGCAAGCTGAAGCGACGAAGGCATATGACGAAGAGCAACCACCTGATCTTGCACCTGGGAGCGAACGTAGTGAGCATCGGCGCCGATGTGTTTGGTGAGCTCATGCTTCACCAGATCACGAGCAATGCTGATGGCACCAATCTTTGTCAGCGAGCAGTCATCGGGTAAAAACAGTCACACCAGTCGACATGAAACCACCGAAACCAAGTCACCTTAGCAGTCACCGAGGCCAGGGCACGGAGCTCAACCTCAGTGTTAGAGCGAGAAACAGCAGTCTAACGCTTCGTCTTCCAAGAGATCAAGGAAAATCCAAGGAAGACACAATAGGTCAAGACGGACTTGCGATCGGCAAAATCGCTAGCCCAGGTAGCATCTGAGTAGGCTCGAAGCTGTAGATGGCTGGAGCTGGGGAAGAACAAGCGACGGTCAACTGTACCACAGAGGTAGCGAAGAACCCGAAGGAGGTGACCGTAGTGCACACTAGTGGGAGAGGCCATAAACTGACTAAGGACGTGCACCTCCTGTGCTTGCCTTGGAGATGGAGCCCGACTATCTAGACATGGTCGTGTGTGGGAATATTGTGGAGACGGAAGAAACACTCACATTGACGTAGCCACGCCAACGGATCGTCGGTGCCATTGTATGTGGGCAATTCAAGGTGTGGAGGAGAGGAACCCAATGACGGTCATCGTCGTTGTACCGTTGGCAGCGCCTGGAAGGGTCGACGTGATCCCATGGCTGCCAGTCCTGGTGACCACGATCACCCGCACGTGACCGATACGCTTGGTGGCGCGGAGGTGGTGATGTGTCAAGGTCACGACGGCGGCCTATTGCGTCCGCACCGCTATGCGCGCCTATCTCGTTAGCTGTGCCTGTTATCGTCGTTGTGAGCAATGTGGCGATGGACTACCTGAGCTCCTCCTTGACGGACTCGAGCTTGCCGATCCGCTCATCAGCGAAGGAAGACGAAGGCATGGTCCAAGGATCATCGGAGTCTGATACCAATTTGTTATGAACTGAGTTGTATAGGCGAGTGCCAGGACGGAGTCTCGGTCATGTAGTGGCGATGGGGGTAGGGTTGCACGGTGGTTGTGGAGGCGGCTTGCGCGTTCGCCTGGACGGGGTCGTTGTGAAGGCTGGGTGGTAAGGCTAACGAAACGACTGGCTTGTTCTTCGGCAAGCTCCGCTTAGACTTTGTTTTGGCACAAACGAAGCATGCCTTTTCATTAATTTTCTCTAGTTTAAATAGGGTGGTTTGCAACAGGCTGCAATCCCCAAATAAGGAAGTAAACCTCTAATTATAGTAGGAAATATCTACTAGCAATTAAGGAATGAAAAATCTCTAATTATAGCAAATAGAAATCTTGGCTGCAGCTTCCTAATATGCTCCTTCCTAATTGGAAGGGATTTGATTTGATGCCGATGTATGTGATTCAACTGGATCTTGCGCGCCTGAGTCGCATGGTGATTTCTTGTGCTTTCGGTAATAGACGAAGTCTAATGTTCGATCCATAACACGTCGGCCTGGTTGGGGTGGTGTGACGGGTATCTGGTCCTACGCCTCGGAGGCAGGTCTCGACAAAGTCGAGTAGTTGCCGTGGTGGCAAAGTCTGGTAGCCCGTGGGTAGCCGAGGCCGGTGGTCGCCTGCGGGCTGCTTTCGAGTGCGGCCGCACCGCTTAGTCTTGCGATGGGTGGCGCGATGACCGCGACGTGAGGTGTCGGTGGGTGGTGCGTGTCGGCGGCGTTGCATGGATGTTGCTCGGTGCGGTTTGACTTGTACATTGAGGTGGTGTGCTTGGCGGCTCGTGTTCCATGGTGTGATGCATAGCGCCAAGGTACACAAGTCGCTCGCCATTGGTCTATGTTGTCAGCTTCTCCTGCGAGCCGTCCTTTCGTCTCCATCTAAGAGGGAAGAGGTTGCTTCCTCACCCATTTCTTTCAAGTCCATCTTTCTAGTTGCTTTTGGAGCATTGTGCTTGTTGTGGTTCATCATGCTTGTTGTGGCTCATTGTGCTGGTGTTGTTGTCATGTTGCGGTGTTGGCTTTGGTGTTGGAGTAGTCCAATGGTGTTGGGTGGGTTTTCGTTGGGGTTAGCGCGCAGTTCAATGGTGCTAGATGGGTTTGTGTTGGTGAACCGAGGTGGGATTGCTGCTGTGGTGAGCACTCTGGAGTGGACGGTTGCACTTTAAGTCATCACAAGAGATGGGTTTCTTCAGCTCTGTGCTTTGCTTCGATCTCAACCAGTTCTAGGCTTTTCTTGTGAGTTGTGGGTGAGGATTTGTGTCTGTTACTCCACTGGGTTCTTGCTTATTTGGAGCAAGTGTTATTTTGGTAGGAGTCCTCGGTGAAGTGATGTTTTTTCTAGCCCCCTTCCCTTGTTTTTTTTTTCAAATCTAGCTCCCTCCCGAGATGAATTGCAAATCTAGCCCCCTTACCCATGCTCCCACGCTCCTCTACCATGGCAGGTGGCCTCCCACCCTCGTTGGCCACCGCAGGCTGGCTCCCCTACACCTGGCCACCGCAACAGGCCGGTTCCCTGCGCCCGGCTTTTGCAGTAGGGGGTTGCTCCCTCGCCTGACTATCGTGGCAACATGTGCTCCCATGCTCGCCAGTCATGGGAGCGCATGCTCCCACACTCATCGGCCGGCACCCGCCGCGTGTTGCTCCTGGGGCACGGTAGGCCAGCTACCACGGTGGGGGAGCGTGGGAGCACAATGGAGGGGGCAAGATTTGCAATTCATCTCGGTAGGAAGTTAGATTTGAAAAAAAGCGAGGGAAGAGGGGCTAGAAAAGTCATCTCTTCGTCCTAGGTCTAGGGCTCCCTACCCGTTGTTGGTGTTTTCCTCTTTCGAGGTGGTGCTGTTGGGGGTCTGTGTCTCCCCAATGGGAATGGTGTATGTACTCTTCTACTTTAGTGAATTGGTAGAGCTCCAACCCTTGGGTAAAAAAAAAGATATTCTTTCGTGCAACACTATGTCATATTTGTATCAGAAACTGCCATCAATAAAGCATAGGTGTTTCGAATATTCAATCTATTTACTTACAAGGTGTGCTTCCATGTTAACCATATTTGGCATGATCTAAGCCCGGTTTATCCTCAGTATATCCATTTCGTCATCTTTATTCTCATTAGCCATGCTGCACTGTTAATTAAGTTTTCAAAAAAAATTCCCACAGCTTCAAAAGCATCTGGCTTCAAAGGATCACCCTTACCATAAATTCAGTATAGGTGAGCAATTCTTGATGTTCTGACATTCTGACTACTCATCTTGTTAGCTCATTATGATAATCGCTTTGTATTATGATAAGCATAGTTAAGATGCAAAAACAGGACGTTTTAGTTTTCTTGTGTTCCACCTCTAAATCTATCAGCTTTATGAATCACAAGTGTTTTCTAGTCACATCGAAAGAATGTTTAATTTGTTCATGCAAATTGAAATGGCTGCATATAAAATCTAATTTGTTGCCAAACAATGTTTGAGTCTTCCTGCCAATTCTTGTGCATACCTAATAAGCAGCTGTCTTGTGGATTTTGTGTCTTATTTGTGTGAAATTTATTGCCCCAAATATATGAAACAAGTAAAAGATCTTATTATTTATTACTGCTAATTTGTCATTTCATACATCAGGAAGTTGGGAAACACTAGAAACTAAACCAAAGAGAGGGCTTGGACATCAGACTTGAGCTTCGAAGTTTTACGAGAATTATTCAGCAAATCTTATGCACCTTGTTGTTTATGGAAAGGGTAAATATTACAGGTTGGTCCATTGGTAACCCTATACCTATCTGTTACTGATCAAATGATTTTTGTAGAGAGCCTTGATTGCATTCAAAGCTTAGTTGAACGCTTATTTAGTGACATCGAAAACACTGATCAGAGAAGCTTCAAATGTCCAAGTCAACCTCTTTCAGAGGAACATTTGCAGGTAGAAACTTGAAGGCAACATAAATTATAGTAGATGGACAGGCACAGAATCCATTCAATAACTTTTATTTGTCACAAAAAGTAAATATAAGTAATAGCAAATCATATGAAATTCACCATACTTGTCATGCAGATTCTTGTCAAAGCAATTCCAATATATGAAGGTGACTATCTACGAATATCATGGCCAGTTACACATAACATCCATTTTTACAAAGAAGGTCCTTGCCGTTATCTCAGTCACCTTGTTGAGCACGAAGGCGAGGGGTCCATCTTCCATATTATAAAGGAACTAGGCAAGTTAGCTTCAACAGTAGATTATTGTACATATTATTTTTCCAGCATTATCTGCCCAAACATTAGTTGTTCTTTAATTCTTGTGTCAACTTGTGTGACCTGTGACATGTCTAATTTTGGCTACATTAGGATGGGCCATGAACTTGATGGCCTGGGAGGAAAGTGACAGTACCCAATACTCCTTTTTCTCAGTAAGCATGAGGCTCACTGATGCTGGTCATGGTCAGTTTCCATTTTCATTTTGTTCTTTTAGAACTAACATATCCATTTCTTCGAGCACATTTTTATGTTATTTAAGCTTCTTATGTGCACATGCAATGATTTCAGAACACGTGGAGGATATAGTTGGATTGGTCTTCAAATACCTTTACCTATTAAAAGAAGATGGAATCCATGAGTGGATCTTTAATGAGGTAATTGACAGGAACATAAGTAATGTATTGTGCAGAATTATCTAGAAAATTATTTGGTGGGTGATGCTTGTATATGTATTTTCTTCTCTCAGGAACATAAACAGATGTTTTCCCAGTATTTAAGTTTCTGATCTTTGCATGTCTTCATTGGAAAAGTTTACTTTAAAAGTTTCATGGTGGTTATATTGTTTGTGCGGAATAGCAACAAAGGCTTTTTGTTTTAAGTCTCCAGTCTTTGCATTGTGTCACAGGAAAAGTTTTCTTCAGAAATGTCACAATCACCATGCAAATTGCCCAAATGAATCTATAACCACAAAAAAAAACTTTTTTGGAAGTTTGTTATGAACAAACAAAAACTATTTAAAACAGTATACTTTGTTTTAGAAAATAAAAGGGCAAACTTATCTTGATTAACAAATGAGATATTTTTCATTTGAACAGAAGGTCTTGTTAGTCCTTGAGAACCTACCATGAGTCCAGGATACATGTTCTTCCGATGTAGGATAATAGAAAGAATTTATCTGCTAGTGATGGAGTATGAGCATTTTAACAATTGAACACTTCACTCTTGGACTCTGTTATGTTTTATTTTAATAAAACAATCTCATTGTGTTTAAAATTTATTATCTGAGGTGGTTTGTTGCAGCAATCCGTAGTATCAATTTTTATGCATGTCTTTAGCCTATTGAGGTCAAAATATGACTTACATTTAGTTACATAAATGTACATGCTAACATGTTTTTGATTTGCTAGCTTGTGGCGAAAAGAAAACAGAATTCCACTATCAAGACAAAGTCCATCCGATCAGCTATGTGATGGATACTGTCTCAGGCATCTTGGTATATTTCTCTAGAGCTCATTGCATGCTTCAGCTTTTACAATTCCTTATGATCAATGATCTTCATTGCTGAATGCTGATATAAATGATAACTTGAAGTACCAACTACTCTATTATCTAGGATTTCAATGTGTCAAAAATCTGTCGAACTGCATCTTTGATCTGTAGTTCAGTACTGTTTTCTGTCTTCAATTTCAAATACTTGTGAGCTGGTGTGCAGTTGTTCCCACCGGAGGAATGGCTGGTTGGTGCATCGTTGCCATCAAAGTATGCTCCAAATAGAATAAATATGATACTTGATGAGTTGTCACCCAAAAGAGTAAGGTACACTTGCACAGTTCATGGCAGCTTTGTTTGTCCCTGCTATCTATATCGTAGTTTCTTCGTATCGCAACATATAAACATATAAATTGGTCCTTTCCTGAAATATTACAAAGTACACAGAGGGCTGACATTGGTAAATTACTAACTGATGCTGGCATTCAGCTAAATGTTATGCCTTTCTTCTTTCTTTGATTGAACATTTCTCTGTCTCCTTAGAATACTCTGGGAGTCCAAAAAATTCGAAGGATCTACTAATTCTGTTGAGCCCTGGTACACTACATCATATTCTGTTGAAAGTGTCACTCCTTCTATGATACAGGTTTGCTTCCCCCCACACACAACAAATAATTTCACTTTCTAAATTGTATTTTGTCCCATCTTAGACCATATGACGTACTGCTAAAATGTGCTTAATCATTCAGGTTTATGTGAATAATCCTCCATAATATATTGTAATTGATTACCTCTTAATTGGCAGCAATGGGTTAAAAAGCTCCTACTGAAAACTCCATCTCCCAAAGCCTAATATTTTCATTCCAAAGTTTATCTCTTAAAGAAGCACATGAAAAGGTTAGGTTTGGAGTGCCTTGTTTGTGTTTTATGTTCACATTAGCACACCTATTTGAATTGTTCAAATATTCACATAGTAAATAAATGTTAACAAATTAGAACTGTTTTACCAGGTTAGATTTCCAACAGTGTTAAGGAAGACATCATTTTCACGGCTGTGGTATAAGTCCGACATGCTCTTCTCCACTCCGAAGGTTAAAATTATAATTGATTTCCACTGTCCGCTGTCAAGCCACTCCCCTGAAGCAGTTGTTTCTACAAGTCTCTTTGTCGATTTGTTAGTAGATTACTTGAATGCTTATGGTAAGCAAGCACAAATTAATTAATTATGCAAATAATTGCGTAACTGTCCATATATAACAGCCCATTTGGGGGGATTAATTCCACCAACTTAAGTCCAAATATACACTGACAAATTGTTTCTTCATTTTGCAGCTTATGATGCTCAAATTGCCGGTTTATTCTATTCAATTTATCTTACTTCTACTGGATTCCAGGTTTATTATGCTTATCTTTGTGCCAATTTCATGCATTACGAAATTGCTGGTATTAGGCCAATTTTAAATTATAACTCAAACGCTTAACTGTACATGTTTGAAGGTCTCAGTACGTGGTTACAATGACAAGATGAAAGTTCTGCTACATGCCATAATGAAGCAAATAGCTAACTTTGAAGTTAAGCCAAACAGATTTTCTGCCCTGAAGGTAAGGCGTGGGTCCTATTATATTAGTATGGGTTTCCCTGTCATAATTTTTTTCAGGAACATTTAGATATTTAATGTTTTCCTTTGTGATAAACTTTGTGTGGATCAACTTGCTTGACTGCTGAATTTAACTTTCATTAAACACTGGTCATCTATCAACTTGCAACTAATTGATGATCAAAGCTGAGTTGTGTCGAATTTTAAGCTGTTGGCATGACGGTGTGAGAACCAAAAGATGAAGGATTACGCAGTGCTCTGTATGCATAACTATGATTTGTTTGTTTGCATCTTTTGCAACCTACTTGCTAGAAATTTGTGGCAACCTTTCATAAAAAAAATAACTGAATATCAGAGGTTTTGGAGACTGCAGCAGCAATCTAGACATAGCAAATCAGGAATTTACAAAAGATCCATAACTGTTCATACTCCATATCCTAATCTAATAATCTTATTACTGGTCTCAATTCTCAATGCTGTGCTTTTGTTTATTTATCACCTGCTAGAAAATTCTTTAAAATAGCCAAATCCCATCTAATTTCATGGTCTTACTTATTTGTAATGGTACAATTTGTGATACTTAGTGAGTGCCACATTTCATTAGTGCAATTTGCACCACATAATGATTATGATAGAACAAAGTGTACTTATCATGTTGTGGTAATACTACTGATTATCGCAACCGTTTGTTTCAGGAGATTGTGAATTATATTATATTATTCTAGCTTCATTTTTTGTCTATGGATTCTTAAAATTAAATCAAGTATATCATGTGCCTCATTACTACATTTTTGAACTCTTTAATACAACGGTGTTTTCCTGTGCTGATTTTTTTCATGACTAATTGTTGACCGACATCTTACCAACACAGGAAACTTCTGTTAAGGACTACCAAAATTTCAAATTCAGCCAACCATATTCTCAAGCTTCATACTATCTCTCTTTGATATTGGAAGATAAAAAATGGCCTTTGGTTGAGAAACTTGAAGCTCTTTCTAAGCTTGAATCAGATTCTCTTGCAAAGTTTGTGCCACTCTTGCTATCGAAGACATATTTGGAATGCTATGTTCAAGGTTCAGTAAACTTTCATGTTAATCATTGTGTACGTATATTTCCAAGGTACTGGGGTGGGATGCATTTCCAGTCGTACTTATTAAAAATTCTTCTTGTAGGTAACATTGAACCAAATGAGGCAAAATCTATTGTCCAGGAGATCGACGATATTATATTTAGTACCCCCAATTCTGTCTTCAAATCCATGTCTCCATCACAATATCTGACTAAAAGGGTTATCATGCTTGAAAATGAATTAAAATGCTACTACCAAATTGAGGGCTTAAATCTGAAGAATGAGAATTCATCGATTATCCAATATATTCAGGTAAAGGCTCCTTTACTTCGGTGCATGGGGTGCAACTAATGTTAACCAAACCGAATAAGGTGATCAGTAACTTCTAATGTTTGTTTCATAATTAATGTTCACCGAACTGGTTGGCAACCGATGATCCTACTCCCAGCTAATTAATGATTATGATCAACCTAATAATAGTTGAAACACTGTGGAGAGTGTTAGAGTGGTGAGAATGCAGCCATGCATTGTTAATGGGCCCAATGGTCTAGAAATACATGTACCAAGGAAAAGGGAAATAGGCAAATAAGCCCCTATACATATAGCTAATCTAACACCCCTTTCAAACTCAAGGTGGGTCTACAATACTGAGTTTGGAGAGATGTAAATAATGTTGCGCTTTAGTGCATGCCTTGGTGAAGAAGTCGGCGAGCTGAAGCGCCAAAGGCACATGACGAAGAGTAACCACCTAATCTTGCACTGGATCGAACATAGTGAGCATCGCGCCAATGTGTTTGGTGAGCTCATGCTTCACCGGATCACTAACAATCTTGATGGCGCTAGTCTTTGTGAGCAGACGATCGTCGAGTAAAGCAGTCACACTCAGATCGGCAAGAAGCCACTGAAGCCAAGTCACCTCAGCAGACCATCGAAGACAATTCACCTCAGTGATCCGAGGCGGGCACGAGCTCGGCCTCGGTGCTAGAAGCGAGCAATGATCGGCGTTTTGTCTTCCAAGAGATCAAGGAAGATCCAAGGAAGACCAGATGGTAAGAGACAGGACTTACGATCGGCGGGATCGCTAGCCTGAGTAGCATTGGAGTAGGCCCAAAGTTGTAGACGGCTGGAGCTGGGGAAGAACAGGCGATGGTCAGCTATACCACGAAGGTAGCGAAGAACCCGAAGGAGGTGACCATAGTGTACACTGGTGGGAGAGGCCATAAACTGACTAAGGATGTGCACAGCGTGAGACATCCGGGTGAGTGAAGCGAAGGTAGATAGGACTCCCAACCAGGTGGCGGTGAGCGAGTGGGATCGACAGAGGAACCCCATCGATGGCTCGGCTCTCCGCTCTCCTCCTTGCCGTGGGAGGTTCGATTCAGGGGTCTCTTGGCGGCTACACCGATAGGCTCAGTGACTTGCTGCAACTACTCCAAGAAGGCTGGCCATACCATTCAACAGTGCTGGAGGCGTCTTCAGAAGGTAGGTACCACTTCTGGGAGTACCTCCAGTGCCACTGGCAACACTGGGGTCAGTCGTGCTCCTAACTGGGTTCAGGCCTTGACTCAGCGACTTGAGCGCATGGAACTTTGCTTTGACTTCAGGTTTCCCATGGCCTCTTCTACCACGGCCAGCCATGCTCCCTCTGCTGCCTCAAGTATTTGGTACCTTGATTTCGGAGCTTCTTTCCATATGACACCAGATCCAACTCACCTTGGTTCCTTGAGGTATCCGGCTACTCCTGTGTCCGTTAGGACGGCTGATGATACACTTCTCTCAGTTGCTGGATAGGGCACACTTCACACATATGCGTTCTTTCTGTTTTCTCATGTGCCCTATCTTACTTTGCAGCTGATCTATGTTGGCCAGCTCTCTGACCTTGGTTTTCGTATTACTCTAGAAGTTGACTCCTGCTCTATTCCAGCTCGCAGCATAGGGTGCCTCCATCTCTACCGCGCATCCACGCTCCTGGGCCCTCGTGCGTCGCTCCACTACCGCCGGCCGCACCGGTCGCCCCCTGCACCTCCGCGCTCCTGGTTATCGCATGTCGCACCGCCGCACTTGCGCCAAGCCGCCTGGACTTCGACCTCCCATATGTGCTAAGCTGCCTCCGGCTCTGCCTGCGCCAAGCCGCCTCTGGCTCTGCCTGCGCCTGGACTTTCGTCTGCGCCGCCTAGACTTCCACCTCCGGGCTGCATGGCACCCTTGACTTCTCCCGGTGCTCCTCCCTCAGACCAGGAGGCCTGGTGTGCTCCTCCTCCGTGTTGCACCTCCTCCGGCTCTGATACCATGTTAGAGTGGTGAGAATGCAGCCATGCATTGCTAATGGGCCCAGTAGACTAGAAATACATGCACCAAGGAAAAGGGAAATAGGAAAATAAGCCCCTATACATATAGCTAATCTAACAGAGAGGATCGTTGGTAGCTCACCATTCAGTGGGGAGAACTCGGTAAAACTGGAGGTTTCATTTTGTTTTCTATATTTCAAAATATTATTATGCAATGTTGTGCTTATATGCAAAATTAATGTGAAGTTCCGGAACAATCTGGTTTCTCAAAAATTAGACCCAAAGAAAATTTCTGTCACCAATGGTAACTGGCTATCACCAAAGTCACGAAGACGAAGTGGTGGAGGCTCAAAGGGGATGCCTCACGGGTGTTTAAAGAGAGATGATCGTGGAAGGGATGTAGAATGTAGGAGAAGACACTAATAATCGTGGGCGAAGATGGTATGCATTAGAAAGTTGATGCGCAGAGGTGTGCGGAGTGACCTAAGGGACTACATGCAAAACTAAAGACAATTGGTGGTGGAACAAGGAAGTGCAAAAGGCTATCAAGGAGAAGAAGGCATGCTACAAGCATATGCGACATTATAGGAGTGACAACAACGTATAGAAGTACAAAGACCAAAAGAATGCAAAAGCGGTGAGGCACGAGGCAAGGCTTGTGGAGATCTTTGTTAGAAGCTAAGTACAAAGGAAGGTGAGGGCATCTACAAGATGGCTAAACTTCGAGAAAGGAAGATGAGAGATTTCAACTAAGTTAAATGCATCAAAGGTGACACTAATAGACTTATGGTGAAAGATGACGAGATCAAGAATAAGTGGAGAGACTACTTCGGCAATTTGTATAATGGAAATAATGGGGATAGTATGATTGTATTGGATGATGCTATTGACGACACCAATAGGCGGTTCGTTCGAAGAATTCAAGAGTCTGAAGTAAGACAAGCCTTAAAAATGATGAAAGTGTTAGACAATATCCTATTTACCTTATATAGAGATTGCTAGCATCCTAGATTGCTAGTATCCTGTATTGCCTTGTATTGATATTACCTCATATAGGCTTTCCTTTTGTACCCTCATGTACATGTATAAATTCTAGCCTATGGCCTCATAATGAATACAAGTGCTATTCATAACATGGTATCGAGCAAAGAGGTCTTGAGTTCAAGACCCGGTTGGTGCGATTTTAAAAAAATAATTTTAGCCTACTTCTATTCTAAATCTTAGACCTGAGAGCATACTCGTGAGGGGGAGTATTGAAGTATAAGTGAATTGTCCATCTTTCCTCATCAGCTTAAACATTTGGGTGAACTAAATTTGGTACATGCAACTTAATATGGTATCGAGCAAGGTTTCTAAGGTTTTTCACCGGCGTTGCACTTGCACCCTCTCAACCACCTTTCTTCTCCGAACAATACTCCACTCTTTGTGGCTCTTTCTCGGCCGCCCTCCAGGCTACTTACTTTCGATCATGCCGTCTACGGTCCACAAGAGCCTCGATCGAGGCTGCTTGCCTCGACCTCCGCCTAGTCGTCCCATCTTATCCTCCACTCGGCTTCGTCAGCTAGCACCGTCCACGCCTTGCGTTGGTCGACTTCACTCCGAGTTCCCAGCCGACCACCTCTGTTTCGGTCTTCGCCTAATTGTCTGCCTTCGCCGACCGCCTCCACCCTACGCCTCTTCGATCGGCCATCGCCTTGGTCGACGAGATTGATGAAGATGTGAGCCACATGATACGAGTGGGGTGGGTGAAATGGCGCCAAGCATCTGGTATCTTATGTGATAGAAAAGTTTCCCAAAAATTAAAGGCTAACTTTTATAGGATGATAATCAAACATGCGATGTTGTATAGAGCATGTTCAAAAAATTAGTGTAGGAGAGATCACGAGATGCTCTGATGGATTTGTGGTCATACAAGGCGAGGATTGAATCCGCAATGATGATATCGTAATAGGGTTAGGATAGCACCAATGAAGAAAAGCTTGTGCAACATTGTTTGAGATGATTTGGGCATCTCAAACGAAGGCCACCTGAGGCACCATTGCATAGCGGAATTTTAATTCGTCTTGCAAACATAAGAAGAGGTAGAGGTTGATCGAGAGTGACGTGGGAAGAAGCGATTAAAAGAGACTTAAGGAATTGGAATGCATCCAATAGTTGGCATTGGATAGGAGTGTATGGAAGTTAGTGGTCCATGTACCAGAACCATGATCTAAAATCAAAGGTTTAGGGATTTTATTGACTTTGATTGGGTTTCATTCCTAGCCTACTCTAACTTGCTTAGGATGAAAAACTTGGTTGTTGTTGCTACTGCTGCTGCAATGATAATCGGTTGGTTGTCACCTGCACAAGGAACCCTGGCTGCAACCATAATTTTTTTTAGGAATGGAGCATTTTTGTTTAATTGCAGAGCTATCCCTTGCACTACATCATGTGCTTTTTGTTTTGTCACTCCAAGCCATAGTCACTCAAGACTATATACTTTTCCCATGATCAATACATTGGGTTTTGTAATAGTTCATATGGAATGTGCCCAATAAAACAACTACCTATATCTCAAAGAGTATTTGTATTTCCTTCATTCACTATATAAACCTTTTTCTGAGCTTATGGCTCTGAAAGAAATGCAAGCTTGTTGTAAAATTATTTCTCTTGCATTAGTGCTTCTCTCTTCATTGAAAATCATCTTCTAGGATTTGTTCTACAACAATCATCATCACCTTGTTGCTACTCACTAGTACTATTGGTCAGGAATCGAGTTGCTTATATACAATGTCAAATTCCTTCAACAATCCATTAGAAAAAAATAAAAATAGTGCAAAAACTAATGGAATTATAGATATTTTGCTCCTGCACACTTAGCAATGACTGAAGTAACGAAGTATATTTCATATCAAAGCATGAATGTCGTGTCAGTCGTAATTGTCCTCCTATAGCACCCCCTAGCCCTCCTGGCAGTAGTAGTAATTGTCCTCCTGAAAGTCCGAATCCTACGGATAATCCTCACCCCACACCTCGTAGGTGGATCCATAGGACTCACTTTCTAAGCAAATGGGGATTTAAGCAAGAGTGAGTACAGGGTACTCAACAAGCATTAATAGCAGATGCAATATATGAATTTTTCCCTCATATTCAATTGATGCTCACCTCTCCTCAAATTCAGATTTTTACTGGAATTAGGTTTTTGGTTTTCTTTAAGGGATGCTTATTTTAGTTATGAAAATTGCTACTGACACTTGTATACGAGATAAACTTAGCTTTCGTAGCCTACAATCCAGGAGACAGGCACGAATTCATGATTTTAACGCTACGCAGGTTTGTACCACTTTACCTATAGTGACTCTATCCTATGAGGCTCCAGAATGTTTATCACTAATCCAGTGACAGATCTCCATCCCTGTTACTCGAGTCAGGAACACCTACCCCAGGTCGTCCCACCAGACTAGCAGCTAACAGTTGTACTCCGACCACCGGTCAATAATAAGTTTACCTATGACTTCAAATATAGTGTCATTCCATCACCGTACCCCTCTGGGCCTCCCGGCATATCTCAGAAGTATGTACTAGTTATCTACACATACCCAATGTGGAGATCATAATACCTTCATAAGACAATCTTTTCTGATCAATTTCACACACTATGGTTGATACTGTAATTACGATTCGTTGCCCAAGTATAGTTGTTTGACCTTATATTCTATCCTATGTAGAGGACCCCATCGACAATCATTTAGCCCTTCTCATCAGCGCCCTCTACCCACCATATATGTATACGAATACATCACCTGCTCCTTTCGTCGGATGAGCCAAATCATCATATCAGTATTTATACCATTGCAACATTGCATTTCCATATCATCATTCCAACCACAATCGATTTAAGGTTCTCTTAAAAGAGAATTTCTATGCATTGGTGATACTATACATATATATAAGTAAATATGTTTGATTGCAAATACTGAAATATGATCAAAAGAGTGCTTGCCTGGTATTGAATCAAAATGCTCGACCTTCCTCGAATACTGGAACTGGTTGACTCGTGGGTTCAGTTATGGTCCTGAAATCATAGAATATTTGAAAGGATCGGGATGTCGCCTAGAGGGGGGGTGAATAGGCGTTTCAAAATTTAAATTTAAATTTAAATCGCAGCGGAAACTAACTGTTCGGAGTATCCAAAATAGGCTTCGGATAGTCCGAGTGGTTCGGATAGTCCGAAGGTTAGTTTGAATAGTCTGAATGCTTCAGAGCACACACCTCGCAAAAAGTAGATCTAGGCTATTTGGAGGAGAGTAGATGCACCAAATGAAATATGTTGGCCTAGAATACCAACAGGAGCTGAATAACCACCAATAAACTTCACTCAAAGTAGATCACCAAGTGAATCGCCAAGATTTGAATCAAACCCAACAATGGTGAAAAAGAAATCCAAGAGACGAAGCCAAAGGCTCAAAAAAATTTCACCCGAAGTTCAAATCCTTAAGGGGATCCTACGTCTCCGTTGAGGCGGCACCAAGCCGAGGTCTCTTTCAACCCTAATCCTCCCGGTGTTGCACAAAGCACTCACCGATTTCTTTCTTGAATCCTTCCCTTTCGGAGGTGGATCCAACCTTCACAAATGTCGGCGTATTTCGCCGGACAGGACCCCGTCAACGGACAAGGTTGACTACTCCCAGGATGGAAGGTAGGGTTCGGTAGAGGGCGTCTTCATGGCCGGAAACCCTAATGACTCTCACACAAGGGATTCCAGGGATCAAGAGATCAATAAACGCAGTGATGTACCCGTGTTAGGGCCCCGGTAGCGTGTAATAGCCCTACGTCCTGCTAAATCTTTGTTGAGGAAATATGGAGGCAATTACAATGGTTCTTCTGGTCTAGAGTTTGGACGAGTCTTCTGGATCCCCCCTTCCCCATGCACCAGAGCGCCCTTATATAGACGGGGTTGGCCCGGGCAGGTGAGACGGTGACGCTATACTGATCTACAACTCATTAATTACACCCATCATTGCGGTCTTATCACAACGACCCACGACTCATTTATTACACCCGTCACTATAGCCTTATCCTTCAAACCCCATTTAATGCTCACATATGGTTTCGCCGATGCCGGGAAAGCGACACTCTGCGGCGGGTTTGGTGAGAGGTGTTAGAGGGATGAAGGTCGTAAATCGTGTCGATAGCGAGAATCCTTTACAATCAATGGCCCCGACCGCGATTGTGTTGGGGAAGGAGACCGGGCTAAACCTTCTCCTCATTCCTTTGGTTGCCTTCGTGGCCTGACGAGTGGGGCCCGATTGCCCACCAGGCCGCCACGTGGGCTTCCCTTGCCCGAGGTAGGGCATGATCACCCACCTGCCGCCCGAGCCACCACGTGGGCTTCCCGCTGCGTGGCAGTGGCATGATCGCCCACACCGCTTTCGCCGCCGCCACTGGGCTTCCAATGAAAGGCGAGAATGATCATCCACCTTGCGGCCGCCCGCGTTAGGCGAGGCCGCTTCTTGGCCCACTAATCTGCGACGGAGAGGGTACTCCGGTGCAAAGTACATCGACAACAAACTTTCGGTGGCTCTCTACACCAAGCTTGAGATCACAACGGCAACTCCTAGCCGTCTAGGAGTCCTCAACCTTCAAGAGTAAAAGATTAGCGAGAAATCTGCGAGAGAATGAACCCGGTGCTCAAGATGGATCTAGGACTCTTCGATCTCTCAATCTTTCTTCTCACTCTCCCTCTAATGATTCAAGAATCAAAGCTCAAAAGGGGAGTGAATGCTAGAGCTCAAGAGGATGAGGAAGTGCAATAAATGTTTTGGAATGAAGTCTCGTACTGGTAGGTGAGAAGGGAGAGGCATTTATAGCCCTCCCAAAACTAGCCGTTTGAACTCAGCCCGAGTCAGTTCGGACAGTCCGAACTTTTGTTCGGATAGTCCGAACAAGTTGAATAACGAGTGACAAAGCGACTCATCTCGGATAGTCCGAACATTCATTTGGACAGTCCGAAGTGTTCGGATACTCCGAAGAAATCTTCAGACAGTCCGAATAGGACTTAGCTCGAAATTGACAATTTCTAGTTCTAACAGAGAGGGTTCACTCGGATACTTCGAAGATATCTTCGGACATTCCGAATGGATATTTTTCAGAACTAATAGAGAGGGTCTATTCGGACATTCTGAACTTAAGCTCGGATACTCCGAATGAATTTGAGCAAAATGCTTCTAAGACTCGATATTTTGACACTTATGACAACTAGGATCCATCATTGAGCACATAGAGTCATTCTAAAGATATTTCTCATCACATCCCTCTTTATAGTACGACTATCCTTAGACTCAATAAAAAATAAAATATATGCACAATATTAAGTCTAAAAACGCCTTCTTCTCATTTATTTTGAGGGTGACCCTTTGCTTCGAGACTTTATCAACGGATGCGATAATCTGCTAACATAGCTTACAAATCTCATTAGTCATTTAATCCTGTTGTCATTATTCACCAAAATCTTTAAAGGGCCTAGATGCACTTTCAATATTAAATTTATGTGGCAATTAATTAGAACGCGTTTTATGGTGTCCAACCTTTTCTGAACTGCTTGAAATTACTAAAAAGATGTGTTGCTCAACTAAAAGTTATTAACTTGGCACATTTTAATGTGGCATATTTTAATTGACAACAATTTTATTTCCTGTATTTTAATTTGGCACAAAATTTTATTTTAGTGAGGTATTAAAATCATCATTTTTAGTTATTACATGATTTGCAAATTTTATATACTCATTACTTAATTAATCATGGTTACTTACTAACTTTTTTATTTTTAGGTGAACTACAAGATGATTAATTAAATTAAACATGGTTTATGCAACAGCAAAAATATTTTCTCTATTTTTCCTCTCTTTACTTTTACTCTCTCCTCTCATTTTCTTTTCTCGCTCTCTCCTTTTCTTTTCTCTCCCTAGAACCAAACTCTCTTTGGTCTCTCTCGGTTTCTCCTCCTTCCTCCTTGCTGGTGAATCGCTCTTGGTCTTTCTCGGTTCTCCTCCTCACCCCGCTCTACTACTCATCTCTCCTCCTACTCCTCTTTACTCTCCTACCTTTCTCCCCATCTTGGTCTCGGCCTAGCCACCTCCTGACCCCGTGGATTACTCAGCCTCGGCTCGGCGGCCTCGGCTTGGTGTCCCCAGGTCGGTGCTTGGCTTTGGCACGGCGCCTCCTCTTAGGGCCGAGCCCAACCCTCAGCCACCTCCTCCTTAGCTAGAGCCAAGGATTGAAATCTCGGTATCATTCTAAATAACGTCCGTGGCTAGAGAACAAAATCTTGGCGAGATCTCACTATTTAAAATAAATTACGGACAAATTGTAAAAAAAAATGAATTCTGGATTTTAAAACGGAAATCTCAGCTGGTTTTGCCGAGATCTCGGCAAAATTGTACCGAGCGAAAAAGGGCTCAAACGATGTCAAACAAAATTGAAATTTTTTTGGAGGTTCCTAACACATCAGTGATATTCCCATAAAAATTTCAGAAGATTATCAAATCTTTGGAATTTTTTAAAATCCAAGCATTGCTACTATCTTGATAAAACGCTGACCAGCAAGTTTGAACCGAATGAATAATGAAACAAACCACATTATAAAATTTTGAAAAAAAATTGCATGGTTATGATGTATCACTAATGTTCTCATAAAATTTTCAGATGATGATCAAGCTTCATGAATTTTTAAAAATTCGGAAAGTGCTACTGTCCTGATAAAAGCTTTACCGGTAAAATTCAACCAAATGAAAAATGGTACAAACCATGTTACAAAAATTTGAAAATTTTTGTGGATAGTCCTGTTGTATCATTAATGTTTCTATATAATTTTCATATGATGATCAAGCTTCATGAAGTTCCAAAAATTCTGATAGTGCTACGTCCTCATAAAAGTCTGATGATCAATACATAGATTTGTTTTAGCAATCAAAAAATGTTTAAAATTTTAGAAGGTTTATAATGAAATGCTTAATATCTCATAAAAATTTTGAATCATAATCACACTCCAGTGAATTTATAAGATTCTTACAAGTGCAGTGTACCATTTATGTTCTTTCTATTTTTTATTTTTCAAATATAACAAATGAAGTTAAATGCATACATAGATTTGATTGGGCAAACAAAAAAGTTGAATTTTTTTTAAAATTTTAGAGAATGGTACTGAGGCAATTATTAATCTTTCATAAAATTTTTGGATCATTATCAAACTCAAGAAAATTTAAAAAATGTTGACAAGGTTACTGTCCCAATTATGTTCATTCTGTTTTTGATTTTTTTAAAGATAACAAATGAAGTTAAATTATTTTGAAATTTTTTCAGTATGATCCAACACTTCCTAGGATGGTACGTAAATTTTTCACATTATGATAAATCATGTACAATTTTATAAAAATCCGACAGTGTTTCTGCAGTTTTTAAAAATATCTCAAAATTTTGGTTTTTCATCAAATTTTCATAGGAGATGACTTTCTTAAGGGTTATTGGACCAAATCCAGTCAAATACGATAAAAAAGTCAAATTTTGGTCAAAACGGCTAGATCTCACCGAGATTTCGAGATTAAGTAGCAATTCAAATTTTTGAATTTTTTTTACTCGGACGGCATTTCAAAATTCGTCCCACGTCTCGAAAACTCGATCTCTGCGAGATCTCGTGAAATTCATCGAGATTGGATCCTTGGTCGAGCCCGCTCTACTCGGTTTCCCTCCCTACTTTGTTTTGCTTATTCCTTACATGTTCAGTACTTGCCTAAATCCATTTTACCTCGATTTGATTTTTGAGACCTAAGGGTCTGCTGCTTGGTCTATGATGATTTGGGTGAGGGGGACTCTAGGTTTAGGAGGCATGGCGGCGATACATAGTGACTCCTAGTGCGTCGGGGAGCATTAGGCCTCCTTGGGCACGAGCTATCAGACCCTAGGGTGAACTTTCTCCTTTGGGACCCCTAATACCTCTACCCTCTTTAATAGCTCTTTGGTCTACTCCAGGATCTTGGCTTAGCACATATCTTATTGCTAGAATGGACTAAGAATGGGGGTTTACGGATTGCAAAATAGGAATGGGGATGGGGATGGTCCTGATAATGAGATGGGATGGAGATGTTGATGCTCTGGTGGTGAGGCTAAGGAGTTGATGGAGATGGCTGAGGCTCGATCTTCCTAACTCTGGGCCTTCTCCTGGTCTCCTCTTCTTCTTGCCTTGCTTCAGCTGGCTCTTCTCTGGTTCTTGCTCCCTTGCTCTCGGTAGGAACGTGTTGAGCTGGGGAGTGGATGGCTGTGCTACTGGGTTTTGGAGGCTCCCTCTTTTATTGGGGTTTGGTCTTATCCTCTTTTTATTGTGGTTCTCTTACCTTTTTACCCTTGTCCTTCTTACCGAGTTACTATGGGATATTTGCTACTATTCGCATTTTGGCTATGGATACCCACAGCCCTACCAAGTTTGTATAACACTGCCAGATGATGAACCCGAGAGTAGCGAGAGGTGCTGATCTGGCTATGGACAGATCAGGTATCTCGATGAGCGATACCCTCGTCTGCAGGTCTGACGGCAATTCCCGAATTTTAACTTTTTGCTATTCTTGCATTATGGTTTACTTACGCATGACATTGGTTATTAAGTAAAATTACCAATTATCTTATTGATTAGTTGCTTAATAGTTTTACTGGCTTAATTAAATCTTTGGGTTGTTTCAGTATCAGATCGATAAAATACAGCAGTTCAAGTGAGTGTGAGATGTATAAAATCTGGCAATGCTTTTGCTCTTTTTAACTTCCTTTGAAGGATTGTTATTTATAAGAAGTTGCATAATATGTTAAGAAATTAGAAGAAACGTTCAAGTTAAATGCATATTGTTCTGTAATAAGAAGCAGGCCAGGATACTAAATATATTTAATATATTCAGGTCCATCCTGGACGATGCCATTTCAAATATCAAACTTGAGCTGTTCTGTCTAATTGCTAGCCAACCTGCCTTTAACCAGCTGAGAACTGTTGAGCAACTTGGGTATATAGCACGTCTTTCTCTAAGGTACATGTTACAGGTTATTGTGTTTAGACGTATTGCTTGTTACTTAGTCTTTCTGGGAGAAATGTGAAGATTTGGTTCGATTGATCATTTATAATCCTAGCTTACAATGATATCCTTATTCATCAGATCTTATTATGGAGTGCGCGCAATTGAGGTTGTTATTCAGTCCACAATAAAGGTACAAGTTCAAAGTCATAGTAAATTAGGAATTGATATGAAAAATATTTTGCTGCTTTCTCCTACTGATCTTATATCGGATGCCTAGGATCCTTCATATCTTGATACTAGAGTTGATGAATTCTTCAAAATGTTCGAAAGCAAAATCCATGAACTGTCTGACAAGGATTTCAAGGTTAGTGGCTTCAGTTTGGACTTCAGAACTAATTGAGCTTTCAGATTTTCCTAAGTTATATGATTTTTTTTAAACAAGACAGAGCTTTCATAAGTACTCATTATATGTTCTTTTTTTTTAAAGGAAAAATATCCTGTGCAATCAGACAGGCTGGTGAAACCATGGTGCAACCCAACTAGAAAAAGTTTCAAAAAATTCTGAAAAAAATCATGGATGTACATCGCAGCTTACCCCATCTACATATAAAATTTCATGATCAAATTCGTCCTGTGCTAAGAGTAATAAAAAAGACAAACTTGATCATGAACAACAATAGTTACTGTTCATGATCAACTTTGTCTTTTTTGTAACTTCTAGCACAGGATGAATTTGATCATGAAATTTTATATGTAGATGGGGTAAGCTGATTTGTACATCTATGATTTTTTTCAAAATTTTTGAAACTTTTAGTTAGGTACACCGTTTTCACAACTCTCTGGTTGCACAGGATATGTTCCTTTTTTTAAAAGGCAGCAGAAGCTGTGAATATATTAGCAGGAAGCATAAAATTTACAGGGCGCTTGACACTGCACCAGGTTTATGTACAAAAACGAATGTAATATGTTCTCTAAATATCCATTATTGAGTTATAGGCAGCCAC
This sequence comes from Guadua angustifolia, assembly GCA_036346375.1. NCBI lineage: Eukaryota > Viridiplantae > Streptophyta > Magnoliopsida > Poales > Poaceae > Guadua > Guadua angustifolia. Next base: position 16,548,880 of record CM070500.1, on the reverse strand, counting down.
GTGGACCACAGCACCTAGTGCTGGATGTAGAACAGGACTTAAGATAGTGGAATAGAAAACTGGAGTGTAAAACCATATACATCATCACAACATAGAAGGGATGGAGAAATATGATGCGCCATAGTTGAATTTATCCATACTTGTTAGCAGAGTATTGGACTATTATGTCCTCATTCAGAGCACATTAATTCACATTATTCTAGCAGATTTTTGAGCGACTATGATGTCTTCATTCAGAGCACATTAATTCATATTATTCGACTATTTGTGCTTTAGTGTAGCTCAGGCATTGACATGGCCTTCTTATTGCAGAGAAATGTCAAATCACTTATTGATTCGAAGCTGGAGAAATTTAAAAACTTGTGGGAGGAGTCTGGCTTCTACTGGGCAGAGATCGCGGCAGGAACTCTCAAGTTTGATAGGGTTGAGTCTGAGGTAACTGTTTTCCTTTCAGGCCACAACGCACGACCATTGTAAGAGAAATTTGTATCAAATATAAAGCAGACAGGAAAATAAATAAAGAAAACTACTAGCGCAGTTTTCTTAAGTTACATTTTAGGGAATATAAAATCGCTCTTCGTTCCAAAGAAAAATGGTTATATGTCCTTGATTCGCAAGATATGTGACCTCAAATAACATTTGCAGGTTGCTCGCCTAAGAGAGCTCAAGAAAGAAGAGTTCATCCATTTCTTCGATCAGTACATAAAAGTCGATGCGGCTCAAAGAAAGACAATAAGCGTGCAAGTCTTCAGCGGCAGCCATTCGGCGGAGTTCAAGAAGGCTATCGCCGAAGCTGATCCACCCAAAACTTACCGGATTACGGACATATTCGGCTTCAAGCGATCGAGGCCTCTGTACCGCTCGCTGAAGGGAGGCCAGGCCAGATCACAATGGACTGACAGCTATTACGTTGCTATTCTCTTCCTGTAGTATATATTATATAGCCTGCGCATATGCATGAACTCAATTCCAATTTCCAATTGGCTTTGTAATAGCCGCACACTATTTGCACACTGATATTCGATCTTCATGTATGGATTCTGTTTGCACAGGTATTTGGCAAGATATGGTCAAATTGTCAAAGATATATTTTAGCCGATATCAGATAAGGAAAGGATAATTTAAATATGGATTATAACCAATATTGATCTAAACATGTAATGTGTCCGAGTAGAGGTTGATATGGATCATAGTGGATAACGTGTCGGAGATGGATACGATCGACCGATGTGCTATAAAAGATAGTCGAGGGCAAGCCAGAAGACAATACAATCAAATCAATCAACTCGCATTACTTTTATTTAGTTTTTTTATCAATTAAGAATAGGCTTGTAACTTAGATTTTCTCCTGTAATCCGATTCTAATTAATAAAGTTACGCATCGTCGATTATTGGTCTCCATCGATTACGCCAATTAGGTTTGATTTTCTCTGATCATACTGTGCATCACCTTTTTCAGGAAGATCTACCTCCATCATCTGATTAGTCTTAATCAGCTAGTCAGACCTAACTTTACCATAGATTTGATAGGTCTTTTGGCTGTTTAGATCTCTAACGATTGTCTCACTAGATCAGCTCTGAGCGTATTTTTTTATCTTTTAGATTCTTTGGATCAAATCGGTTTACACCTTGAACCCTTGAATCCGGTGTTCATTGCGTGTTGTAGGTGATAGACCCTGTTCACATTTTTCAACACCAACACACTTTTGGCATGCCCAGTAGGACCCGATGTCTTCATTAGGGAAGTCAATTCCACCGTCCGATCTCAACACTGAAGTTATAATCGTTCCAATATTGGAAAATTTAACACCAAAGCAACATAAAGATATTGAAGATCGAAAAGCTGTGCTGGAAGAGATGATGCTAAGCTGCTATCAAAAAACCCGATGTGGTGTTACTTAGAAGGCTGCATTGTCGATGGTTAACGCCCATGGTGACGCAGGGGTTACTAATAGCCCAGTGAGTCAATACATGTCAATACAAGCTGAATTATCGGTTATGATTAATCAATCTGTGCACCATGCCTTGATTAACCAATCATTGGCTCTAGTCAGGACTCTTAAGCTGATGATAGCTAATAGCATAAAAACCATAGCTTAAGAGTTAGCATCAGCTGGAAGCCTATTTGACCCAATGCAAGCTTTGCTGAATTATCCTGTTTATTCAGTAACGCAAAACAGGCACAATAGCCTATCCTAAACCATTGGTTATAACTTCATCCTTAACTATGATGCCAACCCAACCCACTGTTATACTTTCATGAGATCCTCTTGCAGCTAGGGTTGCGCATTACCAGCGTACACCGATCTTTGCTAAGTTGGATGCAACAACCAACTTACCACGATGGACTTTGCTTTTACGTTTTCTCATAATTGGTTCCATAGCTGATTGAACCTAACAGTATCTGCAATATCTTGAGCTGATTTACATGAAGAATCAAGCCCTATACAAAGTCGTAACATATTGAAACCCTTTGTTCGATGCGAGCCGGCCGCTAGGAGAAATAATGGATCGAGCATTTTCTCTATATGCATCGGCTCAACCAACTAAATCAACCCGAGCTTACACTCGGGGCAAAATACCAATTATGAGCATAATTGGCAAGCTCTGACACAATAAATTGGGCCAATCAAATATACATTGTATTGAGAGACCAATTTGGTATACAACCCAAAGAAAAGGTTATCAGCTATAGAAAACCATATCCTAATTACATTGACTATATGTCTAACCCTAACAATTTCAAGGTTCCTGACTTCACTAAGTTCTCTGGGGATGACTCTATTACCACATTGGAGTATGTCGGATAATTTATTGCGCAATGCGGTGAGGCTGCTCGGTCTGACGGGCTAAAAATTAGGTTATTCCCGCAGTCCTTATCAGGAGCTGCTTTTACTTGTTTATCAGCTTGCCCCCAAGTTCGGTTTATTTTTGGACCAATTTGGAAAACCAATTCCATGAGTACTTCTTCTCTGGCAGTTTGGAACCTAGGATTTCCAACTTGAGCTCTGTTCACCAAAAGTTTGGGAAATCGGTAACATATTTGTGAAATCATGTGCAGAAAAATTGGTTGAATGATGAAATTGGCATTGCAAAGTGGTTGCGATCATAGCATGTGTGGTGCTTGTGCATATACTGTTTAAGATGATTATTTGATATGCTGTGATTGCATGGTAATGGTTTTTCTTGATGCAACGCGCTCGTGTGAGTGGTTGCATGGATTAACTTTGAGTCAAGTCATGGACTTGTGCTCAAATTCGTTTCTTGTTCATTCATGTGCAGGTGTTGCTCGGTGACGTGGTTGATGACGGGACGGAACTAGGTTCATGGAGGCTGAGGTTTGGGACTAGGTTCGAGGAGTGCCGGGGTCTTGGTGGTCAAGGATGTCATGCGGGACGTTCGGGCTAGAGAACATGCACATGGAGGCCGGTAAGTCCGTGAGTATGGCATGTGGGTACGTACTGCGTGCAAGAGTTGTATTGGTTATGTTTGGGCCAGGTTGAGATGTATCTGAACTCTTTCCATGTTGGAAGTGGAGTTATATTCAATCTCTCACTACTAGAAATCTAACTTTTGGGGTAATGTGTAATAGCATCTGAGATAGTAGGTAACAAAAAAGGTGGCGACGGTTTTCTTATTCCGCGGTTCAACGGAGAACACTCGGTTATTACATTAATGGCCGATGGGGAAAGTCATTTACCGAGGGTAAAAAAACACTCGGCCAGGACAAGCATTTACAAGCGGGTTAAAGAATTTACCATGGGTGGATATTTTACACTTTCGGCCAATGTAAGCATTCTGAAGCGGGGTACAAAATTTACCATGTGTAGAAATCTTACACTTTCGGGCATTGCATGAAATGACCGCCAGAGGAACACTGATTATCGAGGTTTAAATAAAACACTTTCGGTGAGGGCAAGCTTCTTTGCCTAGCGGAGTAAAATTTACCATGGGTGGATATTTTACACTCGGCCAATGTAAGCATTTATTGACGGGTACAAAATTTACCATGTATAGAAATCTTACACTCGGCCATTGCATGAAATGACCAACAAGGAACACATTTACCGAGGGTTTAAATAAAACACTCGGTGAGGGCAAGCCGTTGCCGACAGGGTAAAGAATTTACCATGGGTGGTTATTTTACACTCGGCCAATATCAGCATTTACCGATGAGGTATGAAATAACCCTAAAATTTCAAAATACTTTATTTGGTTTCTATTTGAAGTTATTTCAGGATTTATTCAAATTTTTTATTTTGCATTTATTTGAAACTTTTCGTTTTGGGAAAGTCCCTGTTTTCCCGCTTTCTTTTTCTGGAAATCCGCCTTCTCCCCGATTCCAGCCCGGCCTGCCTTCTTTCCCCTGCTCGGCCCAGCTTCCCTCCCCGGCCCGCTCGCTGCCTCGGGCCGCTCCGCCCGCATGCTCGCCCGGCCCACACTCGCGCATAATGCCTTCTCCCTCCCCTTTCCTGGCCTTTGTTGCCATGCTTGATCCATCGCCGCCCGTCTATATAAAACCCCACCCCAACCCATTTTTCCCTGCCCCGAGTCCACACTGCACTCCTTCCGTTTCCCCACTCATTTCCCCCTTCGGCGACGTCCTCCGCCCGCGTGTTGGTCATCTTCTTCGCATCCGTCGCTTCATGCCGCCTTGCTTTCGCATCTCTCCGCTCTCACTGCCACCAAACCCCACCGGTCAGGGCCTTCCCCTGTTTCTCTGGCACATGGTCCCCATCCGTCAGCTCGCCCTCGTCTCACTGACGTCGGGCCCCACTGGCACAATTTCGTTTTACATTTTTTGTTTCTCTTTCTTTATTTGTTTTTATTCGTTTGTTTATTATTGCGTTTTCTCACAATAGATCCAATGACGGAACGACCCTTGGCACAAATCCCGAAGCAGGAGCAATTATAGACGAGGATCTACATTTTACCTTTTTCGAGAAGTTTTTTAGGTTTGACCGGTGAATTATAAAAAAAATATTTTGGTCATGTACTTAAGATGGCAATAATAAAAAAAATTATCTGGCCTATGCAAAGTTGTACGCTTTCGCCATTCTCTGTATTTCTAATTATGGGAGGAAGGTAACACAAAAAATTATATTAAAATACATGCAATTTAAAATCCTTAGCGCACTCTAAATTCAAATGTAAATAGACAAGAAACGAAGTAAAAAGGTAAAATGCATCTAAGGTACCTTGGTAATGTACATGATACCCTGAATGCCCATATGACCATATATGCGTGCGAGTAGCAATATGTTTGTTTGTCTATCTTTTATAAATCTACATTTAATTTTAAAGCATCTATTATAAATTGAGGCTACAATAGAGAACAAATGAATGGATAATTAAAATTATACATTTATATTTTATCATTTTCATAATGAACTAATCAATAAATAATTTTAACTATATAATGAAATTTAATCGTCTAGAAAATTTACAAATCAAGCAAAGTTAGAAGGAGACTTAACCTTACGATCTTATCCTCCTCTGGACCGCTCTCTCTCTGCTCGGCCTCGGCGCCTTCCATCCCGTCATGCTTGCCCTCCCCGTCATGACCTCCCCACGCAATGCGCAGCCGCTCCCTTTCGGCGCCCGTCATGTCCCCTGAGGAGGGCCGTGCCCTACTCCCGATCCCTCCGCCACCACCTCTACTGGCGCCCGTCGGCCGCCCACTTGCCATGGCCGAGTCCACTGCTACAGAGGTCAGGTCTCTCACTCCCGGTCCCGCATACCCACCCATGGCAGCGGTGCCGTCGACCTTACCCACCAGCGCTGGAGTCCTTGCTTGAGCCTTGAGGAGTTGAGGTTGCTTCTTCTCCCCAATCTTGATTCTTGAGGTTTGAAGTGCCTCTTTACCATCATTACTTGCATTGTCTGATTGGAAGACATTAGTGAAGATTGAGAATTCTTCAAGTGTTACAAGGCCGTAACAGTACAAGCGCTAATGGTGAAACCAATTTGTATATGCACTGCTCAATTAACCATTGCTTGGTAGGTTCAAATCTTCAATATGCTAAGACTCGGACTTGAATTAGCTAAAATAGCAACTTCTCTGCTCCCCCAAATATCATGATTCTCGAGGAAATTTTATTAGTGAAAGTCTGTTCCCTGTGAGTTCGAATGTACGTATGATCTTATATGTACTAGTGGGCAATAGTTGCACCTCAGCATCTTGCACCTTGGGGAATATCTAGTGGAAACCACTTTGGTTTGAGCACCAAATCAGCATCACAACACCATGGTTTGCACGAGATAAGCCCATGCACCAAATCATGACATCTCTAATGAGTTAAGGACATACTCACCTGATGTGCGTAATTTAACAACTTACTATGTTCATCATACCTATGATTATTACCTCTGCACTCTTTGCTTCTCCAAAAACTAATATGTATAAGTTTCATTGTGTTCAGATGCTGGATTTATAGAAGAACAAGATAGGGATAATCATGACAGTCATGACGAGGTTAGCAATGTATTTTTCAAAATATTCTTGTGAAGGTTTAATGAAAAGAAAAGGTATTAAATAGTAGATTGGTACTTATATTGCTTAACAACTGACATATTCTCACCATTGCTACAGAGTACTTCTGGTCAAGAAGGTGGCGGCAACAATCCTACAATACACGGAAGTGAAGATGACACTGATGGTGATTACAGCATGGGAGAACCTAAGGATGATTAAATGGACTGTCGTGTTGACTGAATTAGTGTTTGCTGACTATTTGTGGCATATTGGAGAATAATTTTAGTGTTCGTTGTTTATCTTATGGTTTGCAATATTTTGCTATTAGTTAAGGACATCTTGTAAGCTGGGTATTATTTGTGTGGATGGATGATATTATCTAAATAATATATATGGTTCTATTAGTTGTTTGACATATGGCAATGTTTGATGTTTATATCAATTATATTTCTCTTTTTATATGGCGTCAATTAATTCAAGCATTTTAAGAAAATTTTGATTGAAAAAAATCATTTCCGAGCGTTGCTACATCATTTGCCGAGCGTTTAATGGTACCTCCATTTAAATCTTTATCGAGGGTCAATAATGAGTGACGGTTTACAAATGCACAACAATATATTTACCGAAAGTTGTGACAACTGTTGGTAATATAGTTAGCGAGGGTTACCATTAGCCGAAGGTTTCGTAAACCAGAGGGCAAATAAATCTCCTACGGTGACAAAACGGACGGCAAATAAATTTGCAACGGTGTTTCAAACCGTCACTAATGTTGTAACCGAACGTTGCTTTTAGGCCGACAGTGAGGCACCACAGATAGCAAATACATCTCCGACGGGGTTTTAAACCTTCACCCATTTTATAACAAAGCGTTCCAATTTCCGGCGGTGAGGTAAAACTCTTGCGAGCGTGCATCCCAGCGGTGAAGAAACCACTACAGCGTGCGTAATCACCGAGAGCCATGCAAACCAACGGAAATCAAATGGCGAAGGTACCGTCAAACCATCACACCAATGCCCTACGAGGTTTTGCCGAGGGGAGATTCCCGACGGTATACACTCGGCCATGTAAGTGACCGATGGTTTTTGTTGATACCCGACGGTGTTTCCACCCTCGGTAAAAGTTAGATTTCTAGTAGTGTCTTTATGTTTGCTCAGTATAAATAGGGGGAGGTATCTCCTGTTTATTTGAGCACTGAGGTTTTAGGGTTGTACTCCTTTGTTTGAGTATTGTAACCAGATCAAAAATAAAAATCCTTCTTGCGTCTCCAGCGTCTAGCGATTTTCGTTTTGCTCTTGGCAGCTGTGCATTGCGGAGTTTTTGTTTGCTCCTAGTGCGACAACTGGAAGGCAGCGTAAGGAAACAAATCAAGAGCCTAGCAACTAGAAGTCTTGTCATGCATGTATGCATGAAATCAGATTCGTCGCAGTATTTCTCGTTTTCGTCATCATTTGATTCATCCATCTTGCAAAGGTAATATCTCTTGATCCGTAGATCCGATCGATTTGATTCTTATTGGGTTAGATTTGTAATTTAATCTAGTTTCTACAATTAAAATTTTACATCAATCCAATGGTGGGATCATTAGTTAATCTCAATTGAGTTTAGTCTATCACTGTTAGATTGCTAATTGTTTCAGTCATCTTGCAAAGGTCATAACTTTAAATCCGTAGATTTGATCGATCTGATTCTTATTGTGTTAGCTTTGGAATTGAATGTAGTTTCTACAGTTAAAATTTCACGTCAATTCAACAGTGGGATCTCTAGGAATTTCTATTTTTGTGAACTAGTCGCTAGACTACTCACCTGGTCGCCTGACTGCTCGCCTACTCGCCCAAACTAGTCTACTGATCGCCCAAGTGCTCTACTAGTCGCCCAAAATGCTCTACTGGTCGCCCAAGTGCTCTACTGGTCTCCCAAGTACTCTATTGGTCGCCCAAATTGCTCTATTGGTCGCCCAAGTCCTCTCTTGATGCTTGATGCTCTCTTGGTCGCTCATTGCTCTCTTGGTCTCCCAGATTGGTCTACTGGTCTCCCAACTGCATAAACTGGTCTCTCAACTGTGTGAACTGGTCTCCCAACTGTTTGCCATCTGCATGAACTGGTCTCCAAGCAATTTGAGTTTTAATTGGGGTGTGTTAGAAAAACATAGTCCAAAATTTTGATTTTAGCTTTCGCGCAATCATTCACCCCCCTCTGATTGCTACATTAGTATATTTCGATCCTACAAGTGGCATCAGAGCCAAGTTCTTTTTTCTAATTAATCTTAGCCGGTGATTAGAAACCGTAGCAATGGATAAGTATTCGACAAAACCTTGTTGTCGGGGATTGGGTAATTCCCATAGCCACCATCGTACCCGTGCACTTGTTTCGATGGTCGACCATGCTTACCCTTGGTGAGTCCTCAAGGAAGATCTCGGGTAGATCGACCTCTGGGCCTACCCGTTCTCGACTAAGCTCATCCGTGTGCCCTTCTTCCTTGAGCATGCTCGCTCGGAGAGTGTGGATCGACCAAGTCCGAGGAAGGACCTCCAGCACGGTCCTGGCGACGTGGCATTAATCACTTGGCGGCTCAAAGGACCGTACAGCCCGTCCTAAGCCCACTACATGCGTAGCGATATGGCGAGCGAAGGCGGATCACACGTCCACGGAAACGGTGGTATACGTCGCCGTAATAAATGATGTAAAGTTGTAATCATCTATAAATACCCGTCATATGTAATGTGGGGGTCGATTCGAGGTTCCAAAGTTTGGAAAGAAGAGAGATTGACAAACACCATACACACTTGTAAGAAGTTGAGAGAGAAAGGAGGCTCGGCGCCACGAGCACACCTATAATCCACCCTTGGAAATCGGAGAAACCATGGACGTGAGTTTATTATCTCCGTGAGAGGCGAACCAGGATAAAAAGACTCTTATCTGTTGTCTTTTTGGAATCATTTTGACCATCCTCCTAGCTCGGTAGGCCCTCGGATGCCATACCCTCCATGGAAAAGGGCCCTAGTTGATCCCTCATTTAACAAGTAAGCTCGACGGGGACCGGTTCCCCAATCGTCGACACTTGTGTTTTCGATGGTGTTGATTTTCAATTTTGGAAAGCAAAGATAGAGGCATACATTCAAGCTCAGGGCTTTGCAATCTGGGAGAAGGTATACAAGCCATATCAAGTACCCAAGAATGATGAAGTCAACGTAACCAATCAAGCACATGTTGAAGCAAACAGCAAAGCACGAAATTTGATCATCCAAGGATTGGGAAGAAGTGACTTCGACCGCGTGATCCATCTCAAGTCTACATATGAGGTATGTAAATCTCTTTGTGATTATCATGAGGGTTCTAACACTATCAAAGAGGTTCGTCAGGATATATATAAGAAAGAATACATGCGATTTAAGATGAAGTCTGGTGAGTCACTAGATGATTTCTTTGCACATTTCAATAAGATTCTTAGTAATTTACGTGTTGTTGGGGTTTTCTTTGATGAGGCTTGTCGGTGTTTTGAGAACCAAGTAAATTTGTAGGTCTAGAGGGGCTCTGCGCTCCGCTCTCGAATGGTTAGACCAAAAGACAGAGAGGTCAAGAGTTATCTTGGTTAAGGCGAACGTCCCTACTCGGTTAGAGTGGGGTGGTCGGATGTTATTGATTGGGTGTATCCGTCATTATTACAAGCAAGGGCCGAGCTCGGGCTCGGGGCACCTTGTCTTGTGAGGTTGCCGGAGTGGCTATGGATGCGATCCGGGAGTACTACGTCATTGCCTACTTCCCGTTCGTAGCACCCCTCCGAAGGGCCATGCCTCCTTATATAGCTGGGAGGCGGTTACAAGGAGGTTACACGGGAGTGTGAAAAAAAAGAAAAAAGATGGATGGGGCTACCTACGCCTAGGAATCCGGTCTTTTGCCTCGGTGTCTGATCATTTGGACTTGTCCTCTGACGGGTGGTTGGATGTCTCGTATGGAGTCGGTGGAGACCAGCGGGTGTGGCTCGATTCATCCCTTGGAAGCGGCTTTGCCCCTACGCCGTGTCAGCGACGACATCGGGTGTGTCGACCTTCGAAGCCGGCTTGGGAAGGCGTGTGGCGTCTGGTCTTGGCTTTGGCCACGACTCTGCGTCGGCTAGGCGGTGACTAAGCGTAGAGGCTGGTTTCGATGATTTGACGTCCCTTCTTGATGAAAATGGTGCAGGCTCGCTCGGGGTTCTTTGTCAGTTCGACCCATTGGTCGAACCAACCACGGGTCCGTCGCTTCTGCGTGGTTGAGGCGTCGGTCTGTGGCGCTGGTCGGACCGCTTCTGGATTGGCAGTGGGAACCGAGCGCCTCGCATGGAGCCTCGGCGAGGGCTTCTTGTTCGGGGCTTAGCGCGTGACGGCCACATGCTCCTCTGGCGGCAGGGATACCTATCCCTTGGGTACTCGTCAATAGCCCAAAACCCCGAAGGGTTAGAGAGCCGATCGGGGTTCACCACTCAACGGATTACGGTCGAGCATGCCGCTTTGATTCGGCCGGGTCTCCGTGCTTTAGGGTGACAAGCCGGTTTCCGTGATTTCGATGCGGTCGATGCGACTTTGGTCGGATTCCGGTGCCGGCGTGGCGCGGTCCGTGGATAAACCGACACCCGGCGGATCGGAGAGCCCGATCGAGTTTACCTTCATGCAGCGGCTCGGTTGGTGGATTCGTACTCTGGTAAAAATCGCCTAAGTACCGCAAATCATCGGTCGAGCGGCGGCCTCCACGATTCTTTGGTGTGCGACCAAGCGGGTTGATCATGCCCGATGCGGTCTGTAAGCGCGAAGCGATCGGTGGATGAAACCGAGCCCCGGCGGATCGGAGAGCGGTCGGGGTTTACCGTGTGCGGAGGCGCCCATTTTCGCGTCATGATCGATGTACTGCAAAATCGGCATTGCGCCCAAATAGATAATGGCGCGTCCGTGCTTTTGTTGGCGAGGCGGGCGGCGTTCCGCGAATCGCCCCATCGCGGTGTGGGACTGGAGGGGTGAGCTAATGCGTGTTTGCCATGCGTTGGCTTGAGCCCGTGCTCATCTCGGTGATAGAGGTTTGTCGAGTGGGCCTGGTGGCTCCCGAAGGAGACCATTCCGGCGGACGTTATCCGTTCAGGCGTCCAGGCCCTGCGAGGCGACCCATGAGAACCTTTCTTTACTCGATCCGTGTCGGACCCCGGTGTCGTCCGCCCGAGCTGGAAACGCAGGCAAACATCACCGTCGGCGACTCCGTGGTGGCGTGAAGTATGGTCTCGAACACGATTAAAGGTGATTGGGTAAATCCGCCGACCCAACTAGAGGCCCAGAGGCTCACCTTATCCTCGTCCCTCGCTCGATTTTTTAGTTCGGGGTGATGCGAGCACCCACTCGGTGGCGAGGCGTTGAGCCCGACACTTGAGTCGAGCCTCGAGTATAAGTTGGCGAGCCTTTTTCGTGGCTTCGGGACCGCGGCGGCTTTGGCGTTTTTTCTTATGCAAGGCGGCTCTCCGGTTCGAGAGCGAGGCTCGAGGAGCGTCGCCACTCTGCCCAATCGGAGCCTTCTACTGGCCTTTGCCTGTCGAGAATTAATCACGGGGTGATCAAGAATCGGTAGCGTCACCGATTGAACCGTCGCGACAGTCGGGAGTAAACGCGCGCCCGTCTCTTTTCGCGACATCATATGTTGGTGGCGCTTGTCCGGCCGATGGGTGTGCGCTCATATATATAAAAAAGAGGAACCGGGGTGGATTCCCAGTGTTGTCTGTGCTTCCTGCGAGAAAGAAAAAAATGAAAGCGGCCGGTAGTGAGAAACCAAGAAGCCTAGGAGAGGATTCCTCTTTGAGCCCCCTTTTCGCTCGTCGGTCCTGCTCTTCCGGAGATGGCGTGGCGAGTGCTCCGTCCTTGATGCTCGCGTGCTTGATGCAGCGAAAAGCGATTCCTTCCCGCGCGGCGTATCTCGGTGGAGAGTCGCAAGCGAACTGCGGCTCGAAACCTTGGCATGCGGCGATCGTCAGCGTGCTCGTCCTTCTTCGGTAGCGGGTTAAACCTCCTCTCCACTCATTCGTCGCGGGCTTCTTCACTTCTACAAGGTGGGCGCACCATTTGAACCCCCACTGCGTCTTTGCACGTGCGGTCTTCATCCTTATTGGCGAGGCCTTTCTGAGGATCGAGCCCCATTGGGCCCTCTCGGAGTACTTCTTCCATCTGCTTGACGGCGAAGGAAAAGGTGGCGGGCGCCGTTTGTTAGCGCCGATCGGCGGCGCCGCCATCTAGCCGGTCAACCCAGCGTCGATACATCGACATGAAGCCCTCGTCGAGCAGGATGGAACTCCGAATGGTTCTACATCGAGAATGTGAGGAGACGGCGCCCTTCCCTTCAGGGAGGCGGCGGCGATGCCGAATGGGCCGGCCGGCGTGATGAAGGAGAAGAGGAAGATGGAGGTGATCCTCGAGCAGCTCGCGACTCTGAAGGCGAGGCGACGGAGTGTGGCTGTCGTCCGCCGCGTTTATGGCGGGCGTGTGCAACCCCTCATGGATAGGCCTCACGGATGTTGAGAGTGCGAGGGCATCCGACCCATGAGGATGGGCGTTCGGACCTCCCCTCGTCGGAGGTAGAGGCTCGGGTGAGGCCGTCTGGTCGTGAGGGCCTGATGGCATGGCGGTGGCACTCCAGAGCCCTTCTCGGCGGAAAGCCCCCCAAATTTGGTAATTGGGTGGCTCCCCTACTTTCCTCTTCGTCCTTTGTCTTAATTCCCTGCGCTTCGTTCCGAATAGAGTTCCTACCCTTTTCAGGGCCTACTTGGAGCATCCTCCCGGGCATGGCTGCCCGGGGAGAAGGAGATGGAGGCCCTTGAAAGGTCAGTGCGAGTCACTTCAGGCCTTGAGAGGAAAGGAGGAAGGAGAAGGAAGGGAGCGCTGGCGCGTCAGCGTAGGAGAGTGTCTGAGTCGACCCTCCTCTCCACGGTTGGTGTGGGATCGTCTTCGAGTGATGGTAGAGATCCCGATGATCCATACGAGGAGTATGACTTGGTACATCATCGGCGGCGACCTCTGGAAGCGCCCGATCACGGAGGTCATCGTTGAGGTACCCAGTGAGAGCGCCTCCGTGAGGTGCCCCGGAAGGAGGAGGACAGCCCCGCCAGGAGGCCGTGAAGAGAGCGCGGTTGTTCAGCGCCCGCTCGACGCGGTTAGTTTTGCTCCTTTTGTCATACGTACCGATTTCGCTTGAGCTGCTTCTGATCGGCCCGTGCTCTTAGGGATTTTGCGGGGGAGAGCTTGACGGAGGTGGCGGAATTGCCGTCGGACGACGCCGCCCTCCGTTAGCGAGGTTGAGGATAGGCCATCCGGGCGAACAAATGGCGGAGGCGGCGGTTAGTAGTGCCGCCGCGACGCAATAACAGCGATTCGCTTTGTGGTCGTCGGATTCGACCGTGGTTTGATCGCCATAAGCCAGGGCGACCGTCGGTGACTCGCCGTCGGGATCGAGGCAGCGATGGCGGAGCCCTTGCGCCCGCGATCCTGGCATTGGCGGCCTTCCGCCACTAGTCGAGAGCAACCAGAGAGAGAGTCGCAGGTGGTGGTGGTGGTCGATTCATTCGCGGTGGCTCGAAGGCCTCGCCGTCGGCGCCAGCTCTTTGGGGCGACCACGAGAACCCCTCCAGTCGCCAGCGTCCCGTCTTAGTGTGGCCAAGCAACGACCCACTGACGAGGCATCATTCCGTTGGATGACGTGGCGGAGCTTGGAGAGTGGGAATCCTGCGGGAGGGCTCCTGCAGTGAAGCCGAGATGGAGAAAGATTGAGGCGAGCTGGGTCAGCTCCTCGGAGTCCTCCGGCAGTCTTTGAGCCGAAATCACACGGAGGAGTCGACCCGGCCGGTGTGGTAAGTTGTGTTCGAAGTTCCCCGCGTTTTCAAATTCTGCTGGATCTTGCATTGACGTGCCAGCTGGTCGCAGCGTCTGCGGGAACGCTCGGAGGGTAAGTCCGGGTTCCTCCGTCGCCTGCACGGCCAGGGGACGGCCCCGGAGGAGGATCGCAACCAAGCGGGCTCTGGCTGCGTGGTGCTGTAAGGCATGGGTGGCCGTCGGCAAGAGCTCGTCGGACAACGAATGAGATGGCCGGCGTCTTGCGGAGGAAGCGTCGGTTGGGCGATCCTCATGCGGGGTAACTGACTGAGTCCCTCCTAGTGGAGTCAGCAATGCCAAGGTCGTCGCTCGGCCAGGAAGCGTGATGGCGAAAAAACTTCGAGGAGGAGACTCGGGCCAAGCTCATCGCCATGACCGAATCGTCGTCGGTAGGCGTTGTTACTCGGCTGATCTGAAATTGGCGTCGTCGAGCATGCCTACGATTTTGCCCCGATCTTCATAATTGAAGAATCTTGGCGTGAAATCGCGGAGTCTTGGCGATTAGCGGTGGAGGCGCGACAGCGTGATCGCAAGTGAGGCGGTTGCTTTCGATCGTGCGGAAAGAGATGGAGAAGCGGCAGAAGGCGGTCATTTGAGTTAGCGCACCCTAGGGAAGGTCGTGCCGGTAAATCACTGCAACTAATTGCTCGGAGGACGCGCGGCACTAAGTATGCGCTTCGACCAGGTTGGCTCGTTCTTGCCGAACTACGTCGAGAAGTCGGTGAAGGCGAGTGCTGCCACAGGGCCCGCCATACAACGTTAACGCCATGTCCTTCTACAATGGTATCCTTTCGGACAACGTTAGCGGTAGGATTGCCAGAGAGCAGGACCGATGAGGAGGTCCATCGCCGCGCTCCAAGCGAGCCCCATGCGAATGATCGTGATCGGATATAGCCGCGGAAGCGTCCTCCACGGGACTATGAATAATGTTAGACATTATTATTATTTTTGCCAAATGTAAGGAACCTTGATATGTGACGAATCGGGATTCGCTTTTGTGCTGACGAATTGGGGTCCGTTTTCGTGTTCATTTGCGACTTTGTGCCGTTCTTTTGCGCTCGGAGACCGTATCCATGGGAACCGCTAGGATCCTTTCGGGCGTAGGCGTGTTCGATTTTACCTTGAAGGAAGCGAAGGAAGTGCTTCGCGAACCGGGATCGAAAAGCGCCTATTCACGTTTCATCGCGGGGGCTCGGTGACTTGTGGCTCGCGCCTCTGGTATAGCCCTTACATAGCGCTACTTGAAACCTGCTTGGTGGGCGCAGGTCGTGGTGCTTGGTCGGACGGATTACTGCGGGGAGCGAGGTGGTCGATCGCCCGCCGCCCGTATGAGTATGAATAGCGTTGGAGAACAAAATTCACGTTTCATGCGGGGAGGAGCGGCTCCGGCGACTTGTGAATGGTCGGTCGACCCGGCGTGATGAGTATGAATGAGCGTTGCTCTGAGCCCCAGTAATTGGCGGCTGACAGGGCCGTAATCAGACGCATCTTCTTCGGTCGCCGAATTAATCGCAAAGGGGCCAAAGTCAAGACTTATCTTTGTGGATCGCGTCGTCGGCGGCTCGGCTGGCGCTGATGCGGATCCGAGGTTGTCCGTATAGCCCGGAGATCGAAGGGTCGCGTTACTTCAGCGTGGAGCGGCGCTCTCCTGCGCTCGTGTAAACCGCGCATTTAATCTGCGGAGTGGGATTTAATGCGCGTCGGCGTCGGCGCATCGGACTGATGGGCGTGTCGGGGGTTTTGAGGCGCTTCGATCACGATGGCGGTTTTTGGCTCGTGAAACCGCCCTTATAAACTCTGAACAGGCAGGGTAGTAGTAACCCACATCCGGCCCAAGCGTCTGCGTTCGCCGTCTTCTTCTTCATTTTCCCGGCGCCTCTTGAGGAGTTTCTTGCGGCAGCATGGCGGCGGTGGCTGTTCGGCGGCGAGGAGGTCGATAAGCGGCGGCGACCCGGCCACAGGGGTTCGCCGTCCAAAACCTAAGGCGGAGGGGGCTCCTTGGCATGGCCGGCGAAGGCGAGGCTCGACTTCCCTCGCAAAATTCTTCATCTGGAGGCCTCTCCTGGTGGAGTCCCTTTCTAGTCGTTTCGATGAGGCATTGGGGTCGGGGAGTTGGCGTCCGTTGATTGCTGATTTTTGCGTCCTGCAGATCTGAGACGGCAGCCATGCAAAGCGCCAGCAGTAGCTCCAACATGCCCAGGCTGCGAGTCAAGGGAGGCTCTGCTGAGGATCGGGCGAGTATGGTGGACGTG
This sequence comes from Guadua angustifolia, assembly GCA_036346375.1. Taxonomy (NCBI): domain Eukaryota; kingdom Viridiplantae; phylum Streptophyta; class Magnoliopsida; order Poales; family Poaceae; genus Guadua; species Guadua angustifolia. The sequence goes on along the minus strand of CM070500.1, from coordinate 16,532,279 downwards.
CTACGCTGTCGATGCCACGCCGACTCGGGTGTCCCAGGTGAGTCATGCCGCCCTTGAGCGCTGGTGCACGGCTGAGCAGTCGAGACGCTGGTCGAGGCCAAGATTTAGGCGGGCTCAACCAAGCAGGCGAGGTCAGCCGAAGGCGAGATAGCCCGTGATGCGTGAGGATTTCGACTCCACCTGTGAGTCCTTCTCTATGTCGCTCCGCCACGACGAGTACGGGCAGGTCACGAGGCCCCTAGGGGTGGAGCTGAGCGAGCCGCCCAGCCCACCGTGGCGCAAGATCGCCTTGGCCTCACTCGAGTGGCCGAAGGCATTGGAGAACTGCCCGGGCCTGCTCGGAACGCCTTCCGCTTCGTGAGGCGGAGGGTCGCCCGCTCGGCACGCGAGTATGTCTTTAGCGTCAAGGCGCGATGCGCGCCTTTGACCGGTGGCGAATGCCGCCTATATCTGAGTGATCCGTCCCAGACGGCTGAGTACGAACGCAGAAGCGGCGAAATGGTGGCGGAAGCGGCCGTGAATCATGAGGACTTCGGGCAGCGAGGACAGCGAGCGAAGCTCGAGGCGATGAGGACAACGCGTCTTTGGACGGATCCTAGGGGCCGTCTTGCGCTTCGCCCTGAACTTCGCCATGCATGCGAGAGCATCTCGGCGCCTGGGTCGCCCTCGTCTTCTCGCTTCAACCCGTTGTTTTGCAGTTTTTTGTATTCCCTTCTCGCTCCAGGAACAGTTTATGTTGAATGCTTATGTTTCGCGCCTTGGATGGGACATCACGCATCTTTTGGAAGTGTACAATATTTCATCCTCCGTATTTCTTTCCTTGGCGGGTGCTTGCTGTTGTTGATTGCTTTTCTGCAGGGTCGTTAGGTCTCGCGGTTGAAGTGTAAATCGCTTCGGTGAAGACTTAGTTGTGAAAATATTTTTGTCGATCGCTTTGTAGGCCGCCCATGCGTGATGCAGCCGCCCTGCGGACCACTACTTCAGCGATGTCGTGAGTCGGGGAAAAACTCTTTGGAGTTTTACAAGACCGGAGGCCGTAATGCTTGATCGAGTTGAAGCGGTCCCTTCAAGAAAGAAACCTTGATTTGTTTTGGGCGACATGTCGTGAGATCCGTAGACTAAGTAGCCCCGTCGGCGGAGTTCGCGCCGCTCGGGTTGATGGGCTAATAGGAACGCACGTGCGGACAGAGAATTAGTTTTAGGAGAAACACGCCCGAGTTTTCTATGTTCCAAGCGTTGAAACTCGCGTTGCCATCGGCGTCTCTGGTCAGTAGGTGTCGGGGCCGGATTACCTCCTGACGGTGAAGGGCCTTCCCACTCTGGGAAAGTTTATGCTGCCAACGTTGGATTTGAACTTGCGCGCAGACCAAATCGCTTACGTTGAAGGCTCGTTGTGCGGATCTGGCGACTCTGATAAGCGCTTATAGCGTTCTTCGATATTTGGTGGCCGGCCAGGATTCGCAGCGTCGCGTGCCTCGTCGGTAGTCGGCGGCGTCTTGTTAAGTAGTCGAGCCCCGAGCTTAGTCGAAGGTTTGCGACCTTAGGGCCAGTATTCTGGTCGGTCGGCGGATGCGGCTTCAGGGCCGAGACACGGGAAGAACGGCGTGAATCCGATCGTCGGGTCCTGGAGTGGTTCGTAGGCTCCAAAGGATGGAGGCGGCTTCGGTGCCGCGAATCATCCGCCGACTTCTTCAATCGGTTGAAGATTAGCGCTTGAGCCTGTATAGGATCATGCCGTTCGCCCTCTCGGCTACTGGCCGTTGGTTTCTTGGTGGGCCGGACGCCTCTCGGCGGATGTTGAAGTCGTCGCAGAATTGAAATTCCTTCCCAGTAAAGCTGCGTACCGTGCCGATGATGATGGAGTTCGGGACCCCAAATCGGTGAAGCGATGCGTGGAAGAAGTCGGCCACTTATGCTGAAGTGATAGTGGCGGTAACCGCCTCTATCCATAGTGAACTTGTCCACCGCGAGCGAATAGGTCGTGAAGCCCGAGCGCCTTTTGAAAGGTCCGGCGGATCGAGCCCCAGATCCGCGAATGGCCACGTGATGGGGATCAATCTGGAGGCTTGGGGTGGAAGGTGAGTTTGCCGGACAAAGAATTGGCACCCTTCGCAGTCTGTGAACAATTTTCTCGGCATCGGCCACTTGCTGTCGGCCAATAAAACCCCGACGGAAGGCCTTACCCACGAGGGACCGTGGTGCCGCAGGATGATGTGACACTCACTTGCCGTGGATGTCGGCAGCAACTCCTTGCCTTGGCTGGGCGGATGCACCACGGAGGACCCACGAGACTTCTCTTGTAAAGGTCTTGACGGACCGAGATTTATTTCGCCACGGCGAGAGTCGGGCCGCCGGCCTTCGGGTCCGCTGAGAGAGTCCTATTCGTGAAGCGATCGGCGTAGAGGCCTTCTCGGTCGGTCGGCCGTGAGACATCTGACTTCGAGTCGGGTGGCGGCGCATCCGGTTGATTAGCGCTTAGTTCAGCAGCCAGGTCCGGCGGTCGACCGCTGCTGATCCTTTGGTCGGCCGGATGGGCGAGTACCGGTGAAGGTCGTGGGCGAAGATCGGTCGAACGGGTCCCTTCCAAGCGAGTTAGCAAGGTATGTCGGCCTCGCCATTGTTGCGTCGATAGCTATGGTGGAGCTCGAACCCTTGAACTTTTCTTCAAGCTTGCATACTTCCGTGATCGCCGCCATGCCGAGGTCTCGGGGCTCCGAAGGCCTTCATGACTTGATCAACCACCGGCTTGGAATCGCCAGATATCGTAATGCCACCTGTCCGCCGAGGTCGGCAATGCGATCCGGGAAGACGTTGATGAGGAGCTTGCTACTGGAAATGGCGTTGTTCAGTAGCATCGAAGAGCAATCGGACAAAGATATTGGAGTTGTTGCCGGGGAAATGATAACAATTCCGGCGCCAGCTCCGTTCTTCGTGTAGGACCCGCCGGTACATCATCAACATTAAGGTCGCGGCCGGGCGCTGGGCTTCGGTCCACTCGTGCGGCGAAGTCGATAAGAACGCGACTTAATCGCCGATCACGGGGACGAAGCAAATATCGTGGCTGTTGAGCTCGAGTGCCCACTAGCTATCCTTCCGTCGCGATTGCGGGATGATTTCGCGCTTCTCTTCCAGGGGTGAGGAAGTCACTTGCGGAGACCGCGAAATCTTTGCCGAAGTAGTGGATCGACTTCCTTCTTAAGCTATTAGCAGTGTAGAGTAACTTTTGCGCACTTGGCAGCTGGCCTTGACTCGAGAGTACTTCATCGATGAAGTAGACCGGTCTCGCATTTTGAGAAGCGGCCTTCTTCGCGAAACTCGACGACAAGTGCCGCTCCGGCACTGAAGTAGCAAAAGGCAATGTACAGGAGCAAAGGCAGCTTGATCCGGGGCCGACGGGGTGATGTCGAAGACCTTTAGTCGGTCAAGAGCTTCACAGGCTTCTTCGTCCAAGGCGGAAGTGGTCGGATTTCTGGACTTACTTATAGAAGATCTCGCGTTCACGAGGCGAGACACGAAAGCGGCTCGTATGGCGAGGCACCCCGTCGCCTTTTGGGCGCCCTTTAGATCGTGTCGGGCCCATTCTCATGATTGCCGAGATCTTAAGGGTTAACCGATGTTGCGCTCGGATATCATGAAGCCGAGAAGCTTCCTTGTGGACCCGAAGACGACTTTCGGGGTTAAGCTTTATAATGAAACCGTCGGAATTCGCAAAGTCTCTTGGTCGGCGACGAGGTCACCGGCCTTCCGGTCTTGACAGCGATGTCGCTAGCGTGACACCTCGGCGTTGCGGCCGACTTGGTCATCAAGCGAGCATACATGCACGGTGGTATGTGGCACCAGCGTTCTTAAGTCCGAAGGGCATCGTTAGGTAATGTGAGCGAGCCAAAAGGAGTGATGAAAGAAGTGTCGCGAGCTGGTCGGATTCTTTCATCGGGATCTCGTGGTATTGCTGAGGTGGGCGTCCGGAAGGAGAGTGATTCGCACCCTGGCCGGAATCAATGACCTGGTCGATCCGGGGCAAGGGAAAATGGTCCTTGGGACATGCCTTGTTCAGGCTCGTGTAATCAACACACATCCTCCATTGCCCGGATTTCTTTTTTACAAGGACAGGGTTGGCAAGCCACTCGGGGTGGCGTACCTCTTTTATGAACCTGCCTCCAAAAGTTGGGCTACTTCCTGCTTATGAGCCTGCGCTTCTCCTCGTCGGCTTGGCGGGCGTTGAGCGACACCGCCTTGCGCCTGGTCGGATGTTGAGGGTGTGCTCGGCGACCTCCCTTGGGATGCTGGCATGTCGGAGGTCTTCCATGCGAACATCTCGATCGCTTTGGAGGAAGTCGTGAGCGCGCTTTCTATTTAGCGGGGAGGCGGACCCTGCCGCAGTCTTAGCTAGGTCTTGGGAATCGGCCGCGACCCTCTTTGTGTCTTCGGCGGACTCGAAGGATCCGGGCCCGACTTCTTGGAGGTAAGGATGGACCCGAGGCCTCCTCGTGATAGTTGTCGAGGCTCGTGACGCATGTAATGTGCCGGCCAAGCTAGTCAATGAATCGCCATTTCATGATTGAAGGCAAAATTTGAAAGGACGAGGCCACTCGTAATGATGCCCCCGGCCTACAGGATCTTGACCCGAGTAAGTATAGTTCGGGATCGCCATGAACTTGGCGTAACCGGCCTCCCAGGATGGCATGGTAGGAGCCATTTACCCCTACCTCGAAGGTGGGGTTTTCGGTCTGGAAGTTCTCAAAGACCCCAAAGGTGAAAGGCTGGTCGACACGCCCAGAGGATAAACTTCTTGGCACAGGATGGCGCCATGGAAAAGCGCCTTACAGTCGCCCGAGGGTTGAGCGAGGAATCCCAGGCGTCGAGCGTCTCGGCGTACATGATGTTGAGACCCACTGCCTCTCGAATCCATGAGGACCTTGGTGGTAACCCGACCCTGAATAGGGTCGACGATGAATAATTACACCTTCGGGTCTGGGGCGTGGTCGGGGTGGTCTACTAGATCAAAAGTGATCGGGACTCAAACCACCGAGTGCCGGGACATGAGGGGTCACCTGTACACCAGCGGTGGCGGAGGCAAACCCCACAACCTCAAGGTGAGGCCAAAAGTTCTCTGGAGCCGCGAAAGGTGAAAGGCAGTCGACCGCCCAAGAGGGTAGGCTTGTTGGCTCGATGACGCCATGGAAAGGCGCCTTTACTTGGTCGCAGGTTGAGCAGGAATCCTGTAACGCTCGAGACATGATGTTGAGACCATCGCCGGCCCATGAGGACCTTGGTGAGAGCGCCAACCCCACAATGGGTCGACGATGAGCGTACCTTCCCTGCGGGACGGGTCGGGTGGTTCACTCGATCAAAGGTGATCGGAGACCACCACCGGAGGTACCTTCGACCGCGGGGTCACTATATGCACTTTCGCCAGGCGAGCTCGCCGCCGCTTTGCCCGCTGTATGCTCTCTGGGCCACCGAAGATCATGAGGCATCCGTCGGGTTCAAGGAACCCTCGCTCGCTTTCTCCTCCCCCGACCTCGTCGGGCCGTCGCTTCTTTCCTTTACCCCGGTTGCGTGGGGTTTTGGAAAAGCGCCTCGACCCCGCGATCGATACTTGTGTTGACGGGGTACGCGTGATGCGGACATGGGCTATCCATCAATTTCTCGAAGTGGTTTCGGCGCCGCCTACTGCCGTCAAGGTATGGCGGTACGGCTCGTGACCACGCGGGTCTCAGGGTCTGTTTTCCCTTAGCCTCCGTTTGTCCGGAGTGGTCGGAAGAAGCGGCGTCAGGAACCGGATTCTCATTTGGCCTTCCCTTTATCGAAAATGGCCCCGGCCTCCTCGCGGGAAGGCGTGGTTGAGTGGCAATGTCGGCGGCTCCTGGAGTGGTCTGGGTTTGGCGCAACCCGACTTGTGGACTAGGCTCGCACATTGTGCGTAGATGAATGCCCCACGGCGCTTCGGCGTCGGCGATGTCGGGAGTTCATTACCTTTGTTGGGGCGTCGGATGTAGTCCGGGGCGTTTCTCTGGCTGCTGCGAGCTTTTGAGGTCCTCAGGAGTTCCCGGCGCTTGTGCTCAAATTTCAACAAGCTGTTCTTCAAGTCGGCCCATTCTTAACGATCCGTGGGTAGGTACTGGAGCAAGCTTTGGTAGAGTCCGCTGGAGTAAATGGGGAGGTAATGAATGATAAAGATCACTAGTAGCTCATGCGCTTCGACAGCGATGCCGTAATCTTCGAGCCAGACACACGGGTTCGTGGCCCGTGTATTTAGCTATGTTATATCAGGCGCCCGAAAGTGGTAGAAATCATGCAGACGGATTTCGAGAAAATCTGAGTCCCGGGCCTTAGAACTGTGATCGGCAGCTATGATTGTCCATGACTGCGAATAGGCCCGGAATGCCGACCTCTTCTGCGAAGTCGAGGGTGTCGGTAGTCGTTGGCGTTGCGAAACAGCCACCGCGCGAGTGTAGGAGGCCCAGGGCAGCGCCCAAGCTGCGGTCTGCGGCTTTACGTGCGGCAGTGATCTGCCTTGGCGGCGAATGAGACCTTGATTGATGAGTGCGAGGGCCGGCACGATCTTACGGCGGCGTGCTCTATCGGCTCCCCGGAAGGTGCTTGGTAGGTGGCCCTAACCTCGAGCTCGTTAAACTCGAGGACGCCATGAGCAACATTGTACCCATGGCGAAGTTTTAGCTAGGAAGGGAAAACAGGCGGCGATTTGACTGGTTCTTCGCGGTTGTGATTGTACAAACGGCGTGTATGCGCCTGCCTGCGCACGCCGGCGCTGTGGTGGCGTGGAGTTGGCTTGGCCCCGGCGGGTCAACCCTCGCCTTGCAATCGACCGCGCGCAACTCCGGTTCATTGCTTGGGCTTCGTCATGGTGGATCTGAGAGACCCATGCGGCGTCTGTGGCTGACGCCTCCGGCGCTCGGACGGCCGGATGGCGACTTCTTTCGAGAAGTGGCGGCCGGCGATTAGCTACGTCGACCCGCGTTGCATTACGTGGGAGTCTGGTCCTCCGAATAGCTCGCGTCGAGGCCGAGCCATTTGTCGGTCGGGTTCTTCGCAGATTTAAGTGGAAGGAGGGTCGGGGCGTAGCCACCATTGCCATCGAAATGCAGGCACTGAGGCGGTGGGGCCGCTCACGGGCGCTGCTGCTGGCTCCTCCGGAATCGCGCGCGGCCTCGATCGGAGGTTGTCGAGGCTGCCGGCGACGAGGTCCAGCGCCAGGTGGGGTGCTGTTCAAAAGCAAGGAACAAGGACGAGTTCTCCGCCGCCAGTAGTGGTGAAGTCGAGGGAATCAACCGATCCGGCTCGGTAGCCCGAAGCGTTGTCGATTAGCGATGAAACCATCAAGGAGACAAAATGGGAATCGGGGATGCCGATGACGCGGCACGCCTCTACCGGCGCCTAACCGCTGTCGGTGTTCGAGAACAGAGCAAGTAAATTTGTAGGTCTAGAGGGGCTCTCGCGCTCTGCTCCTCGAATGGTTAGACCAAAAGACAGAGGTCCAAGAGTTATACTTGGTTCGGGCGTAACGTCCCTACTCCGATTAAGTAGGGTGGCTCTGATGTTATTGATCTGGGTGTATCAGTCAGACATACAAGCAAGGGCTTTGAGCTCGGGACTCGGGGGCACCTTGTGCGCAGTGAGGTTGCCCGGAGTGGCTATGGATGCGATCAGGAGTACTACGTCCGACCGCCTACTTCCTGCTCCGGCGGCACCCCTCAGGGGCCATGCCTCCCCTTATATAGCCTAGGGAGGCTTGTTACAAGGAGGTTACACAGAGTGTGAAAAAAAGGAAAAAGATGGATGGGGCTCCCTCGCCTAGGAATCCGGGTCTTTGCCTCTCGGTGTCTGGTCGGCTGGACTTGTCCTCCGGCGGGTGGTTGGACGCGTCTCGTATGGAGTTTGGTGGAGACGCTTGGTGACGGCCGATTCATCCTTCGAAGCGGCGCCCTGCCACAGGCCGTCAGCGCCTTGACATCGTGTGTCACCTGAAGCTCGCCTTAGAAAAGCGCTGATGTCTGGTCTTGGCCTCGGCCGCCACGCAGACTCTTCGTCGCTACTAAGCGGTGACTAAGCGAGAGGAGCTGGTTTCGATGATTTGACGCCTGCTTCTTGATGAAAATGAATACAGGCTCGCTTCGGGGTTGCCTGCTCGATCGGTTCGACCCATTGGTCCAACCAACCACTGGTCGTCGCTACTGGTGGTTCGGGGCGTCGGTCTGTAAGCGCTTCGATCGGACCGCTTCTGGATTGGCTTGGTTTGGGAACCGAACGCCTCGCGTGGGCCTCGGCGAGCAGGCTTCTTGTTCGGGCTTAAGCGCTGTGGCACGCCCACATGCTCCTCTGGGCGGCTGGGGATACCTATCCTCAGGTACTACAATCAAGGCTACTAATGCAAGACAGCTGCTTGGTGCATTAGACATGTCTATTTGGGTGATGAAAGTTACATCCATTAGAGAATCAACTGTCATAAGCACACTTACTGTAGATGTTTTTTTTTCTCTAAATTAAAAACTCATGAATTGGATGTTCTTACTAGGAAGAATGATAATAAATCAATTGCATTGACCTCCCAGTCTAGCATGTCTTAGAATAATGCTTCTTCAAGTTTTGCTTTGTCTTCGGCTGTCCTCACTAACCGATGAACAAATTGAAGAATTTCCGAAGAAGACTTGGCACTACTCTCTTCTCGCTTAAATAAAGCTTTGCTGCAATGTGAGAATGAGGAAGAGAGTTGGTGGTGGCCCTCCAAGATGCTATGAGTGTGGTGATCTCAACCATATTCGTTCAAATTGTCCTAAACTTGCAGGTAAAGCATCAAGGGAGGAGAAGGACAATATTGATAAAAGAAAAGAGAAAAAGAAGTTATCTTCAAGTAATAGAAAGAAGAAGAATTTCATCAATTGCAAAGTTGTCCACCGGGTTCTTTCTACTCTTGAACAAGTAAATTTGAGTGATGTGGATTCAGAGAGCAGTGAAGATGACACAACAGCTCCAAGCAAACATGAATTGACTGGGTTGTGTCTCATGGCTAGAAGTGATGAAAGCTTCACCAAGGACGATCATGACAGCGACTTCAATGAGGCTTCTCGCGCGAGGAAGGAGAACATTTGGCTAGTTGATTCCGAATGTTCACGCCACATGCCCGGTGATAAAAATTGGTTCTCCTCCCTCACTCATGCATCTCATGCTGAAACTGTTACTTTTGGAGATGTTTCTTCCACTTCTGTTGTGGCAAAAGGTACAGTGAAGGTAAATGACAAGTTTATGTTCAAGGATGTGGCTCTTGTTGAAAACTTGAAATACAAATTGTTGTGTCTCATAAATGATTGATGAAGATCTCGAAGTATGTTTCAAGAAAAATGAATGCAAAGTTTTAGATGCTTCAGGAGATCTTGTGTTTAGGATTCACACTTTAGAAGAGTATTTAAAGCTGATTTTGATGCATCACTTTCTTCTAAGCATAGGTGTCTAGTTGCCAATGTTTCTAAAGATTTATTCTTTTGGCACCGTAGACTTGGTCACGTTGGTTTTGATCATGTTACTTGTATAAGTGGTTTAGATCTCATACGTGGCTTGCCTAAGCTTAAGGGTGATAGCGATTTAGTATGCTCTTCTTGTAGACATGGTAAGATGACTGCAGGTTCACATTCACCTCTTACCATGGTGATGACAAATGCTCCAAGACAGCTACTACATCTTGACACGGTTGGACCTTCTCGAGTTCAATCTTTTGGAGGCAAATGGTATGTACTAGTTATTATTGATGATTATTCTAGATACTCTTTGGTTTATTTTATGGTATCTAAAGATGAGACTTTTAGTCATTTTAGAAGTCTTGTTACTAGATTATCTGTTGATCACCCAGGAGCACTGAGAGCTATTAGAAGTGATAATGGAACTGAATTTAAATTTTTTTTATTTTGATCACTTTTGTGTTGAAAAAGGAATTGATCATCAATTTTCTTCACCGAGAGTGCCTCAACAAAACGGTGTAGTTGAAAGGAAAAACAGAACTTTGGTTGAGATGGCTAGAACTATGCTAGATGAACATCATACTCCTAGGAAGTTTTGGGCTGAAGCAATCTCAACTGCATGCTATATTTCTAATAGAGTATTTTTGAGATCGAAACTAGGCAAAACTCCTTATGAGCTTCGTTTTGGTCATAGGCCTAGTGTATCTCATTTCAGAGTTTTTGGATGCAAATGCTTTGTCTTGAAATCTGGAAATCTTGATAAATTTGAAGCTAGATTAATCGATGGTACTTTTCTTGGATATCCTACTCATACGTGGTTATCGTGCACTTGTTTTAGAGACTAACAAAATTATAGAAACCTCGTGAAGTTACTTTTGATGAGGCTAGTCCGAGCACTAGTCCAATTGATGCGGTGAACAGCATATGTTCAGGGGGAGAGTATCTTTCTTGATGATGTTGAGGATGAAGTGTTGATTTCTATTGCACAACCAGCTGTAGCACCTTCGGCACCTACCACTATATCACCTACAGCTGAACATCCTCAAGCCATAACATTATCTGTACATGCTAAAAATGAAGGAGAAGGAGAAGTTTCTGAAGCTACAGCTCCTGTGCACATTCAAAGGAGACATCCACCTGAACAGATGATTGAAATTTTAAATGAGAGAGTCACCCGATCCAGGTTTATTGCTTCTGATTCTCATGCTCACTCTGCTTTTGTTGTTTCTTTTGAACCCAAAGATATATCTCATGCATTAGCTGATGAATCTTGGATCAATGCCATGCACGAATTAGAGAATTTTAAGCGTAATAAAAGTCCGGCTTGTTCCACCTCCTCCTGATTTTAATATAATTGGAACTAGATGGGTTTTCAAAAATAAATAAAGTGAGGATGGTGTTGTTGTCGAATAAAGCTAGATTGGTTGCTCAAGGATTTACTCAAGTTAAAGGTTTAGATTTTGATGAAACCTTTGCTCCTGTTGCTAGAATTAAAGCCATTAGAATTCTTTTAGCATTTACTACATCTCAAGGTTTTAGATTGTATCAAATGGATGTGAAAAGTGCTTTTCTTAATAGCTATATTAATGAGGTATATGTGAAGTAATCACCTAGTTTTGAAAATTTTAAGTATCCAGATCATGTGTTCAAAGTGTCAAAAGCTTTGTATGGTTTAAAACAAGCCCCTAGAGCATGGTATGATAGGCTAAAAACCTTTTTACTGGAAAAGGGGTTTACAATGGGAAAGGTTGACAAAACTCTCTTTTTACTCAAGCAATGCACTGATCAACTATTCGTTCAGATTTATGTTGATGATATTATCTTTGGTGGTTTCTCTCATGTTTTAGTGTCTAAGTTTTCAGAAACCATAAGGAAGGAATTTGATATGAGTATGATGAGTGAGTTAACTTACTTTTTGGGACTGCAAATCAAACAAACGAAGGAAGTTACTTTTGTTCATCAAAGTAAGTACACAAAAGATTTGCTTCGCCGCTTTGGGATGGAAAACTGCAAGCCGATCATGACACCCATGGGAGACACTTGCACACTTGATCCGGATGAAGATGGTGAGACAGTTGATCAAAAGAAATACAAAAGAATGATAGGTTCACTTTTATATCTCACTGCATCAAGGCCGGATATTCAATTTGCTGTGTGCTTGTGTGCTCGCTTTCAAGCTTCCCCATGTGCTTCACATCGACAAGCTGTCAAGCGAATTTTCAGGTATCTCCATGGTACTCAAGATTTTGGCATATGTCTTTCTCGCTTCCTCATGCATTAGTTTAAGAGCATTCTCATGATGCTGATTTTGGAGGTTGTAGAATTGATAGAAAAAGTACATCACAGTTCATGTCACTTCTTAGGTAATTCTCTTATTGCATGGTCATCTAGAAAACAATCTCTGTTGCTCAATCAACTATCGAATCAATATGTGGCTACCGCTAGTTGTTGTTCTCAAATTCTTTGGATAGTAGCTACACTTACAGACTATGGGGTTAACTTGGATAGTGTTCCTCTGTTGTGTGATAACACTAGTGCAATATGCATTGCTAAGAACCAAATGCAACATTCTAGAACAAAACACATTAAGATCGATTTCACTTTCTTAGAGATCATGTAGAAAAGGGAAATATTGTGCTTCATCATGTGGATCTTGAACATCAATTGGCAAATATTTTCACTAAACTTTTGTCTTCTTCTCGTTTTGCTTTTATTCGGGGAGAACTTGGATTGGTTCATCCGATGGGTTATTTTTTAGGGGGAGTTTTTTGCAGTTTCTGTAATATTTTGTAACATATTTTTTATTTAATTTGTGTGTTTCTTAAATGAAAAACAAAAAATATAGAAAACAATAAAAAATAATGAGCATTGTATTTCATATACATATGTTATTTGAAGCCATGTTTATGTTACAAGGTCTTTGCAACTTCTTGTTTATACATATATGGTGTAGTTTATGACATGACTATTTAAATGGAATGACAACTTGAATTAAATCTTGTCATGGTTGAACTTTCTTGGCTATTTGATCCTGCTCAAAAGGTGCTAAATATGAAAGTTAAGTGCTAAAACTAAAAAAGTGATTGTTGATAAAAGCAAGATCAAGATTATGTACTATCGCTTTCTTCTTTCTTAAGCCGCTTATCATTGCACCTTAATATGAACTTGGAAGAAGTTGTGTATGACCGAAACTATGAAACCTTAAGCTTGTGATTGCTTAGCATGGTTGAAAAGTAAGGCTGATAGTGCATGTAATTCCTTGCAATTGTTATTGTTGCAATCAATTAATGAATCAGTTTTTCAAGCACAAAAAAAAGTGCACAAAAAATTCAATGTTTTCAGATTTTAAGATTGTTGAGAAAGGGAGATCATGCCATGCAAAAATCATTAATAGTACTTGATTTCTAGTTATTCTTACTCTACATTGTTTATGTGTAGATTTGAGAGTGTATGTACTTTTGTTAGCATGACTTCGTGATGAATTTGTTATAATTGTGCATGACTTATAATGCTCAGTACAAAAAAAAGGACAAACAAAAAATAAACAAAAAGATTTTGTTCTCTCTTTTGTATTCTTGATGAATCTATTGTCAAAGGGGGAGAATTTTGGAGTCAAAGGGGGAGAATTTTGGAGATTTTTGGACACATATTGCACATTCACACACATTTTTCTTCTTTCATTTTTCTTCTTTTTAGGAAAAGATTATTTCTTCTTTTTAGGAGAAGATTATTTCTTCTTTTTAGAGGGAGATTTTTCACTTTGCTTTTTGTTTTAAAATAAAATTTCTTAAAACTTTTATAGTGAGGTGAATGCCAATATTCAGTTCTAAATAGTGTTGCTAATGTTTTCATCAAGGGGGAGATTGTGAAATCATGTGCTGAAAAATTGGTTGAATGATGAAATTGGCATTGCAAAGTGGTTGCGATCATAGCATGTGTGGTGCTTGTGCATATGTTGTTTGAGATGATTATTTGATATGCTGTGATTGCATGGTAATGGTTTTGCTTGATGCAACGCGCTCGTGTGAGTGGTTGCATGGATTAACTTTGAGTCAAGTCGTGGACTTGTGCTCGAATTCGTTTCTTGTTCATTCATGTGCAGGTGTTGCTCGAGGGCAAACGTGGTCGATGATGGAACCGGTAATAGGTTCATGGAGGAATTGAGGTTCGGGACTAGGTTCAGGGAGGAACCGAGGTCTTGGTGGTCAAGGATGTTATGCGGGACGTTCGGGCTAGAAGAACATGCACATGGAGGTTGGTAAGTCACGTGAGTATGGCATGTGGGTCAGACACGCATGCAAGAGTTGTGTTTGGCCATGTTTGGGCGAGTGTTGAGATGTATACTGAACTCTTTCCATGTTGGAAGTGGAGTTGTATTCAATCTCTTTATGCTTACTCGAGATAAATAGGGAGGTGTCTCTGTTTATTTGAGCTACCGAGGTTTTAGGGTTGTACTCTTTTGTTTGAGTACTGTAACCTGATCAAAAATAAAAATCCTTCTTGCGTCTCAAATCTCTGGCGATTTTCGTTTTGCTCTTGGCGATTGTGCATTCTTGAGTTTTTGTTTGCTCCTAGTCTCAACCGAAGGCAACAGAAGGAAACAAATCAAGAGCCTAGCAACTAGAAGTCTTGCCATGCATGTATGCATGAAATCGATTCGTCGTAGTATTTCTTGTTTTCGTCATTATTTGATTCATCCATCTTGTAAGGTAATATCTCTTGATCCGTAGATCCGATCGATTTGATTCTTATTGGCTTAGATTTATAATTGGATCATCGTTAATCTCGATTGAGTTTGGTCCATCAACAGTTAGATCGCTAATTGTTTTAGTCATTTTGCGAAGGTAATAACTTTAGATCCGTAGATCCGATCGACTTGATTCTTATTGTGTTAGCTTCAAAATTAAATCTAGTTTCTACAGTTAAAATTTCACAACAATCCAACAATGGGATCTCCAAGAATTTCTATTTTTGTGAACTAGTTGCCAGACTGCTCACCTAGTCGCCCGACTGCTCGCTTGCTCGCCCAAATTGCTCACCTGGTCACCCAGACTGCTCTACTGGTCGCCCAACTGCTCTACTGGTCTCCCAACTGCATAAACTAGTCTCTCAACTATGTGAACTGGTCTCCCGACTGTTTGCCGTCTACATGAACTGGTCTGCAAGCAATTTGAGTTTTAATTGGGGTGTGTTAGAAAACCAAAGTCCAAAAATTTGTTTTTAGCTTCCGCACAATCATTCACCCCCCTCTGATTGCTACATTAGTATATTTTGATCCTACAAGATTATATCAAAAAAATTAGGGAGGTAAGGAATCGGTGTTTTAGCATCATTGTACCTGACAACCAATTAGCCGATTTGGCCTTCCAGGGGTTAATTCCCTAGCTGAGGGAATAATTCGACGGATAAGAGTTCACCAATTTAAGTCATCTCTTGCATAGGGTATTGGCTTAAAAAAGCCATTTTAATGATAATAGAAGTTTTAGAGATAAGATTAAGAATAATAAAAAAGACAAGGATAAAGCTAGGGTTAACCTCATTAAATGTTGTTCAATCTAATCTTCTGAAGACGATGATGTTGAAATAAATATAATCGAATGGGTTAAGGGATTTAAGATTTCCTTAATTTGTTCTTAGCTTAAGCTGACTAAGAATAAGTCAGAAATAAAATGCGCTTTTGATGTCTTTAAGTGTGACCATATTTTTGATTTACTTCTATAAGAAAATATTATACAGTTACCTAAGGTGCACGTTACATCATCGGCTGATGAAATTAAAAAACGAATGTATTGCAAGTGGAATAATTCCTTTTCTCATAATACTAACGATTGCAATATTTTTGACGGCGGATATAATTGACTATAGAGGATGGCCGACTCAAGTTTGCAGAGGAGCCGACGATGCAGGTCGACACTAATTCTTTTCCAATAAATATGGTTCAATTCTTTAGAAAAGGAAAAGAGCCGATGCAGGATGCAGGGTCAAAGGTTGCTCGACATGTTGACGTTCAATTGACTTCCAAAGAAGAAAAGAGAGACACTAAAGATTATGGTCGACTCACTTTGCAAATAGAGACCGATCGTAAAGGAAAAAGCTCAAGAACCGCTGTTTAAAGGAGACTTGCAAATTGGCAAGTAGTATAAGGCGGAGAGATCATCGCCACCACGTCAGCTGATTCACAAGCCTAAGCCAACTTTCTCCCAATTACTTGAAAAATATGAAAAGAGAAATAATAAGCCACGTTATGCTGTGTATCGCCCAGATAACTTATATTGGCCCGATAATTTGGAAAAAGCTCATCAAGGATGCCCTTCTAACAATTTTGTTGGGAGAGGGGATCGGCTGTGCCGTCACACACACGTGCCTAATGGAACATTATCCACGTCAAGGTGACTAGCCAAGGCGATTCGTAAAGATAGAATATCTGAACTGATACAAGACCGTTCTAATGAAAGTCGTAAAGGATCGGTCCATCAAAGGATTTTTGCACTAAACCCAGCCCAAGTGCAAGCGGAAAAGGGCTCAAGCTCTGTGACTCAAGTTGATTTGGCAGAAAAAAAATATGAAAGCTAATTGAACCTAAGCCGAGGTGATGTCCTCTGGGTCTTAGCCGATTGCAAAAGCAGACGACTTCAACGGCTAAGGACCCAACAGATGAGGGAGGCCGAACAAGAAAAATTTTATAAGTATATATTTTTATAAAAATATTAATCCTTAAGGCTTTGCCATTCTAACTAAGATGCATCCTACAGTCGTCCAGGCTCTTATACCACCTCTGTGAGACCCTAGATTTACCATCCGGAATCTCTTGTGTATTTACAGACTAGTCCCGATCGCTTGCTAGTACACACAAAGGAAGCAAATGATAATCATAACCGAAATGTAATGAAGTAATAGCATAAATATAAAGTACCAGCCCACATGGCTATTTATTACATCTCCGGTCACATGACCATAGTTTATGTAATAAAAACAAAAACAACAAGATAAAACCCAAAATACACCACAGGCGACGACTAGGAGCGCACGCTTAGTTATCTTGGCGATCTCCAACGAAATCCTCGTCATAGAACTCATTGTCTTCGACTGCATCTTGGTAATTCTCTGATGACAAAATTTTGTGTAGCATGTGAGTACAAATGTACTCCGCAAGTCTGGAAAAATGCAACATGCAGGGCTTTCCAAGGAAAGGCTTAATAGGGTTCTTTTGCATAAAGCCAAGTTTCATCAAACTATACTTAATAATAATTTTCACAATGCACATTTTAACAAATATTTTAACAATTGAATATATATATTATTCTAGTGAAGATTCTATCCACCATCACTAGTATATTGGCTCATGACTCTATCCATCATGATCAAAACAGGTTCCATCTACCTGATTGGCTCAATCCGCCAAATAAACATTCGAGAGTTCTAACCACTCCCGAATCCCAAAACATCAGTTATTTTGAAAACCAAAACCAAGTCTACCAATATGAAAGCATTCTTCGCTTTACCTTTGACCGTAGGCACGCTCTATTCAATAGTTTTACTCTGCAGAGGTGCATACTTTACCCACAAGACATGATCATCTCTTTAATGCCAAGCGCTATGAACATCCTTTGGTGTGCCTACAGAGAGATCATGATAAGGCCTTTACAATGTATATGCCTAACCCGACCCACCGAGGTTTCACCGTGTTAGGGTTCCATCCACCCAAGATGAAGTCCTCTTATGCTGTGGGAAATACGACTTGCCTCCATCCCAAGACCCACATTTCACCAACTCAAGAGTCTAGGTTAGGTTTCTACAAATTATTCAGCCAGGTCATACCCATTATAGACTTGTGGTTGCACGGTAATGCTTAGAATGGACAAATATAGCGTCGGTCCTTAAATTGATTAGGCATGCTTTCACAAACCAGAATCAGTGCTCCATCCGCACCCGCCCGACAAACCATTCTGCCCCAGTCTAAACCATTTTTATTTTATTTTTATTTTACAATCACAGCAGCAAGAACCTTGCTACAATTTTGTTAAAACACACTTTAACAATATTTTCAAAGCAACCCATCCATAGGTATTTTAATCAATTCCGCACCTAAGCTCATCTAACGCACTAAACAAGGTATATCACAACCTAATATGATCATGATATATCACAACAATCTAGGTTACAAATAAGCAGGGATTTCAATATCAAGGTGGTAATAACAATTGGATTAACTACCAACCTATATTTAACACCATCTTTATGTAAATAGCAATGCATGTTGTAAAACTTTTGTAAAATATTTGTAAATTATGGGATCAACGTGCGTCAAGGAGACTTGCCTTCGGTCGCAGCGAGGGTATCAAAGTCCTGAGGTTCGGCGACAGCGTCGACGGCTCCAGCGATTTCTTCGGCTACTGCGCAAAACGATACAACCAAACAAATAAAATAAAACCAACAAAATCCAAAAATTATAAAATTAGTACTGGCAGGAAGGTATTGAATTTAGATGAATTTAGGAATTTGAACGGAGTGATTTGGAGTTCGGATGACAAAGTTATAAGCATTTCAATTCTAAAAATGCTGGAAAAAGACAAACGAGGGAATATTCCAGAGCATCTTCTTTTCTTGGATTTTCCTGATTTTGCTTTACTCATTGACATATGGGGCCGGCTGTCATACACTAGTGCTTCTTCCTCATGGGGAAGGAACAGAGAACGAGGAGGGTGGAGCAAAGGTCTTGTCGACTCGAGGAGGTGGTGCACACCGTGGTTTGGTCGAGGATGGTCGGAGTTAGTGAAAGTACCGCAAGATGCCTGATGGCGGCGCCGCCAAAATAAAAAAATTCGGGACATGGAATAGCAAAATAAAGTGAGCACCGTAAAACGCGACGAGACGAACCTAGCGGTGTTGCCGGATTTCGAGGGGATCAACGGTTTATGCAGAAATCGACGAAGAACGACGCCCAATCGGAAACTTCAATCGCGAAATGGCCGCCCCCGCAACGAATCTGAATTTGATTGAGGGCTTTTGGTCGTGGTGACGACGCACACACGGTGACGCTAACGAATTGCAATCGCTTCCGGATCAAAAGTTGTCGCGGCGATGTCGACGAGGACTAATCGACGCCTTTCTTTCGAGCTCCCAAAAGATTGAAGTGAGATACCGAGAGGAAGTGAGCACCGGTAGAGGATGCGAGACGCTCTTATAGGAGGTGGTGGCACTCAAAAGACGAGAAACGGCCAAAGCAATCAAAGAAACAATGATCTTGATTTGAATGCTTATTGCGGCGGTTTTGAGACGTTCGAGGAGAAGGTCGAATGAATTTTTGCGATCACATTCTTCCAAACGCAACCGTAATCACTTGATTTGGTGCACTAATGAAGAAGTTATGATAGTTGGAAATTTGAAAGCCAAGCACGGAGAAACAGCTTCTGTACTGAAGTTTGCACGAGGAAGATGAATCAGTATTCGCCACGTATGCTTCTCCCATTGGCTAGGATTTGAATAGTGTAGATCTAATGGCGCAAGTAGATAAAATAGATAACTAGATCTAAAAAATACCGAAAAAGATCCTGAAAACCATAAAGAATAAAATGGAACCCAATAAAATTGGTTTCGCTGATTTTGGATGAATTTTGGAATTTAGATAATTTTGGGACAAATAAAATGGATTTAATGAAAACATGAGAGATAAAATACCAGATGGATTCTATAAATCTTGGAAAAATTTTCAAAATCATTTTAGAATATTTCGAACCTAATTCAATGAGTTTTGAGATTTTTGGAGTATTTTGAACTCGGTGAAATTTCGATTAAGGACCAAATTGGGAATTCGACTTTACGAGACGGTAAAGGATTGAACTTTAATTTTGAAAGGATATAGATACCAGGTTAATTAGAACACCAAGGAAAAACCAAAATTTGAAATTAATTAATTTTAAATTAGTTTTAGGCAAAACACTGAAATTGGGATGTTACAATAACGCACGGTGCCATTAGTGGCGCGCTGGAACTGTGGCCTAAACTGTTACATTGCCACTAGCTCATATTCAGGAGATACTTGTCATGCTCGTCAATCATGTTCTGATCTTATCTTTTACGAACTAACAGATGTAGCGGTTTTATGACCTCTTGTTACAGCAATCGGTGTTTTGACTTGTGGCTTACTGCGAGCTTCTGATTTGTCTGCAAAGCATACGCCTCTAAAACTCGTTCGAGGCGCAGTGCGATTACACCTCAGCAAGCCAATACAAGCAAAAATGACACCATCGCCTTTGCGTTGTTGTGGTGCCTTCGGAACTTCTTCGAAGGAGGCGATCACCTTCATTAACTTTTGCGAAATCAAACGAGTTCACCGCAAATAGGATATGCTTGCGACAAGCAATTGGAATTGGTAGCTTGGGCGTGCTTACTAAATTGGAAAAACGTAGTGCGGTACACCGCAAAATTAAGTTGGAAGCAGAAGTCGGTTAAATTTTATCAAGATAGCCTGGTGGTGTCGTCTTAAAAAGAAGGGGCGAAGACTGAAGACCACAAATGTTTCGTCTTTGATTAACATTTGGAGCATGACTCCAAGCAGGTCGTCGTGTACATTTCACACCGCTGACACTGCTCCTACGAGAGAGATGTCTACCTAATGCTTATAATGTTTATGTTTCTAGAGTTTTTATCATTTTTGATGTACTATAAGGTTCCACAAAATTACCTTTGAATTCTTGTATATCTAACCTTCATTTTTTGTACATCTTGATATTAGCTCAATGTATATGTTAGTACCACTCAAAGATAATAAAAGTCTCTTACGTTTCTCCATAGCCGCACGTCAATACGACCAAATGGCTACACCCAAGAAGAGCTCACATCATTCATGAGATAACCTCCATATCATCGATGTTTCCCGGAAGATTCACGTAAAAGTGGACTGGCAAATGCTAGTAGCTTTCCCACGTATAAGAGGATCTCCATGCACTATCTGTCTATCTACAGGTCCAAAATTGTCTACTTGGCTACATGTATTTCTGTATGTGTGTGTGTGTGTGTGTGTGTGTATATATATATATATATATATATATATATATATATATATATATATATATATATGTATGTATGTATGTATGTATGTATGTATGTATGTATAGGAAAAATATCTTTTACTCCCGGTGTAGTTACTCTCACCTATGAAATACTACCTAAACGAATTTGAAATACTCCTTTATCACTTTGGGTATACTCATACACTAATTATAAGATACTCTAATGTGAGCCACATGAAAAAATTGCAAGAGAGTTCATGATTTTTAGCGTATTTTGCAAATACCTTCATATGCTATATAAAAGGAGTATGTCCAAAAATATACATACCACCTCTGAAAAATATACATACCACCTAGATGATCTTATATACTGATACTACGCGTACATACCTCCGGTCCCACAAGATACCCCATAACGCTAGAGATACTAGTATAGGGAGTAATTACTCCTGAGTAGAAAAGAGGCTTCCTATATGTATGTATGTATGTATATATATATATATATATATATATATATATATGTATATATATATATATTACAATTACCTAGACACCATGGTATCTCGGGCACCATGATTCAAAATAGGTACTTTCTCTATGTATTTTCATGCAAAATTTTCTAAACTTCTAGGATGTTGAGTTTAACCAGTTTACTAACTAGTTCACTTGAGTTTCCTTTTTGGTGATAATTTGATTGTAGGTATGTGATGATTTTATATATAAATCAGCAAAGCATGTGATCTAAATTGCTCAAATCTTTGAATTAGAGTATATTTTTTCTAAGGTATATGTTTCATTTGAATTATTATAGATGGATATATACCTTAAAAGCTGAAAGTTTTAAAAATATACCAGATTTGGATTGAATTCGTGCATTTGAAATCATGGTGTCCAGGCTCCATAGTGCCCTATTTCGGCATCCTATACACACACAAACTAGCTAGTGATATTCAAGCCACCTCCTTCAATTCGTTTCAAGGGTAAGAAAAATCCACAATAATCCTAAATTCTAGAAATTCTTATATTAATAGGAAGAAAAGTAGAAGGATCTTCACCACTTATTTTCATGGGACCAGATTATAACAGTGTAGATTAATCATATATAATAAATACATTTATATTTCAATAATTGGAAGTAAAGCTGTATATCAAAGAAAAGATCTCAACCACTTATTTTGGTGGGGAATTGTATTTCAATAATTGGAAGTAGAGCGTATATTAAAGAAAGGATCTCCACCACTTATTTTGGTGGGGCCAGATTATAACGGTGCAGATTAATTATATATAAACAGAGTTATATAACAAATACAATTATTTTTCAATAATTAAAAGTAGAGTTGTATATCAAAGAAATTGTATCTTATATCTAGATGCGTACTTGCGCGGGTAAGTCTGCTAGTTGTTCTAGATGTGGGACACAAGAATCAAACGATCCATCTCTCTCATTCTCTCGGCTTCTCTTCCATGTTCCCCCTCACCTCTTCATCTCCCTCAGCGATAATGTGGATGGAACCCAGATCCAACAAGCGGGGTTGAGGGCAACTACGGTGATGGCCAGATCAGCCCTGTCGTATGTTGGAAAACATGACATAAGAGAGAGATAGATGTCAGCCATTAACTTCGAGGCAAGCCTCTAACTTCGAGGTCCCACGAGGGGTCCCGAGGCTTAAGCCCTTCTTCAGGGGCCGACCTCGTGGGAACCACGGGATTTGGTGGCCCTAATCGTCAGTCGATCCCAAGCCAGAAGAGAATGTCCATCCATCTCCATGAGCGCCTAGGAAAGCACCCTAGTGGACTGGATGTTGAGCCATATGCCTTATAGACGAGAATGAGGTGACGCGCCTTAAAGGGAAGGGCACTTTATCAAACTCTTGGTAGGTTAGGGCATTACACCATGTGCCCTTCTTCGGGTAAGAATTGAAGTGCCATAAGGGGCACAGGACTTGGTGATCCCACTCATCAATCGATACCAAGCGAGGTAATAGTGTCCCTATATCCCAACGGAAGCTTTTAGGGGCATCCTCACAACCAGGAATTGAGTCTCATGCCTCGTGGAAGGGAACAAAGTAGAGTGCCTAGAGGGCTAGGCACCGCACCATGTACCCTCCTTGGAGGGGCGCTGCAGTATGGAACCTCCAATTCGGGAAATGATAAGGTCTCCCAAGTACTACCCAGGAGGTGATGGGGTCTCTCCAACATTCACCATATACCCTACTTGGAAGGACGATGGAGTATGGGACCTCTTATTCACGAGGTGATGGGGTCTTCTATGCACTATCTGGGAGGTAAGGGGGTTTCCTCGGCACTACCTAGGAGGTAATAGGGTCTCTCCGACACTATTTTCTATCCGAGAGGTGATAGAATCTTCTGAACACTCATCATGTACCCTCTTTGAAGGGACGACGGAGTATAAGACTTCCCATCTAGGAGGTAATGTGGTCACTCCATCACTACCTCAGAAGGTGAAGGGATCTCCCCAACACTACCCGAGAGGTGATGGGTCTCCACGACACCACTTTCCATCAGGGAAGTGATGGGATCTCCCCAACACTATGCATCAGTTTTTGGAAACTACGAGAAGAATCGGCAGAAAAAAACATGAGTTTGGATACGACACGGAACGCCTCGAAAGATTTGGATAATATACGAATAATATTTGGAAACAGAGTCCAAATAAAAAACTACGAAGTCGATTCGGATTGCATCGTCGTGTTGGACCAGGACTTGGATCGGCCAGTGGGTATATAAGGCGCGCTAGGGCTGCTCGAAGGGGACAACAACCACAATCACATCTGCCAGTTTTGTTTTAACTTTTAGTCCTTTAGTTCTGTAATCTTTCCTCTGTAAGTCGACATTGATCAAATAAAGTTGCGAATCGCCGATTGTTTGGTCATCATCGATTTCTTCAGGTTTGATTTGTTCTGTCTTGCTGCGCATCGCCTTTTCAGAATCGATCTGCCTTTTACCTTCGGATTAGTCTTAATCGACTAAGTCTAGTTACCCTTCTAATCGGCTTTCCGGCCGATTTTTGTTTTAGCCGATTCGCATCTAGGATCGGCTTGATTGAATTTCACATTATCCTCCTTATCGATTGCAGGGTTAAATCGATTGGCACGCCTCGCACTTGAACCCGGCGTTCGTCTGGTGTGTTGTAGGCCAGAAACCCTCTTCACGTTTTTGGCGTCAACACATTTTTGGCACGCCCGGTGGGACCAATCGGAAAAATGACTGCAGGCAAATCCACCGCACCAGCCGACGTGAACACTGACGCCATAATCGTCCCTACCTTGGACGATTTAACCCCAGAACAGCGCAAGGAAATCGAAGATCGGAAAGCTGCCTTGGAGGAATTAATGCTGGGTTGCTACCAAAAAACCCGACGAGGAGTCACACAGAAGATGGCGCTCCCAACGTTGAACCCGCTTGTAGAGGCCGGCGTCACGTCGACTCCGGTAAGCCGATACATGCCAGCTCAAGCTGAGTTATCTGTTATGATTGAGCAGTCTGTGCATCATGCATTAATCAATCAATCATTGGCTTTGGTTACGACCTTGAAGCCGATGATTGAAAATAGCGTGAAATCGATTGCACAAGAGTTGGCAACATCCGGAGGATTGCTGGACCCATTACAACCACTCCCAACATATCCCGCGTATTCTGTGGCACCAAATGCCAACACAATCAAAGCGTCGGCACCCGCACCCTCACTGATGCCGACCCAGCCCACAGTGTTGGCACCAGCAATTCCCCGCCCAAGCCCAATTACTCATTACCATGCCCATACCGACGCCGCAAAGTTAGATCCATCGGCGTCAGGTGCTCCCTACGTTCCATCGGCTTCTCAGCCGACTGAATTTGATAGAAATTGTAAACCCCAAGGGCCTTTCCAAATTAAAAATCCAGCCCCATATAAAGTAGTTACATATGTAGAACCGTTTGTTCCATTGCCTGAGGGTACGGCTGCCAGAGCCGATGGGTACGAATCGTGGCAACAACAGTACCCGTCTCCTAGGACAAGCCGACCAGCCGAGTTCGCACTCTAAGGCGGGATAATACCCATTATAATTGGCCAAACCCTAGTGTTCCATCGGCTAACAACATCAATTGGGCTGATCAGATTTCCATGGTTTTGAGAGATCAATTTGGCTTACAGCCCAAAGGAAAGACAATCGGCTATAGAAAGTCGTACCCAGATTGCATTGACCGCATGCCATATCCCCATAACTTTAGGATCCCCGATTTTGCGAAGTTTTCAGGGGATGATTCAGTTACCACTTTAGAGCATGTTGGAAGATTTATCGCTCAATGTGGTGAAGCGGCTCAGTCCGATGGGCTAAAGATTAGGCTTTTTCCCTTGTCTCTATCAGGGACTGCCTTCACTTGGTTTACCAATCTGCCCCCAAATTCGGTCCATTTTTGGAACGATTTAGAAAGTCGATTTCATGAATACTTTTTCTCCGGTAGCTTAGAGTTGAGAATTTCAGACCTGAGTGCTGTCCGGCAAAAATTTGGTGAGTCGGCTTCGGATTACATTAGGAGATTTAGAGAAGTACGAAATCGCTGCTTCAGTGTAGTATTGCCTGATAACCAACTAGCCGATTTAGCCTTTCAAAGGTTAATTCCCCACTTAAAGAAAAACTTGCTGGACAGGAGTTCACTGATTTAAGTCACCTGCTTCATCGTGTATCGGCACAGGAAAGCCGATATTTGAGTAAAGAATTCAAGGATAAAATTAGATTAAATGGCAATGGGAAAGATAAGGCTAAAATAAACATGGTTGAATATAGTTCAAGTGAAACTTCTGAAGATGAAGCAGACGTAAATATAGCCGAATGGATAAAGGGTTCTAAAAAACCACTTGTCTGTTCATGGCTCAAGCCGACTAGGAGTAAGTCGGAGGTTAAATACGCTTTCGATGTGTCCAAGTGTGACCGCATATTCGACATGTTGTTACAGGAAAAACTAATACGACTGCCCGAAGGGCATACCATACCTTCAGCCGATGAGATCAAGAAGCGACGGTACTGTAAGTGGCATCATTCTTTTTCCCATAACACTAACGACTGCAATATTTTTCGACAGCAGATACAGGCCGCCATTGAATATGGTCGGCTCAAGTTTGCAGAAGAGCCGGCCATGGAAGTCGATGTCAATCCTTTCCCAATTAACATGGTCCAGTGCTCCAGCAAAGGGAAGCAAATTGTCGACGAGAATCCCAGAATGACGCGGCAAGTCGACATAGAATCAAGCTCACAAGGAGAAACACTGATGATAACGATCGGCTCACTTCAAATTGAAGCCGATCGAGATGGGAAAAATTCTAGGACTGTGAAGCCAAAAGGGGAATTACAAGTCGGACGATGGTACAGAGCTGAAAGAACTCCACCGCGAAAACCAGCGTTCAAGCCCAAGCCAACCTTCTCGCAGTTGCTTGAAAAGTATGAAAGGATGAACCATCGGCAGAAGCAGCAGTTTCGTCGACCAGATGAATCGCATCGGCCAAACACTATGTTCCGGCCTAATAATTGGTATCCGCCAGACAACGCAGAAAGAGTTCACCAGAGATGTCCTTTTTGGCGATTCTGTTGGGAAAGGGGTATGACACTACCATCTGCAAGGTCATGCCCCATGGAACATTACCCACAAAAGGATTGGCCGAAACGATTGGTGAAAGAGCGCCTGTTTAGGCCAATGTCAAATCAAAACGAGCCAGGGTATAGAGGGCCGATAAAAGATAGACTGGGCACACCAGACCAAAACAAGGAAAAAGAACCAACAGAGAACTTGGTTGGTAAAATCCACAAGCCATTGGAGCCTAAACCCAGGTGGTGCCCGACTGGACTTAGCCGATCACAACGCAGACGACTTCAACGCCTGAGAACGCAAGAGATGAGAGAAGCCGAAGAAGAGAAACAGAGAGACCAAGCGTTTAATGAGTTGCGGCCAGTGAAACTTGTTACAAAGGAGTGGAGGAAAAAACAACAAGCCGACGATGAATCAGATTCTTCAGATGATTTGCTGTCACCAATGATTCGAGATGACACTCCTCCTATGGATATCAACATAGTATTCACCCTACCAGCCGAGTTCAGAATTAAAACTGAATCGGTTAAGGACACATTTGCTCAACTATGCTTAGGCGCACAAGATGCAGTATTTGAAAAGCCGCAAGATCCTCATCGGCATCTCAAGCCGTTGTACTTGAAAGGCTACATCAATGGAAAGCCGATTTCCAGGATGCTCGTTGATGGAGGGGCTACTGTAAACTTGATGCCACTCACCACCTGCAAGAAGTTAGGCAAAACCGACGAGGATCTGATAAAAACGAACATGGTACTAAATGATTTCACAGGAGACCCTACTGAAGCAAAGGGGGTAATGGTTACAGAATTAACCGTCGGCAGCAAAACTTTGCCGACCTCATTTTTTGTAATTGAAGCAAAGGGAAACTACAGTGTACTCCTTGGACGCGATTGGATACATGCCAATTGCTGCATACCATCGACCATGCATCAGCTGCTAGTTCAATGGAACGGAGATGAAGTTGAGGTCGTCTCAGCCGATACATCGACCCATATTGCTGTGGCTAGTTCCGATGCAAATTGGCCACATGAAGAAGCAGAGTGTATATCAGGTAAAACATTAGACGATTGCGATTTCATATGTATTGGTAAGTCAGGGTTGATGCCGATCAGTGTGAAACCAGGAACATTTGATCGGGCAAGTGAAGTTCTAAGGAGATGGGGTCAGAAATGATCCAAGCGTTATAGGACAGGGTGAGGAGCTATCGGCATGGGATAAACTCCTGCGAAGCCATTGAAGATTTCCAAAGTGAAAAATTGGGGCAAGGTTTCACTTCTACCGATATGCTTGAAGAAGTCGATATAGGAGAGGGTGATAGAAAAAGGCCAACTTTTGTAAGTGCAAATTTAGGTCTAGAATACAAAAATAAGTTGGTCAAAATACTTAGAGAATACAGGGATTGTTTCGCCTTGGAGTACTATGAGATGCCTGGGCTAAGCCGACAGTTAGTGGAACATCGGCTACCGATCAAGCCGGGGTATCGGCCATATAAACAACCTCCGCGGCGTTGTAATCCAGAGCTGTACAGTGTGATAAAAGAAGAAATTGAGAGACTGTTGGAGGCCAAGTTCATAAGACCTTGCCGATACGCCGAATGGGTGTCCAACATTGTTCCCGTCATGAAAAAGAATGGTAAACTTTGGGTGTGTGTAGACTTTAGAGATTTGAATAAAGCCACGCCAAAAGATGAATATCCGATGCCTATAGCCGATATGCTTATCGATGCTGCGTCGGGTAATAAGATTATCAGTTTCCTTGACGGAAATATCGGATATAACCAGATATTCATGGCGTAAGTCGATGTCCCTAAATCGCCTTCGATGCCTGCGCGATAGGATTGTATGAATGGCCAGTAATGACATTCGCTTAAAAACGCAGCGCCACCTATCAACGCGCCAAGAATTTGATTTTTCACGATCTAATCGGCCATATTGTTGAGATCTACATTGACGATGTGGTGGTTAAGTCTAAGGAAGAATGACAGCACTTAGCCGATTTAGAAAGGGTATTTCAAAATACAAGAGCTCATGGGTTAAAAATGAATCCTTTGAAATGCGCTTGGTGTATCGGCCGCCGCCTCACAGGGTTTATGGTTCACCAAAGAGGAATTGAAGTCAACCAAGCAAGAGTTAAAGCCATAGCCGATACAAAACCGCCAACATGTAAAAATGAATTACAGAAACTGATTGGCAAAATTAATTACTTAAGACGATTCATTTCGAATCTGTCTGGTAGAATTCAAGCTTTTACGCCTTTGCTAAAATTAAAAGATGGTCAAAATTTTTATGGGGAACCGATCAACAAAAAGCCTTCGATGATATAAAATAGTACCTAGCGTCACCACTATCTGGCAGCGCCACAAAAGGGAATTCCTTCAAGTTATACATATCGGTTTGAAAACGAAACTATCGGGTCAGATATGCAAGAAGTCGATGGCAAAGAGCGAGTAATATTTTACTTAAGCCGACAACTCCTGGAAGCCGAAACCAGGTACCCACCGATAGAGAAGTTGTGTTTATCCTTATATTTTGCTTGTACGATATTGAGGCATTATATATTAGCATCGACTTGCGTAGTAGTATGCAGAAACGATATTATCAAATATATGCTGTTTGCACCAATCTTGAGAGGACGACTTGGAAAGTGGGCTTATGCTCTAACCGAGTTCGATCTACAGTACGAATCGGCCAAGGCCATTAAAGGTCAAGTAGTAGCCGATTTTATAACTGGATATGATACCATGACAGGAGTAGTCAATGTAGCCCCATGGCAACTATATTTTGATGGGTCAGTTTGTCAAGAGGGGAGTGGAATAGGTATTGTGCTGAGTTCACCAAAAGGACATAACATCGAGTTTGCATATCGGCTTACAAGTCGATGCTCTAATAACCAGGGCGAATATGAGGCATTGCTCAAAGGATTGCAGTTAATAGATAGTGTCGGAGCAAGTAATGTGGAAGCATATGGCGACTCGTTGCTGGTAGTGCAGCAAGTTAAAGGAGAATTTAGATGCAACGACGAAGTGCTATCGAAATATCTACAGTATTGTCTCGATATCATCAACACCTTTACGTCATTTTGTATAAGCCATGTGCCCAGGGAAATGAACGACAAAGCCAACGCATTGGCTCAAGCAGCTTCAGGATACAAGGAATACAGCCGATACGAAATGTTTGATTTGGTCGATAGAGCAGTGCTGTGTGTCGCTAATGCCGATTGGAGAACAGAAATAAAAGCTTACCTAATGGACCCATCTAGGCCTACCGCGCGAAAAGTGCGTCAACAGGCATTAAAGTACGTTGTACTGGAAGGAGAGCTATATTATCGGACAATGGAAGGTTTGCTGTTGAGATGCCTTGGGGACGAGGAAGCAAAAGTAGCCATGGGAGAAATTCATGAAGGAATTTATGCACGATCAATCGGGCTTACAAGATGAAGTGGATCCTAAGACGAGCTGGGTATTTTTGGCCGACAATGTTAGAAGATTGCTTCAAGTATTACAAGGGGTGTCAAACTTGTCAAAAATTTGGAAACGTATAGCTTGCACCGGCATCGGCCTTATACCCAATTATCAAACCATGGCCGTTCAGAGGGTGGGGGATAGACGTAATCGGCCAAATATTCCCAGCATCAAGCAAAGGCCACAAATTCATTCTCGTAGCCACAGACTATTTTTCAAAATGGGTTGAAGCCGTTCCACTCAAAAAGGTCACCAGTGTAGAAGCTATCGGCTTTGTTAATGAACACATCGTCCATCGATTCGGTATCCCTCAGACTATCACAACCGATCAAGGAACTGTGTTTATGTCTAACGATTTTAAGGATTTCGCAGAAAGCCTAGGTATCAAATTACTTAACTCGTCACCATATTACGCTCAGGCTAATGGACAAGCCGAGTCGTCTAACAAAACTTTGATCAAGCTGATTAAGAGATAAATTGATGAAAAGCCTCGGACTTGGCACTCTACATTATCGGAATCTTTATGGGCCTATCGGCTAGCGTTCCACGGATCGACTAAATTATCGCCGTATCAGTTGGTATATGGCCAGGAGGCCGTATTGCCCGTAGAAATAAATATTGAGTTGATGCGAGTAGCAAGGCAGAATAATCTATCGGCCGATGAATACAAAGAGTTGATGCTATATAATTTGGATGACTTGGCAGAGCTAAGATTGGTTACTTTAAATCGGCTTAAAAAGAATAAAGAAAAAGTTGCAAGAGCTTACAACAAAAAAGTTGTGCCCAAGTCTTTCAGTGAAGCCGATTTGGTTTGGAAAACAATATTGCCGATCGGCTCTAAAGATAATCGATTCGGCAAATGGTCACCCACCTGGGAAGGACCGTATAAAATAAATCGGCTAGTTGGCGGAAATGCGTATATACTAGAAACACTTGAAGGGTTGGTGTTACCAAAGACAATTAATGGAAAGTACCTAAAGCCGTACTACCCTAGCGTTTGGATCGGTGCGTAATTAAGGCACAATACAAAGAATTCAGGAGCAAATCGGTTAAACAACCGATTAAATAAGATAAAATAATCGGTTACACAGCCGATTAAAGGGAGTAACAAAAGTACAGCAGAAGCAACATTGTTTTGACACCACAACGCATCAGTAAGCTTACAGCCCGGACCCTGGAATTCTAGCGCCCAGTCCCGACAATGCTGCAGCGGCCTTGGCCAACGTCTCTGTAATGCTATATACCAGATCTTCATCAGCTTTGGCGCTCCCAGGCACCGGAACAACTTTGGCCGATTGACCCTTAACCTTTGCGACGGCTTGGCTGACATTGTTTTTCTGGTCCTTTAAAGTTGAAGCCATTGCATCCGATGTAGTAAGGGCATCGGCCAACTGTTGATTTACCTTAGCCAATTCCTCCTCAAGCTGCTTCTTGGTTTGTTCCAATTTTTGAGCAGAGGACTTGGCGGCCATGAAAGACGCAGCAGCTTCATCGTATTTCTGTTTCGCGACCTTGGCCTCGGCAATCAGCTTATTCAAAAGATGCTGGTCGGCTTCTTGGGCTTGGCGTCGGGCGATTCTAGCGTTGGCAGCATCGACTTCCACTTTCTTCTCATCCATGTAGCACACATTAAGAAGTGCGCTCATGGCTTCGGCAGGTAAGTCAACTTGGACAACAGCCATGGCATCACGGATGGGCTGGCAGTTGGCCAAAATAGCTGCCTCCGGCTGAGTTATCTCCATAAATAGCCGATTTAGCTTCTCCTGCATATTGGGCGCCGATTTGACAACTGAAGCCGATGCCTTCATGGATATGTCTAGAATCTTGCGGATGTCCTCTGGATAGTCACTTGTTGCCATTACCTCTGGATCGACCAGCTCGTCCAAAGAAAAACCAAGGAGGCTGGATAGTTCGTCCGGTGCAACGTCAGGCGTAGGAAGAGCCGACGGAGCAGGTGATAGAGGGGTTGGAGGCTTCAAAGTCGCAGGGGGGTCAGCAGAAGTGCTTTGAAGTTCGGTCAATATACCAGCCACTTGAGCTGATGCAGTTGGCTGAAAAAAGGAAATATCATGAAGTCAGTAACTAGAATGTTTTTGTGACTCTTGAAAGCGTAAAAATGATACGGCACTTACTTCACTGAAAGCCGACGGGCGAGGTGAACTTTCGGCGCTTTGTTCTTTGTGCCTTGGCTGCTTCTTGGCTGGGACTTTGGTGGACTTAGGTTTTTCTGAAAGCAAACCACGGGATAAGCAAGGATGGAAGCAGGGAATATTTATCGGCTATAATGAAGTACTTACTGAGCTTTCTTTCCTTCTCTATATCTGATAGTGATGGGCTGTGCACTCGAAGATTACCCGTAGTATAACCGGTCAAGCCTGTCGACTGGTGAGGATGTTTTCTTTTAGACCCACCAGCCGATGGGTCAATGATAGCCTTGTTTTCCGCAGCAGCATCCTGTAGACAGCAAAGTATTTAATGGTTAAAGGACAATAGCAGAACCAAAATTGCAGACATAAAATTTTTGTGAAATAAAGCCGATACCTCTATAGCTACGGATGAGTTAGTATAACCCGACGAGCTGGGAGGGTCCGAGCTATCTTCACTCGAACTGCTGCTGCTAGAAGGGACTATCGTCAGCTCATGAAAATCCGGTAGGAATTTTTCTACAATGGCCGACGGTGTGCGATCCAAATAAAGGGCTTCTGATATGGGAACCCACCAAGTTGTAAATTGACTCGCTCGTCGGGAGTTCAAGAAGAAGTGTGGCATGCTGATGACTTGAAGTTCATCGGATAGTGTTAGAAGTAGTTCGGTTTGGACAGCATTTTTCACTTTGGATCTTGGCTGAAGACGATCCAGGATAGGAAGACTAGGTATTACTTGGCCAAAGCCTAATTGGCGGGCATACACAGAAGGATGGTAAAACTCATACGACGGCTGAAAAGTCCTATTACGGGAGTTCAAGCCGACGAAGAGGATGCAAGGGGAAATAAAAATCCGATACAATTCTAAGGTTGTCTCTGACATCAAAGAACTGTCGGCGTCTAAACGAAGAAATGAAGGCCATTGGAAGTCGGCTTCATTAGTATAAGGGAAGAAGTCTTGCTGGCTGAAAATTGTGTTATCCAAATTGTGGAAAAACGACAAGTATTTCTTGAAATCAGCCGGGGTGACTTTTACATCACCACTGGTACACATCACAAGTCTCTCTCCGTGTGATCGGCTGGCTCTATATTGGGGAGTAGTACCTTCAGGGTAGTCCTCACGAGGAAAAGCTGAACCTTCCGACAGCTCCGGAATTAGTGATCGGCTAAACATACTGTAAAGCCACAGTTGAATGAACCGTAAAGGGCCTCCGACGTTGCCCACGACAAATTGAGCAAACCCAGAAAAAAGCCGACTCCTGATAACGTGCATCATCTGATATACAGCTCCCAGAAGCATTTTGCCAAGCGCGAGCCAACGGCCTTCAACCAGTTGCTCTGCCACAAACTGAAAAACTTGTGTCGGACCCAAGGAGGCCCCACAGAATAGGAATCGATCCAGCCACAAGTTTAGAAAGGCTATGTGTTCTTCGTCCGATACCAAGCCATTTATCTTATTATTGTGTTGGATGTACTTGGACCATCCCTCGCCCTTTGATCGGATTAGTCTGTGTCTTGGTTTGCCACTGAAAGCCGATATCTGGTCTCCGTCTGGCCTGAGGCAACAAAGCTCGGCTATATCTAAGAGGGTTGGGCCGATGGGGCCAGTCCGGAAAAGAAAAGCATTAAGAGTGTCCGACCAAAAATAACAGGCCGTGGCCACCAAGGGCTCATTGGCTTCAGGGTTTGCAAGACTCAGTGGAAGACACTCAG
The DNA here is from genome assembly GCA_036346375.1 of Guadua angustifolia. Taxonomy (NCBI): domain Eukaryota; kingdom Viridiplantae; phylum Streptophyta; class Magnoliopsida; order Poales; family Poaceae; genus Guadua; species Guadua angustifolia. The sequence goes on along the minus strand of CM070500.1, from coordinate 16,498,894 downwards.
CTATGCCCATGTTTTCCCATTCAGACCTCTTTTGGGCCGATACTCGGATGAACCAGCTTCTCCAGCCTTTAAGCGCCGTCGGCCAAGCTCTAAAGCTTTTTCCCCATTCCGTTATGTTATAGCCTTTGGCCGATAAAGGGAGTCTAAGAATTTCCTCGTTAATAACTGTATCGGCAGTTGAATTTCCTACCGGCCCTAGGTAGTATTGATCTTCGCTTTCAGGGATCGGGATCAGTACCTGAGAAGGATCCATTCAGCCGATTGATGGTTCGTCTGAGCTTGAACGCAAGAGTGAAGAAGACGATTGAAGGATGGAAGCCGATTGCAAAGGATGCGAGAGCTGGAAAGCGTGGAAATGACCGTGAGGGTCCCGCATATATATAGCCGGGTGAAAAGTAAAAGTGGCGGGAATTGAATTCGAGGTGACACCTGCCATTAAAACGCACTAAGATTTTTTACGGCGCAATTAAAACAAGCGGTTACTAGAACAGTTCTTCAGCTGATAAGGGAGAAGCCGATGAGGAAGCAGCCGATGGATTTTTGAAAGAACAAGTTTCTTCCAAAAATGGGGGGCATATGTTTGCACCAGTTTTTGGAAACTACGAGAAGAATCGACAGAAAAAAAACATGAGTTTGGATACGACACGGAACGCGTCGAAAGATTTGGATAATATATGAATAATATTTGGAAACAGAGTCCAAATAGGAAACTACGAAGCCGATTCGGATTGCATCGTCGTGTTGGACCAGGACTCGGATCGGCCAGTGGGTATATAAGGCGCGCCAGGGCTGCTCGAAGGGGACAACAACCACAATCACATCTGCCAGTTTTGTTTTAACTTTTAGTCCTTTAGTTATGTAATCTTTCCTCTGTAAGTCGACATTGATCAAATAAAGTTGCGAATCGCCGATTGTTTGGTCATCATCGATTTCTTCAGGTTCGATTTGTTCTGTCTTGCTGCGCATCGCCTTTTCAGAATCGATCTGCCTTTTACCCTCGGATTAGTCTTAATCGACTAAGTCTAGTTACCCTTCTAATCGGCTTTCTGGCCGATGTTTGTTTTAGCCGATTCGCATCTAGGATCGGCTTGATTGAATTTCACATTATCCTCCTTATCGATTGCAGGGTCAAATCGATTGCACGCCTCTCACACTTGAACCCTATTTATTGCGGTGTGTTGTAGGCTAGAAACCCTCTTCACGCTTTTTTCTTGCGTCAACACATTTTCAATTTTTTTTAATTAGACCGGCTTATCGAGCAGATTTTGATCTTGAACCGTAACGGAAGTTGAAAATCGCGGTTTTGTCGGTTTTCAAACCCTGCGTGAATGATTGGTTCATGCCGAAGACATAGGGAGAATGGGGTAGGTGGAGAGATAGGAGAGTAGATAGACACGTGCTTGACTAAGAATTATTTTTGGATTGTCTTGCCTTTTTCATGTGCACCAATCTCAAAGCAAAATGTATGACATGGATAGTGCATTTGCATCCATGTAAATGTGGTTTGGCATTTCCGCTGGCAAATGGCGAGTCGTAATGCGCCACACAACCGGCTGATGGTGATTCTAGCACAAACCCGGACGCTGATCCAGCGATTTGGTGGACTAATTCTTGATCTGCTTTTCCTCTTCTTGTAAAGGAAGATTACGGAGAGAAAAGTCCGAGTTACCACGTCGATCGATTGGGCTAAAGACCGCGGATGGCGCCGTCTTTGTCTCAACAAATAATGCATAAAGTCATGTTCGTCTTTGTCTCTACTGCGACATTGGCTTCCCCAATTGCTCCTATTTTTTTCTTATTTTTCTCTTGAAGTTTCTTAACAAGAGACTAAATTGAAAAATGTAAATCGTATATATGCGCTTTTGATTTTTGTTTTTGTTGCAATTTATTGAGAAAAATGTGGGCAATTTCTTAGTTTGCAGATTCTTGAAGATGAAATCCAAACGCTCGTCTGATTTCTTGAATACAAATCTGTTTGTTGATTTCTAATCCAAAAATCTTGGTTCGTGAAATCCAAAATGTTATTTTTGTTCAATTTCTTGAATCCGAAAATCCTGGTTCTTGAAATGCCGGATGTAATTGATCGTTTGATTTCGTGAATCCAGATCGTGCAAGAGAGAAGGTAAATGATTGGTTCATGGCTTCATGCCGAAGACGATGGGGAGAATGAGAGTAGGTGGAGAGTGATAGGAGAGTAGATAGACACGTGTTTGACTAAGAATTATTTTTGGACTGAATTGCCTTTTTCATGTGCACCAATCTCAAAGCAAAATGTATGGCATGGATAGTGCATGTGCATCCATGTAAATGTCGTTTGGCATTTCCGCTGGCAAATGGCGAGTCGTAATGCGCCACACAACCGGCTGATGGTGATGCTAGCACAAACCCGGACGCCGATCCAGCGATTTGGTGGGCTAATTCTCGATCAGCTTTTCCTCTGCTTGTAAAGGAAGATTACGGAGAGAAAAGTCCGATTTAACACGTCGGTCGATCGGGCTAGCGACCGCGGACCGCCTAGTAGCTAGTCGTCGAACTGGGATGGCGCCGTCGCCGCGAAGTCGCAGGCACGTGCCGCACGTCATTCGCCGGCGGTGGCAAAGGCGTTTTGTCATGACTCACAGGCGCAACCACAAACGGTTCACGTAAGCGCAGACAGAGTTCGCCTTCCGACTATATATGAACGACGACGGCAGCAGCTACTATACGATATAGAATAATAGAGCAACCCTCCAATCCACCACTGAAGATTGGAGGAGGAAAAGAGTGGTGGGGTACAAGTACTCAAGTAGAGAGGGAAGTGGAGGCGGCGGGTTAAGGGCGAGTCGAGATGGCGGCGGCGGTGGCGGGGAGCAACGTGGAGTTCATCCGCGCACGCAGCGACAAGCGGGAGTACCGCCGGGTGGTGCTCCCCAACGCGCTCGAGTGCCTCCTCATCAGCGACGCCGTCACCGATAAGGTCCGTCTCGATCGCGCCCCCCCAGTCGCTCGCCGCGGAAGCATGGAATGCTCGCGGATTGGTCAACGAGTGATTCGGTGGTGATTCCCTCTCTGCCTCTCGCTGTGCGCAGGCGGCGGCGTGTATGGAGGTCGGCGTGGGCTCGTTCAGCGATCCGGACGGGCTCGAGGGCCTCGCGCACTTCCTCGGTGAGTTCAGTTCCCTCATCTCCACCCTCCGCGCCATCGGCTTCGCTGCGTTGGCGGTGATCTAACCACCGGATTCGTGGAGTGAGGCTTCGGGCTAGGCAGTGGTTGGGTTGGGTGGGGATTGTTCGTTGGGAACTTGGGATGCCTGGCCCCAGCGCGGTGCTCTTGCTCCGCGATTTGCTTTCACGGACCTCTCCAGTCTCCCCCCGGTGCTGGTAGTCAATGGATTTTTCCTATAAAAGTCGAACAAGTCAGTGGTTGGTTGAGGTGTCACTGGGCGTGTCTTGACCGTCGGACCACACCATCGATGGTTCAGATTAAGGGTCTTATCAGAAGGGGAATTGTGGTCTGCTTCTTCTCAGCGTCCATGTCTGATCGTACGGTCTGCACATGCACGGCCTTCGTCTGTAGCAGAATCGTTTCCTTTACTTGGTGACGGCCGCTATGCATATTCTGTAGCAATCGCCCTCATCGTTGCTTTTCTTAAATGTGTCTGTAGTGTCTAGCGAAAAATCCTACGATGCTACTTTATGCATTATTTGTTGGGCAAATTATTGCTACTCGGTGACAAAGTTTAATACAGTAGTATAAGTTTTTATGAGCGATCGAAGAATTTCATGGTAGACACGGACGCATGGTTTAGTCGGGCGGGCCAGAGTACAAGATGGGAGCGTGTCGTTCTCCAAATAATTTAGCCTGCTCTGCTTGACTGCTCTACACAGGGTTCGCAATATCGTCGATAATCACTCGAATACCGCAATTATCGACCATATCGAGCTGATTCGGTATCCAATACCACTCGGTAAACCAGTTAAATTTAAAAAATAAAAAAAATCAAAAATTTAAAAAAATTTATGCAACGTAAATACCGCAATAATCGTTGAATATCACTTGATTTTCGATGAATATTGAGCGAAAATCGCTTAGAAAATCGATCGACGAAAAAGGGTCAATTATCGAGGCATATCGAATGATTATCGGTGAAAATCGATTTTTTACAAAATTTACTTCAAAAAATTTTATTCCGAAACCCTTCAATTTTTGACAATTTTCGACCGATTATTGATGAAAATCAGTACCGGCTGAGGGACGATTTTTAAGGTCAAATCGATAATGTAAACCCTGGCTACACGTTGCTGCCTGTTCTTGTCAGCTTGCTAGACAGTGTATTTAAGGGTTAGCACAATCACAAAAATGTTTACACTTTCGGTCTGTGAGCCGAACCGATATGTGCTGATTTTGTCTGGCGGGTGAATTCCATTGACAAGTGGTAACAACTAACAACACAAGATAAAGGAGTAGTACTGAGCTACACATGCGGGACTGTACCAATTTACGGCAAGTACTGAGCTACACTTCCGGGACTGTACCAATTCATTGCAAGCACTGAGCTACACTTGCGGCACTGTATCGATTTTTTGCATATGTTTATGCAAAGGGATATTGCTGACAAAACCACACAAAATTAAATTGATAGTCTACTCTAGACTAGAGTGGCATCGTTTTCTTTGCATGTTTGTTACTCTTTTAATGGAAAAATGTTTGATGAGTATACAAAGCAACCTATTGGGATGGAGGAAACGATCAGCATGATGACTGTTGGTCGCATCAAATCAAATTCATTTCCACTTGAGCATTTTCTCTGTTTCTTTCTTGCCTTGATTTATTACCATGGACTTGCTTGCAGAGCATATGCTATTTTATGCCAGCGAGAAATACCCTGAAGAAGATGATTATACAAAATATATCACAGAGGTACCTTCTACTAATCAACTCCAAGAAAACATTCAACCTCATTTCGCTTCATTATATGTTTGCTTGCAAGTATTACTCACACTTCGAAATGTAATATGCTGATGAGAAAGAAAAATGGAATTTGTTAGGCTATGATAGGTGGGCACCTTATGACTGATTTATGTGATTTTATGCAAGGAAATCTAAACTTGTACGTAACATAGCCAGGCCTACTCCATTGATTGCAGAGCGCAGGCCAAATACTACCTATATTACGCCCCACGGGGTTCCGGCCTAAGGTCCAATCTTAACGCTCTCAAACCAAATACACCAAGCACTGAAGCCAAAATACATGCTCGCCAATGTACTATGTTTCTGTGATAACGTATTACATGCAGGAAAAATTCTGTAGAGAAAAGCAGCACTAATATTCCGACTAGCAACAACTCTGCGATCCTATCATGTCATAAGTTGGTAAAGAGGTCCACACCTTGTACTATTTCCTGTCTCTAGGACCCTGTTAATATGGAACATTTTAAATACTCTTTTTAATGCTTGGAATTTACATTCAGTGTACTTGGATTACATTTTTGAGTATTTGGTATGATGTGAAAAATATCAGCACGGTGGCTCCTGCAATGCCTATACATGCTCTGAGACGACGAATTTCTTTTTTGATGTTAACGTGGACAATTTCGAAGAAGCCTTAGATAGGTAAGCCTCTTCAATATATGTATCTTTTCAGTTAATACACGTTTATGGAATAAGCAAATTTGCTTGGTTCTTTATTTGAATAAAATAATAATGGGTAGTTTCTGTTGCGCAGATTTGCACAGTTCTTTATTAAGCCGCTGATGTCGCAGGACGCTGTTCTTAGAGAGATAAAGGCTGTTAATTCTGGTGAGCAGTTACCCCTTCGTTTCAGCTTCTACGTAGCTTCTATTTAAAAAAAGCAGATTGTCTACCGAACGGGAGTATTTTGGATAGCTTCTCCCACAATCGGAAGCTGCTCTCTACATAGAATCAGAATCCGACTGAAACCGGATTCTCGCTGATTCTTGCTGGCCTGGTTTGAAACCTAAAATCGCAGTTAGCTAGGCCCGATTCTCCCACAATCAGAAATAGCTTCTCTTATAATCTAGAATCCATAATCCATAAGCTGAAACGAAGGGAGGTCATAGTTTATACATGATGGTGCTGTTTGCATCTAACATGACATATGTTTCTGTGCTCTCCCAAACAAAAACAAGAGTACACCTGAAAGCAACTATGCCTATGTGGGTGGTGAAGGTTGCACCAGTTTCAGCTTACCCCAATCACTTTATAATTTGCAATTGTTTTATTTGGTGTAGTGAGAAGCACACTCTGGCTAACATTGCCTTTTGTTGTCCTCAGAACACAAGAAAAATTTGTTGTCTGACGGCTGGAGAATGGATCAGGTACTCAAAGTTTCTACTTTTGTTAGATACATGAGATATTCTTTCGTGCGAACATCCAACGGCAAAACAGAGCAGAAAAGGCCGCCGTGCTGTGATCTCCGGTCGAGCTCGAGCTAGGCGCGCTAGCTTTCTTTCCTTCCTTCCGCGTTCTCATCTCCGTCCAAACAAGAAACAGCGTTATCATTCATCAGATTACAGCAGTGAATAATCGCTATACTTAGCTAAGTGGTGAGAATTAGGACAAAACTATTGTCCAAAACTCCTATTCCGAGGCTTGTCGACCTCCCCTCTTCCCGCCCAGAGGCGGCGGGAGGACACCACCAAGAAGCTCCCGAGCCCCCTACTTCCACTGCGCCCCTCCTTTTCCCCCACCCTCTCTCTCTCTCTCTCTCTCTCTCTCTCTCTCTCTCCAAGTTCCAGATCCGTTTTTATCTTCTCAGATCCGTTTTTCTGGTGCTCGAGCTGGCGCCGGCGCCGGCGCCAGAGCCGGGGATTGTCTCTCTGCACCTCAGAGCCTCTTCTCTCCCCGTTCTCCGACGCCGTTTCTTGCCGTCGTACCTCCCCGTGGAGGGCTCCCTCTCCGGCTGCTGCTTTCTTTGGTGGCTGGGGCGGTGAGTGCGGAGAGAGTGTTAGGGCCCAAGGATGAACTCGGAAACCCAACAGGAAAAATTCAAGAAATCACAAAAATGGAAAGACAAGAGCAAGTAGATTCGATGGATTCCCTCAGCTCAGTACACCGTCACTGCTTATATAGCTGTCGCAACAGAGTTATAGCCACAAAAATAACAGAGCTCCCTTATTCACATAAGGCCCTCTGAGAGCTCCCTGACCACCGGATTGAACTAATCCAAAGAGTATCCTGCAATCTCCACCGTCCGTTAACTGAAATAAACTCTGCTTTGTATTCAGATTCAGACTCCAGGGACCTGACAAGTGCCCTTCCCTTAAGATCCTTGTCCGCGAGGATTAAAATGTGGAAAAATTTTGGAAGAAATCAGCATCTTCCCATGTAGCAGCTTCAAAGGTAAATTGACCTATTGAATCTTCCACTGAACCACAGGTTCATTGTTTCTCGGTATCACTATCCTTTCCAAGATAGCTTCTGGTTCAGTCAAAATGTTCCTTTCAACATCCACCAAAGGCAAATCCTTGCATGGAATCACCTTAAGCCTAATGTGTTTTTTAACTGGCTCACATCCCATACAGGGTGGATTTGATAACCTTCTGGCAACAATAGTTTGTAGGCTGCTTTGCTCATCTTCTCAAGAATTTTGAATGGTCCATCATATTTCTAGTGCAGTTTCAAGCTTCTGTGCAATCCCAGTGCATTGTGTCAGTATGGTTGCACTTTGAGATAAGCCATTCCCCAACTTCAAAGCTTCTCCCAGTTCTGTTTTTATCAGCAAAGTGCATCATTCTAGAGCTGGCCTTCTCCAAATTAGCCTTAATGGCCTCAAATGCAACATGTCTGCCTTGCAACACATTTCTAGCCTCCTTAATTGTTGAATTTGGTAACAGATTTTCAGTTACCAGTGGTGGTTTCATACCATATAAAGCTTGGAATGAAGTCAATTTCAAATATGTGTGAAAGGATGTGTTGTACCACCATTCAACTTGTGAAAGCCAAGAATGCCACCTCTTTAGACTAGCAAAAGCCATACACCTTAAATAATTCTCAAGGCGCTAACTGACTCTCTCTGTTTGTCGATGGTAGGCACTACTAAGCTTTAATTTCTCTCTCATAGCTTTGAAAAGTTCTTGTCACAATGTGCTAGTGAAGTTCCTATCCCTATCTGAAATTATTACCACAGGAAGGCCTTGCAGTTTGTAAATATTCTCTAAGAAAAGGTCTGTTACGGTTTGTACTATATAAGGGTGTCTCATAGAAATGAGATGAGCATATTTTGTAAACTTTCCATCACCACCATTACTACATCCTTCTCTAATTTAGGTATTCCTTCTACAAAATGTAAAGTAATGTGGGTCCAAGACATTTCTAGAATTGGAAGAGGTAGCAATCCTAGGTAGGGTTGATTCTTGGATTTGTTTTTCTGGCACACGACACATCTCTTCACATACTCAACCACCATAGCTATCATACCAGCCTAGTAAAACAACAATTTTGTCCTTTGATAAGTATCTCTCTCTCTCTCTTGAATATCCCATACGGGTTGAGCCATGAAATGAGTCCAATAGTTATTTCTTGAGATTAAAACTTGTATGCACATAAATTCTTCCCTTATATTTTAGTATTCTACCGTTTAAGGTATATGGTGGAGCACTAGCTTCATCTATTCTTAACTTAGCCTCCAGTTCTCTCCATTTTTCATCTCCATGGTAGCTCTGAACTACTTCAGAAATCCACTAAGGTATAGCCAGAGAAATAGCCATTGTGTGCTCAGGGTAAGAAGCTTTGGAAAGGGCATTAGCTGCTTTGTTCTCTCTGCCCTTTTTATATTCAACCTTGTAGTTAAAGCCCATCAGCTTAATCAATAATTTATACTGAATTCTATCAATCAACCTCTGGTCAGTGATGTATCTGAGACTTTGTTGATATGTCTTTATAATTAGTGTTGAACCAATCAAATAATGCTACCACTTTTTTAATGCTTCTAATATAGCCAAAATCTCCTTATCATATATTGACACTGCCATAGCCTTAGGGCTAACAGACTTGCTCATGTAAGAAATAGGTCTGCCATTCTGCATCAGCACAACTCCTAGTACACTCTCACTAGCATCAGTCTCAAGAACAAATGATTTTGTAAAATCAGGAAGTGCTAATACCGGGGCTTTGATAAGAGCCTCCTTGATTTTTAAGAAGGATGCATGCTGCTCCGCCCCCCATTGAAATGCATTTTTCTTGGGAGAGTTGAATAAAGGTCTGTAAATAATTCCAAAGTTCTGAATGAATCTCCTATAATACTCAACCAACCCTAGGAACCCTCTCAATTGAGTTATATTTTCAGGTTTAGGCCACTCTTACACTGCAGTAATCTTTTTTGAGTTAGTTGCCACCCTTTGATCACTTATAACAAGGCCCAAATACTCCACCTGTGACTGCCCAAATACACACCTAGCATATAATTTGTTTCTTCTCAAGATTTCGAGCACCTGTTTTAACTGCCCTTTATGCTCTTCCAATGTGCGGTTGTAAATTAATATATTATAAAAACACCAGCACAAACTTCCTCAAAAACCCTGCCAAGATCTCATTCATCAATGCCTGAAATGTTGCAGGAGTATTTGTCAGCCCAAATGGCATAACAATAAATTCATAATGCCCTGTATGAGTACGAAATATTGTTTTGGCTATGTCAGCTAGGCTCATTCTGATTTGATGATATCCTGATGTCAAATCTATCTTGGAGAAGTATTTAGCCCTATGTAATCTATCCAAAAGATCTTCAATCACAGGAATAGGGTAGATATTCTTCACCGTGTTAGCATTGAGTTGCCTATAATCAATGCATAATCTTCAAGTGCCATATTTTTTCTTCACAACTATAGCAGGAGAAGCATAAGGACTAACACTTGGTCTTATGGTTTGGGACAGTAGTAGATTTTCTATAAGTTCCTCAATTGCATCTTTTTTATAATGTGGTAATCTATAAGTTCTAATATTAATCGGTTTAGCATCTTGTACTAAAGGAATACTGTGGTCACAAACTCTAACCGGGGGAAGTTCAGAGTTCAGTAGCTTCATTAAAGACTTCAGAGAACTGTTGTAAAACTTTTTCAGTTTTGGCTGAATGCTCTTGTAGATCCTTGTCATTGGTAAGAATGGCCTTAGCATATATAACAGCCCCCATAACCCCCTTCTCCATCCATTTCTTCAACTTCTGATCATTAATAACACAATTACCCTTAGGGTATGTCTCATTGAACTTGACAATCCTCTGCCCATCCTTGCAAATGATAAATTCCCTTGTTTTCATGTTCAAGCTCACTGGGCTATGCAGGTATATCCAATCAGCCCCAAGAATTGCATCATAACCCTTAAGTGGTAATACTCTAAAATATGAAAGAAATTGCTCACTGTGAATAGTGTATTGACAAGGCATGCACTTGGAATTGCACTTTAATTTCATCCCATTAGCCACTGCTACTTGTTCTATTCGCTGATTGTTGGTTCTGCAGTTAGTCTTTACTACCAACGCTGGGGTTATAAATGTGGCAGTGTGGCCACTGTTCACTAATGCTATAGCACTCACCTTCCCAATATACATTTTCAGAGTAAATGTAGTAGTTCTAGAACTAGTTGCTACCACGATATGTTGTAGGATCAAGGATACCTGACTAGAGGGGGTGAATAGGAGATTTTTAAAATTCTTTAGCTCTAATTGTAATAAATAAATAATATAAGCAAGAATTATGATTTTGACAATTAAAGCCTAAAATCTCTAGGATCACTAAATGTACCGATAATCTAAGTCTAAGATAGGTTACTCTCCTAAGTACAAGATCAACATGCTAAACAAGCTAGGAAAGTAAATTGCACACTTGGATACAAGAAATCAAACCACAAGAGAGAATGGACATGAAATTTATCCCGTGGTTTCGGAGACTTACCGGTCTCCCCTAATCCACGTTGAGGTAGCTTGATCACTTCAAGTTGGCTCATTCCCACAATTGAGCCTCCCTCGATCACTTTGGTAGTTCTTCCCCACTCCGGATAGGCGAACTCCGGTCTTCACAAATTTGTTGGGGCTTCTCACTACCTCTGTTGAGAAACTCACCGCACACAATGCCTCCAAGCTATCTAGGAGGCGACAACCTCCAAGACAAGTCTTGACGCTTGCTTGAGGTCGAATCTAAAAACTCAACACTAAATGTAACACTTGAATTGCTCCTAACCCTCTCAAAATGAGAATTTAATACACACAAGTAAGTTGGAGATTTGCTAGAGCTCAAATATGATCAATGAGGTCCTTGCTAGAGCTCAACTGTGATCAATGAGGTCCAAGAGTTACTCTAGAATGCAGATGTGGGGGTATTTATAGCCCCCACCAACATTTCTGCATCATGGGGAAATCTTAGAAAAATTCAACAATCCCAAAGCTTACCATCCATGTAGGGCCTAGAGCACTGTGCCCAACCCCAATGATCACCAGGCATTAATTAGGTGTCGCGCCCATTGCCACTAAGGGTCGATGTCGCCCTAACTAGGACCAAGAGTATCGGCCCTTTTATTTTTGCTCAACCGAAAATGCATGTTCAGAAAAATGGACCAGACTTTGAGGCCAAGCATACTGGCCACTGCAGAGCACCAGCCACCATAGTCTGTAGCACCGACCAAAGAAGACAAACCGAGATGCCTCTCTCAGAATTTTAGATCGGTTTAGCTGCTACTGCTCAACCGTAGCACTATGCCACCACTGTGGTAGCATCGAACCCCGTATTTCAGCCAAAGCCCTTCTCGATTATTTTCACATCGAGCCTATGGTCAAAAGCACGCCCGCCAATAGCACTATGCTAGCATGGCCTGTAGCACTGCCCACTCAAAATTTTATGAATTTTCAATTTTGACTCACAACAAAGTTTTATAAATGCAAGTGAGCATGGTTTTGAGCCTTTGAACTTTGATCAACTTCAAATTACTAGTCAAGATCTCTCTTAATAGTACGGCACCTATTCTAGCAACCCGATTTTTCTCCAAAACTCTGAGATCGCAAAAGCTATGAAAAGGTCCTTAATTTTATACCTTGGTTATTGTAGAGAGAGAGTAGGAAATGAGAGAAGACCCCACACAACAGATGGGGGAGTAGTCTCATATATATAGCCCAATAGGGCTTGGAGTACAAGAAAGCTAAGACTAAGTCAATAAAGACTATACAGACTATACATTATCTAACACCCGCCCGCAGTCGCAGCGGGAGGAGAACGGACGCAAAGACTGGACCTAAAATCTGAAAATAAGAGTACAGGTAAGCCTTTGGTCATGATATCCGCAAGCTGATGCGAGGAGGGAACGTGAAGCACGCGGACTTGCCCCAGCGCGACCTTCTCGCGAACGGCGAATGTCGATCTCGGCGTGCTTCGGCGATTTATGATGGACCGGATTGGCAATATGTAGGCGGCATCGACGTTGTCGCAATAGACGCATACCGCGGAAGGAAGCGAGATGTGAAGTTCCTGAAGAAGTTGCCGTAGCCAGCAACACTCGGCAACGGCATGAGCAACGGACGGTACTTCGCCAAAGATCGAGCGGAGACGGCCGGTCGGCGCTCAAGACCAAGACACCAGATTGTCGCCGAGGTAGACGCAGAGTCGGAGGTGGAGCACCGAGAGTCGGATACTTTCGCCAATCCGCATCGTAATATGCGTAAGGGATCGACGGGCTGGTGCCGGCGAAGGCCAACGGAGAGAGTACCTTCACATAACGGAGAATGCGCTGATCAACGCGCGCGAGGCTCACGGGATCATGCATGAAGAGGCACACTCGCCGATCACAGACGCCAAGTCGACGAGTCATTGTGAGGTATCGAGAGCGCCAACAGGCCCAGATTCAGAGGCGCCAAGAACGGTCGCCGCTGGCCGCGAAAAAGCTTGGCATGAGTGTCAACAGAGTCGCCAGGGTGACACTCACCATGCTCACAAGACCGGAGAAGATCACCGATATCGTCAGCCGAGATGTAAAGAGGCCGCCGGCGCGTGACGGAGATGCCGAGAAAGTGATGCAAGGCACCAAGGTCCGTCATGGCGAACTCGGAGTGAAGACGGGCGATGATATGCTGCAGGAGAGTCGGCGAAGAAGCCGTCAGGACAATGTCGTCGACGTACAGAAGCATGTAGGCGATATGATCTCCATCTTTGTAAACAAAGAGGGATGTGTCCGAGGTCGAAGCTGCGAAGCCGAGATGCCGGATGTAGGTGGCAAAACGCTGGTACCATGCGCGAGGGGCCTGCTTCAGACCATAGAGTGACTTCAGAGGTGCGCACATGGTCGAGTGCACGGATCGACAAAGCCCCGAGGTTGCCGGGCAAGAGATGAGCTCGCCAGTGGCCGTGAAGAAAGGCGTTCTTCACATCCAACTGGTGAATGGGCCACGCACGGGAGGCCGCTATGCTGAGGACGACACGGATAGTGGCTTGCTTGACAACCGGACTGAAAGTCTCGTCGTAGTCGACACCGTGCTGCTGGGAGAAGCCGCGGACCACCCAGCGTGCCTTGTGGCGGGCAAGCGAACCGTCAGAGTGGAATTTATGCTTGAAAACCCACTTGCCCGAGACCACATTGGCGCCAGGAGGCCATGGGACAAGGCGCCATGTCGTATTGGCCATCAATGCCTGATACTCATCGTTCATCGCAGCGCGCCAATGGGGATCGGCAATGGCGCTGCGATAGTTGGACGGTACCGGAGAGCCATGTGTTGTGGAAAAAGCCTTCGGGTAAACGGGCGGCTTGAGGGAGCCCGTCTGAGAGCGAGTGACGCGACGAAAGGCGTCCGGGGCAGCCTGTACGGGTGACCGCACAGGGTCGGGTGACGATCAGGCCGGAGAGCCGACGGTAGGACACGCCAGCCGTGAGATCGAGGCGCTGTGGTCAACCGCCGGTGGGCGACGATCAGAGATTTATGCCGAAACGCCCAAAGTGAGGATCTCGGGAGGCTGGTCCAACCGCCGGCAGAAAGCGGTAAGAATAGACGCAGGAGCGCGCGGTAGCCAGAGGCGACTCCGCCGTCGCTTAGAGAGCGCTGCCGCCAACGTCCATGAGGGACGGAGCTACCGCAGGTGGGACGGTTGGAAGGACCGGGTCATCATCAGTAAGAAGAAAATCCAAAGAGCTGGAGGACGTGGGTGAGGAAGCAGCAAAGGGAAAGATATGTTCGGCAAAGACGACGTGACGAGAGATGATGACACGATGAGTGGCGAGGTCGAGGCAACGATAACCTTTGTGAGAGGAGGGATAACCGAGGAAAACACAGGCAGCCGAACGGGGAGCAAGCTTGTTGGTGGCGATGGCGGAGAGATTGGGATAGCACAAGCAACCAAAGACACGAAGATGTTCGAGGTGTGGAGGAGAGCCGTGAAGAAGCTCAAAGGGTATGCGATTGCGGATGGTGGACGATGGGCGCCGGTTAATGAGATAGGTGGCGGTGGCGAGTGCTTCCGCCCAATAGCGGGGTGGCATGGAGGCGTGAAGTAAGAGAGTGCGAACGGAATTGTTGAGTGTGCGAAGAATGCGTTCAGCCTTGCCGTTTTGAGGTGAAGTGTAGGGACAAGAGAGACGGAGCAAGGCACCATGTGAAGCAAGGAAGGAGCTAGTGGCATTGTTGACAAATTCGAACCATTGTCGGCTCAAGACATTTGATGTGAGACTCAATTGAGTGCGAGTGTATTGAAAGAAATTAACAATGAGTTGAAACACCTCGACTTATGCTTTCATTGAAAAGTCCAGAAAAAATGGCTAAAATTATCCAGAAAAACAAGATAGTATAAGCACCCAGATATGCTAGCAACCGGCGAGGTCCATACATCACAGTGAACAAGCTCAAAAGGAGTAGAAGAACTAGAAGAAGAACTAGCAAAGGGCAGCCTAAAATGTTTGCCAAGTTGACAGGAGTGGCATATAGATCTGTCTATGTTATTACATGAAAGAAGTTTGGTTTTCCGCAAAGTATCGAGGACGGCAGGTGCTGGATGACCGAGACGCTGGTGCCACACATCGGAGGAGACTATGAGGCGGGCGGGCGGCGGCAGAGGTGGTGGCGATCGATGGTGTAGAGATCACCGCTACTAGCGCAATAAAAATCTCGTCGGGTCCGCAAATCCTTGACTAAAACCCAAAAGGATCAAACTCGACGAACAACGATTATCACGAATAAATTGACGACAGAGAGAAGATTACTTAACAAGAGAGGGAACAACGAGAACATTGTGGAGGTGAAAATCAGTGTGGGAGGTGGGAAGAAGGGAATGACCCTGAGCAACGACAGGAAGAGAGTTGCCGTTGCCTACCAGGATGGAGGAGTAGGAAGGGGGAATATGGGAGATAAGCATACCATCTGAGGAAGTCATGTGCGAGGTAGCGCCGGTGTCAAGAACCCAGGGGTCGAAACCCCGAGTTGCAGCTTGGAGAGCCGCTACTGCACCGGATCGATCCCAGAAGGAGAGGACGCCGCCAAGGCCGCCGCCAAGTGAGGAGAGGGAGGTCCGGCAAGGCAGGCAGAGCTCATGGACGAGGACCCAGCAGATCCGGGGAGGAGGCGCCAAGGTGGGTGTCAGCCCATGGGTTGAAGCAAACCCAAGGACCGGCAGGACGCGGCCCAGCATGGTGCTGCTGCTGCTGTGCCGCAGGATGTTGGTACTGCTGCTGGCCCTTGCGCCAACGGCCTTTGCGGGTGCAAGCGGGCGCGCGGCCACTGGAGGGTGGCCGGCGAAGAGGGTCAGAGGCATCTTGCCGAGCAAAGGGTCGAGGTGTGGCCGCAGTGCCGAGTAGTGACTGTAGCACCGCCGAGGCGCCGCAAGAAGAAGAAGCTCGAGCATTTTTGACCTCAGGCGCAGGCGGTTCCTTCAGATCAAGATGTTGCGCGCCCGGCAAAGGTCGGCAGGGTTTGGCGCTGGCAATGTCGCCGTAGCAGTGGTGGAGAAGCGGAGTTGAGGCCGCGGAGAAGGTTGAGAACCAGTTGAGCGCTGTCAACCTGGAAACCGACGTCCCGCAGACCATCGGCAAGGACTTTCATCCGCCGGGCAGAGGTCGGAGGCAGAGATCACCCCGAGTCGGCGTGTGGAACTCGTGGACTCGTAGACGGCCTTGGACTCTCACATGTGAAGATGTTGGAGATGGAAGACCAAAGATCATAGGCGGTTTGATCTTCGGCCATGACGAGGTCGAGGACAGCGTCCGCGGTGGAGCCAAAGATCCAGCTGCGAACGCAGCAATCGGCTTGAACCCACGCCGGGTTGGCAGGGAGAGGAGCAGTGCCATCAATGTGCTGCATGAGGCCAAACTTGCCGCACATTGATTTGAAGAACGTAGACCACTTGGTGTAGTTCGGATTCTCCAGTTCCAGAGTGATCGGCACGTGAGCCTTGACGGAGACGGTGGCATAGGGGTTGAGGAAGACAGGAGCGGATATGGCGGCGCCATCGCCGGTGAGACCGCTGAGGGTGGAGTTGGAACTCATGGCCGGCAGGGAAAGGCAGGGGCGATGGCAGGAGGAAGACCGGTGGCTGGAGCGGAAGAAGGTGGAGAGGGCGGCGGCTGGAAGCAGAGGAGGGAGAGGTGGCGTCTGGAAACAGAGGAGGAAAAGGGCGGCGGCTGTAGAAGGGAGCCCTAGAATCCTAGGGTACCCAGGAGGGGTGGCGGCGCCTGGGAGGGAACCCTAGACCAGCATCCGCTCTGATACCATGTAGAGAGAGAGTAGGAAATGAGAGAAGACCCCCACACAACAGATGGGGGAGTAGTCTCATATATATAGCCCAATAGGGCTTGGAGTACAAGAAAGCTAAGACTAAGTCAATAAAGACTATACAGACTATACATTATCTAACAGTTATTTAGCTTAACGTGTTGATCTTCTTTTAGCTTCATTTTCATGCTTAATCACGTGCCATTTCTAGGACCAATCTATTTTTAATAAAGTTAAAGAAAAATATTAGTCCTATAATCACGATTGTCATTAATCACTAAAACCAAAATGAATTAGGGGCCTAGATGCTTGTAATCCCCCCCTTTTTAGTAATTGATGACAACCTCAACATAAATAATGAATTGAAATTGAATTTGAGTATGCAACAAGTAAAATATGTTGTATACTCAAGGATTTAGCTTTAATGGCATTTTGCTTCTTGAAGTGAAAGATAATGAATTTTGGAGCAAAACACTATTAAAGCCGCAATATTTAATTGAAAACTCCTCCTAAAGATGTGCATATGGAGAAAGAGATGAAATTTGGACACTTTGAGAATTTTGAAATTTTGACAGAGTTTTCCCTTAAATATTAAATCTAAGGATATCAATATGATAATGAGAAATATAGCAATACAAGTAAAGCATGAAAATCCAATGAGACAATATAAACCATAGATAAAGATTTAACAATAAGCATAAATAACCATAAACACCATTCAACATAAACATAAACATCCAAACACATCCAAAACACATAAACGTGAGGTTCATTAGCTTACATAACCATACATAAACTCTAGAGCTTCAATTCTTCAAGCTTGCTTGCTCCATCTTGCATCACTTCTCCCCTTTTAGCTGTTAAGGAGGTGAGAATGCAGCTCACTATTCGTTATGGGCCCAATGGACTAGAAATACAAGAACCAGGGTAAAAGGAAATAGGCAAATAAGCCCCTATACAAATGGCTAATCTAACACCCCCTCAAACTCATGGTGGGTCTACAACACTGAGTTTGGAGAGATGGAAACAATGTTGTGCTTTAGTCTGTGCCTTGGTGAAGAAGTCGGCAAGCTAAAGCGACGAAGGCACATGACGAAGAGCAACCACCTGATCTTGCACCTGGGAGTGAACGTAGTGAGCATCGATGCCGATGTGTTTGGTGAGCTCATGCTTCACCGGATCACTAGCAATGCTGATGGCGCTTAGTGTCGCCTGAGCAGACGGTCGCCGAGTAGAAACAATACACCTGTGTCGCCAAGAAGCCACCGGCCAAGTCACCTCAAGAATAACCGAGGCTGTGGCACAGAGCTCACCTTAGTGCTAGAGCGAGAAACAAGAAGCTCGATGTTTCGCCTTCCAAGAGATCAAGGAAGATCCAAGAAAGACACAGTAGGTCGAGACAGATTTACGATCGGCAGGATCGCTAGCCTGTAGCATCGAGTAGGCCCAAAGTCAGAGACGGCTAGAGCCGGGAAGAACAATGATGGTCACTGTACTACGAAGGTAGCGAAGAACCCAAGGAGCCGACAGTAGTGCACATCAGGGGGAGAGGCCATAACCGACTAAGGATGTGCACAACAGTGAGACATCCAGTGAGTGAAACCGAGGTAGACAGACTCCCAACCGTGTGATGGAGCAAGTGGGATCAGCAAGAGGAACCCCATCGCGGCTTGAAGTTCTCCCGCCTCCTCACACCTAGCAGGAGGTTTGATTGCAGGGGTCTCATCGGGCACTACACCCAGAGGCTCAAGACTCACTGCAACTCATCGCAAGAAGGTCGCCATACCATTCAATAGTGCCGAGGCATCTTCAAAAGGTAGGTACCACTTAGGAGTACCTCCAGGCCAGTGAACAACACTGGGCCAGTGTTCTCGATCTGGTTCAGCCTTGACCCAAATGACTTGAGTGCATGGAGCTCGCTGACTTCAAGTTCCCTATGGCCTCTTCTCGCCATGGCCACCAGCTCTCTCTCAGCTTCAAGTATTTGGTACCTTGATTCCTGAGCTTTTTCCATATGACACCATATCCAACTCACCTTGGTTCCTTGAGGTATCCGGCTACTCCGTGTCCGTTAGGACACCGATGATACACTTCTCTCAGCTTGTTGGATAGGCACACTTCACACATCTTTCTTTTGCATTCCTTCTGCTTTTCTCATGTGCCTCTCTTACTTTGCGCTTGATCTCGCCGCCGCCCGACCTTGGTTTTTGTATTACTCTAGAAGTTGACTCGCTTATTCCACTTGCAAAGACAAGGAGCCTCCATCTCTACCGCAGATCCACGCCTCTGGCCCTCGCCGCCTCCACCACCGCCGTCACGGCCATTCCAGGCGCTCACGGCTTGGTCTGTCGATGTCGATCGCCAAGACTCGCGCTTAAGCCGCCTCAGCCTCACCGTGCCACTTGAACTTCGGCTTCCCATATGCGCTAAGCCGCCTTCGACTCCGCCTGCGCCAAGCCGCCTCCAGCTCCACCTGCACCTAGACTTTCACCTGCGCCACCTAGACTTCCACCTCCGGGCTGCACGGCACCTTCGCCTTCTCCTCGGCGGCCGCTGTCCTCCTTCCGACCAGAGCGGTTGTTGCTCCTCCTCCGTGATCGCACCTCCTCGCGCTCGATACCATGTTAGAGTGGTGAGAATACAGCCATGCATTGCTAATGGGCCCAATGGACTAGAAATACATGTACCAAGGAAAAGGGAAATAGGCAAATAAGCCCCTATACATATAGCTAATCTAACAAAGAGGATCATTGGTAGCTCATCATTTAGTGGGGAGAACTCGGTAAAACTGGAGGGTTCATTTTGTTTTCTATATTTCAAAACATTATTATGCAATGTTGTGCTTATATGCAAAATTAATGTGAAGTTCCTAACAACTGTTTCTCAAAAATTAGACCCAAAAAATTTATGTCACCAATGGTAATCGGCTATCACCAAAGTCACGAAGACGGTGGTGGAGGCTCAAAGGGATGCCTCACGGGTGTTTAAAGAGAGGATGATCGTGGAAGGGGTGTAGAATGTAGGAGAAGACGCTAATAATACGTGGACGAAGATGGTATGCATTAGGAAGTTGACTGCAGAGGTGTACGGAGTGACCTAAGGGACTACATACAAAACTAAAGGCATTTAGTGGTGAAACAAGGAAGCACAAAAGGCTATCAAGGAGAAGAAGGCATGCTACAAGCATATGCAGCATTATAGGAGCGACAACAACGTATAGAAGTACAAAGCAGCCAAAAAGAATGCAAAGAAAGCGGTGAGGCACGAGGCAAGGCTTATGAAGATCTTTGTTAGAAGCTAAGTACAAAGGAAGGTGAGGGCATCTACAAGATGGCTAAACTTCGAGAAAGGAAGATGAGAGATTTCAACTAAGTTAAATGCATCAAAGGTGACACTAATAGACTTATGGTGAAAGATGACGAGATCAAGAATAAGTGGAGAGACTACTTCGACAATTTGTACAATGGAAATAATGGGGATAGTATGATTGTATTGGATGATGCTATTGACGACACCAATAGGCGTTCGCTCAAGAATTCAAGAGTCTCAAGTAAGACAAGCCTTAAAAAAGATGAAAGTGTTAGACAGTATCCTATTTATCTTATATAGAGATTGCTAGCATCCTAGATTGCCTTGTATAGAGATTGCTAGTATCCTGTATTGCCTTGTATTGATATTGCCTTATATAGGCTTTCCTTTTGTACCCTCATGTACATGTATAAATTCTAGCCTATGGCCTCATAATGAATACAAGTGCTATTCATAAAATAGTATCAGAGCAAAGAGGTCTTGAGTTCAAGACCCAGTTGGTGCGATTTTAAAAAAATAATTGCAGCCTACTTCTATTCTAAATCTTAGACCTGAGAGCATACTCGTGAGCGGGAGTATTGAAGTATAAGTGAATTGTCCATCTTTACTCATCATCTTAAATATTTGGGTGAACTAGCTGGTACATGCAACTTAATATGGTATCAGAGCAAGGTTTCTAAGGTTTTTCACCGGCGTTGCACTTGCACCCTCCCAACCACCTTTCTTCTCCGACCAATACTTCACTCTTGTGGTTTTTTCTGCCGCCTCCAGTCGCTTACTTTCCACCATATGCCACCTCCTTCCACCGAGAGCCTCTCGATCAGAGTTGCTGCCTTGACCTCCGCTTAGTCGTCTCTGCCTCATCCTCTCGCCTGGCCATACCGGCATCGCCCACACCTTGCGCTGGTCGATTTCGCCCGAGTTCCCAACCGACCACCTCTGCTTTCGGTCTTCACCGTTGTTCACTCACGACCGCCCCACCCTACGCCACTCCGATCGCCACCGCTTTGGTCGACGAGATTGATGAAGATGTGAGCCACATGATACGAGCGGGTGGGTGAAATGGCGCCAAGCATCCGTATGTTATGTGATAGAAAAGTTTCCCAAAAATTAAAGGCTAACTTATAGGATGATAATCAAACATGCGATGTTGTATAGAGCATGTTCAAAAATTAGTGTAGCGTAGATGCAGATGCTACGATGGATTTGTGGTCATACAAGGTAGGATTGAATCCACAATGATGATATACGTGATAGGGTTGGGATAGCACCAACTGAAGAAAAGCTTGTGCAACATTGTTTGAGATGATTTGGGCATCTCAAACGAAGGCCACCTGAGGCACCATTGCATAGTGGAATTTTAATTGCCTCGCAAACATAAGAAGAGGTAGAGGTCGCACCGAGAGTGACGTGGGAAGAAGCGATTAAAAGAGACTTAAGGATTGGAATGCATCCAATAGTTGGCATTGGATAGGAGTGTATGGAAGTTAGTGGTCCATGTACCGTAACCATGATCTAAAATCAAAGGTTTAGGATTTTATTGACTTTGATTGGGTTTCTCGTCACAGTTCGGTAACCACTTTACTCGTCAGAATCCGAACCGCATAAGTAAACTGTTAAAGGGTCAAGTTATATTACTTGCTAGAGTTTGAGTTGGATTGTATTAGAATCGAGTTTGAGTTGATTGTAATTGGAATCCTAATAGATTCCTATAGTGTAGCATTGGCTATATATAAAGCCACCAAATAAGCAATAGAAAGCAAGCAGATTTACTGCTGCCTTCCGCCTAAAACCATCGCTCTTCGATCTTCTAGCGGCAACGGCCGAGTCGCCGCCTCGTCTCTTGGCGCCAAGGGGGTCACGGACGAGGTCGACGACGCAAGTTTGCACCGCTATTTCTCCGCAATGCGCCATAACATCTTGGTATCAGAGCCACTCGCCGCAGACGCCATGGCCAACGGCGAAGGTGAAAATCTCAAGACCACACGATCAAGACGATGCTCGTAACGCCCTCAACAAACTCAAGAGATATCAATGGTTCAAGATACTATTCTCAGGCCATCACCACCGTGAATACAAGACTAGATCGGCATGATTCTCGAATTTCCAAATTCGACGACATCATCGCCGCAAAGAACAGGAAGATTCCATGGAAAACATTCGCCAACAAAACGCCAGGATCCCACCCACGCCGCAGACCGCCGCAAGGAGCCTAGCTACTCGTCCACAATTCCCGGGGGGTTCCCAATCCTGCGCCCTGGTAGCGGTGGCGGTACTGGTGGATGCGGCCGTCTCATTGACAACAGCGGCGCCGGGCGTGGCATCCCAGTTCCGGAAGGACGGCCGCCGAAACCCCACCGCTGGGAATTCCCCATATATGAAGGAGGAGATGACCCGATCCATCGGTCGAACACGCGGCGAAGCTCTCTTCAAAGGGCAGTATACCCTAGAGCAAGAGAAGGTTCGCACGGCAGCATATCATCTCCGAGGCGAGGCGCAACAGTGGTACGTTCTTCAGGAAGAAGAATCAGGCGAACCAACCTGGACGCAGTTCAAGGAGCATCTCAACCTACGATTCGGGCCTCCGACGCGTCGCAATCATCTGTTGGAGCTGAAACAACTTCAACAAACTGGTACGGTGGCCCAATACCAGAAAGAATTTGAATCTCTACTTCCACGCGCCAATCTGCGACAGGATCAGAAGATCGATATGTTTGTGGCTGGATTGAAGGAGAAAATCGCCATCGCTATGGGTTTGGCAGCTCGCAGATTCTCGGCGCTATTATGAGTTTGGCTCGCGCCCACGAACGACTCCTGGATTTCGGAGAGACACGAACATCACTGAAACCAAAAACCAAGGGCGCAGGGCGTGTGATCACTACCGCAGTTCGGGGGTCCTCATCAGCTCCTGCCGCCAACAAAGAGGGTGAAACCATGTCAACTGGAGGGCGTTTCATCCGCAAGCTGACCCAGGCACAGATGGAGGAGCGCCGCCTAAAAGGCCTCTGCTATAACTGTGATGACAAATATGCTCCTGGCCATGTTTGCCACCAGCTCTTTCGCCTGGAAGTTGTGCCAGACCCCGATGACCAGGCTGATGATGATCCCGCACCATTGTCTATCTCTCTGGCTCTCACCGATTGAAGCTCATCGCACCATGAGGCTTCCGGCAGGCCTCGAAAATCGGCAATGATGGCATTGGTCGACTCGGGATCCA
Source organism: Guadua angustifolia (assembly GCA_036346375.1). Classification (NCBI taxonomy): domain Eukaryota; kingdom Viridiplantae; phylum Streptophyta; class Magnoliopsida; order Poales; family Poaceae; genus Guadua; species Guadua angustifolia. The sequence goes on along the minus strand of CM070500.1, from coordinate 16,475,696 downwards.
CCCATAACTTCATCGCCGAGGACATTGTGACTCACGAGGGCATCAAGGTGGAGTCTGCTTCTAAATCACTTCGCGTCACAGTAGCCAATGGAGAACGCCTTCAGAGCAGTGGCTTGTGTCGCAGTGTCCCGATACAGATTGGCTCCACTTCCTTTCTCCTGGATTGCTTCGCCTTGCCCATCCCAGGAGTCGACCTAGTGCTCTGTACAATGGCTCCTGACTTTGGGCCCTATCACCTGGGATTTCCAGCACCTGACCATGACATTTTGGCATGGCGACCATCAGGTTACCTTACAGGGCACTACAAATCGTCCCACCACTATGACCGCATGGGCTACCGACACAACCGACCTCCTCGACGCTCTATTGCAGCAATATAAGGAGGTGTTTGAACCACCAACAGATTGCCACCCTCACGGCCTATGACCATCGATTCATCTCCTTGTCGCACGGATGCAAAAGGCTCGCCATACCGATATCCTCACCGCAGAAGATGAATTAGAAACACAAGGTAATCAAATGTCGCGCCAGGCATCATTCGCACAAGACATCAGCTTTCTCCTCACCAATGCTATTGGTTAAAAAGAAGGATAACACATGGCGTTTTTGTGTGGATTATCGTGCCTCAACGATAAAACCATTAAAGATAAATTTCCTATTCCCGTCGTTGAGGAATTATTGATGAACTCAAAGGAGCCCGCTTTTCACTAAAATGGATCTCCGCCCGTACCATCAGTCCGCATGCACCCCGAGGACATCCACAAGATGCCTTTTCGACTCATCATGGCCATTTTGAGTTCTTGGTGTTACCTTTTGGTCTTTCCAACGCCCTACCACATTTCAAGCATTGATGAATGATGTATCGACCTTTTCTCCGCTGCTTTGTGCTAGTCTTCTTCGATGATATTCTTATCTACAAGACATCTTGGGCGGAGCATCTCGCTATATTCGCATGATCCTCCAAGCACTACGCCAAAGACAGCTTTGTTTCTCAAGCGCCCAAGTGCTCTTTTGGTACATCATCGTGGAATACCGGGCCATGTGATTTCGTGGGTCGGCCCGCCATGGACCAACAAAAGTTACAAAGAAGGGTCGAATGGCCGACTCGAGTTCACCGAGCCGCCCGCGCTTCTTGGGATTAGCCGATATTATCGACGCTTTATCGCCAATTTCGTGCCATAGCTGCCCCTTCACTAAGCCGCTTCGCAGGAAGCCTTTTCCGATCAAGAAGCTTGGCCATGCCTTTCGTGCCTCAAACAGTAATCACTTCGCACCGTGTTGCAATGCCAGATTTCAACCGCTCCTTCATCATCGAATGCGACGCTTCCGGGTCGGGTTTTGGTGCTGTTCTTCATCAAGGTGCTGGACCGATTGCCTTTTACAGCCGACCGATTGCAGCACGCCATATTAAGCTCGCAGCTTACGAACGGGAGTTGATCGGTTTAGTCCAAGCAGTAAGACACTGGCGTCCGTACGTATGGGGTCGCCCCTTCCTCATCCGCATCGACCACTACAAATTCAAATTTTTTTTGATCAGCACCACCACCATACTCAAAGATCAATGGGTGAGCAAATTGGTCGGATTTGACTTCACCGTGGAATTCCGGCCGAGTCGCCTAAATACAGTGGCTGATGCACTATCCCGCAGGGACGGGGACCATGCAGATGCGTCTTTATGCATTGACAAGACCATCCTCTCCATGTTTGATGATCTCATACCGTGTTTTACCAACCGAGACAGCATGGACATCTACACTCACCAACATCCAGGAAGGCCGTCTCACTAATCCTTGGTCCATCCGGGATGGACTCATTTTGTACAAGGACCGCATTTTTGTACCAGCTGATTCTTCTTTTGTCGCCACCATTGTCGCGGGCTGTCATCAGGTTGGCCATGAAGGGGTGCAAAAGACCCTTACTCGGGTGAAGGCTGATTTTCACATCCTAGGGATTCGCCGGATTATCCAGGACTTCATCCGAGATTGCAACACTTGCCAGCGCAACAAAACTGACCACCTCCATCCTGGCGGTCTATTGCAACCCCTTGAGATACCACATTCGGTCTGGGTTGACATTGCTATGGATTTCATTGAAGGGCTCCCTAAATCAGGCGGCAAAACAGTCATTTTAACCGTGGTTGACCGTTTTTCGAAGGCCGCCCACTTCATTCCTTTGGCCCATCTCACACAATGCATCGGTGAGCCGAAGTTTTTTTAACAACATTGTGAAACTTCATGGCATACCATCCTCCATTGTCACCGATCGGGATGTGGTCTTTACTAGTGTCTTTTGGAAGGAACTATTTCAATTAGCCGGCGTTCAACTCAACATGTCTTCAGCCTATCATCCGCAGTCCGATGGGCAGTCCGAGGTCACCAACAAAATCATTGCCATGTATTTGAGATGTTTTATCGGTGACCGCGTAAATAAAGGATTCACCGCTACCATGGGCCTAATATTGCTATAACACTTACCAAACATCGTTGAAGACAACACCGCTTCGAGTGGTCTATGGTCACGACCGCCTTCCCTCCGCTCTTATGTTAAAGGTGAGGCACGGCCACCACCGAGAAACACAGATGTCGGCTAGGGATGAATTCTATCGAGGTAAGGATCGACTCTCCAAGCTCAAAGCTAAAGCAATTACCATTACAACCAACACCACCGCAGTCCAGCCCTGTGTTGACGATTGGGTATGGCCAGATCTCTCAATGTCCTACCGCTTTCTTCCGCTGGTATCGCCGGCAAGCTCAAATTTCGCTTCTATGGGCTATACCAGATTGTTGCTCGACGGACGCTTGCTTATCGCCTTCGCCTTCCGCCGAGCGCGATTCATGATGTTTTTCATGTTGGCCTTCTAAGAAGTTTCATGGACTCTCCTCAAGAATTGGCGCCACTTCTCCTATGGCGACGTCTGCGTTTCACAAGTACTCGATCAAGCCACCGCGGGATCGGGTGGTGCGTGGTCTTCGCCAAGTGCTAATCCAAAGGAAGGACTCACCGCCCACAAGCAACTTGGGAGCATGTACACCGGCCCAAAGAATTTATATCCCGATTTCACCTCATGACGAGTTGTTTGTCGAGGAGGGGGGAGATGTCAGGTTCGGTAACCACTTTACTCGTCGTAACCGAACCAGACAAGTAAACGGTTAAAGGGTCGGGTTATATTACTTGCTAGAGTTTGAGTTGGATTGTATTAGAATCAGAGTTTGAGTTGGATTGTAATTGGAATCCTAATAGGATTCCTATGGTGTAGCATTGGGCTATATATAAAGCCACCAAATAAGCAATAGAAAGCAAGCAGCAGATTTACCTGTTGCCTTCCCGTCTAAAACCATCGTTCCTCTCTGATCTTCTAGCGGCAACGGCTGGAGTCGCCGCCTCTGTCCTGCTGGCGCCGCTGCGGGTCACGGACGAGGTCGACGATCAGCAAGCCGGTGCAATCTATTTCCTCCGCAATTGCACCCATAATAGCTTTCATTCCTAGCCTACTCTAACTTGCTTAGGATAAAAAACTTGGTTGTTGTTGTCATTGTCGCTGCAATGATAATCGGTTGGTTGTCACCGCACAAGGAACCCCGGCTGCAACCATAATTTTTTTAGGAAAGGAGCATTTTGTTTAATTGCAGAGCTATCCCTTGCACTACATCATGTGCTTTTTGTTTTGTCACCCAAGCCATAGTCACTCAAGACTATATACTTTTCCCATGATCAATACATTGGGTTTTGTAATAGTCATATGGAATGTGCTCAAGAAACAACTACTCTCAAAGAGTATTTGTATTTCCTTCATTCACTATATAAATCTTTTCTCGAGCTTATGGCTCAAAGAAATGCAAGCTCGTTGTAAAATTATTTCTCTTGCATTAGTGCTTCTCTCTTCATTGAAAATCATCTTCTAGGATTTGTTCTGCAACAATCATCATCATCTTGTTTCTACTCACTAGTACTATTTGTTAGAATCGAGTTGCTTATATACAATGTCAAATTTCTTCAACAATCCATTAGAAAAAATAAAAATAGTGCAAAAACTAACGGAATTATAGATATTTTGCTCCTGCACGCTTAGCAATGATCAAGTAATGAAGTATATTTCATATCAAAGCATGAATGTCGTGGTCACCGTTATTGTCCTCCTATAGCACCCCTAGCCCTCCCGGCAAGAGAAGTAATTGTCCTCCCGAAAGTCCAAATCCTACGGGTAATCCTCACCCCACACCTCGCAGGTGGATCCATAGGATTCACTTTCTAAGCAAATGGGGATTTACAAGAGTGAGTACAGGTACTCAAAGAAGTATTAATAGCAGATGCAATACATGAATTTTTCCCTCATATTCAATTGATGCTCACCTCTCCTCAAATTCAGATTTTTACTGAAATTAGGTTTTTGGTTTTCTTTAAGGGATGCTTATTTTAGTTATGAAAATTGCTACTAACACTTGTATACGAGGTAGACATAGCTTTCGTAGCCTCCAATCCAGGAGACTGGCACGAATTCATGATTTTAACGCTACGCAGGTTTGTACCACTTTACCTATAGTGACTCCATCCTATGAGGCTCCGCATCGTTTATCACTAATCCAAAGGATGATCTCCATCCTCACACTCGAGTCAGGAACACCTACCCCAAGTCGTCCCACCAGACTAGTAGCTAACAGTTGTACTCCGACCATCGGTCAATAGTAACTCTACCCATGGCTTCAAATACAGTGTCATTCCATCACCATACCCCTCTGGGCCTCCCAGCATATCTCAGAAGTATGTACTAGTTATCTACACATACCCAATGTGGAGATCATAATACCTTTATAAAACAACCTTTTCTGACCGATTTCACACACTATGGTTGGTACTGTAATTACGATTCGTTGTCCGAGTATAGTTGTTTGACCTTATATTCTATCCTATGTAGAGGACCCCATCGACAATCATTTACCCCTTCTCATCAGCGCCCTCTACCCACCATATATGTATATGAATACATCACCGGCTCCTTTCATCGGATGAGCCAAATCATCATATCAGTATTTATACCATTGCAACATTGCATTTCCATATCATCATTCCAACCACAATCGATTTAAGGTTCTCTTAAAAGAGAATTTCTATCCATTGGTGATACTATACATATATAAGTAAATATGTTTGATTGCAAATACTGAAATATGATCAAAAGAGTGCTTGCCTAGTATTGAATCAAAATGCTCGACCTTCCTCGAATACTGGAACTGGTTGACTCGTGGGTTCAGTTCTAGTCCTGAAATCATAGAATATTAAATTTATGTGGCAATTAATTAGAACGCGTTTTATGGTGTCCAACCTTTTCTGAACCGCTTGAAATTACTAAAAAGATGCGTTGCTCAACTAAAAGTTATTAACTTGACACATTTTAATTTGTCATATTTTAATTGACAGCAATTTTATTTCCTGTATTTTAATTTGGCACAAAATTTTATTTTAGTGAGGTATTAAAATCATCATTTTTAGTTATTACAGGATTTGCAAATTTTATATACTCATTACTTAATTAATCATGGTTACTTACTAACTTTTTTATTTTTAGGTGAACTACAAGATGATTAATTAAACTAAACGTGGTTCAAGGCAACCAAAAATATTTTCTATATTTCCTCTCTTTACTTTTCTTCTCTCCTCTCATTTTCTTTTCTCTCTCCTTTTCTTTTCTCTCCCTAGAACCAAACTCTCTTTGGTCTCTCTCGGTTTCTCCTCCTTCCTCCTTGTGGCCGAACTGCTCTTGGTCTTTCTCTCTGTTCTCCTCCTCACCCTACTCTACTACTCATCTCTCCTCCTACTCCTCTTTACTCTCCTACCTTTCTCCCCATGTCGGTCTCCACTGCCACCTCCCGACCTCGCCGATCACCATACTCCCGATCCGACGGCCTCGGCTTGGTGTCCTTCGGTCGCTTTTCGCACCGCACCTCCGCTAGGGCTCATTTCAACCCTCAACCTCCTTCTTAGCTAGAGCCAAGGATTGAAATCTCGGTATCGTTATAAATAACGTCCGTGGCTGAAGAACAAAATCTTGGCGAGATCTCGCTATTTAAAACAAATTTCGAACAAATTGTAAAAAAATTTAAATTCCGGAATTTAAAACTGAAATCTCGACTGGTTTTGCCGAGATCTCGGCAAAATTGTACCGAGCGAAAAATGGCTCAAACGATGTCAAAAAAATTGAAATTTTTTTGGAGGTTCCTAAAACATCAATGATATTCCCATAAAAATTTCAGATTATTATCAATCTCTGGAATTTTTAAAAATTCAAACATTGCTACTATCTTGATAAAACACTGACCGGCAAGTTTGAACTGAATGAAAAATGAAACAAACCACATTGTAAAAATTTTAAAAAAATTTTGCATGGTTATGAAGTATCATTAATTTTCTCATAAAATTTTCAGATGATGATCAAGCTTCATAAATTTTTAAAAATTCAGAAAGTGCTACTGTCCTGATAAAAACTTTACCGGTAAAATTCAACCAAATGAAAATGGTACAAACCATTTTAAAAAAATTTGATAATTTTTGTGGATAGTCCTGTTGTATCATTAATGTTTCTATATAATTTTCATATGATGATCAAGCTTCAAGAAGTTCCAAAAATTCTAATAGTGCTACGTCCTCATAAAAGTCTGATGAGCAATACATAGATTTGTTTTAGCAATCAAAAATGTTTAAAATTTTAGAAAAAAATTTAGAAGGTTTATAATGAAATTTTCAATCATGGTCATACTTCAATGAATTTATAAAATTCTTACAAATACAGTGTACCATTTATGTTCTTTCTATTTTTTATTTTTGAAATATAACAAACGAAGTTCAATGCATACATAGATTTGATTGGGCAAAAAAAAAGTTGATTTTTTTTTAAAAAAAATTAGAGAATGGTACTAAGGCAATTATTAATCTTTCATAAAAATTTTGGATCATTATCAAACTCGAGAAAATTTATAAAATATTGACAAGGTTACTGTCCCAATTATGTTCATTTTGTTTTTGATTTTTTTAAAGATAACAAATGAAGTTAAATTATTTTGAAAATTTTTCAGTATGATCCTACACTTCCTAGGATGGTACGTAAATTTTTCACATTATGATAAAGCATGTACAATTTTATAAAAATCCGACAGTGTTTCTGTAGTTTTTAAAAATATCTGAAAATTTTGGTTTTTCATCAAATTTTCATAGGAGATGACTTTCTTAAGGGTTATTGGACCAAATCCGGTCAAATACGATAAAAAAAAGTCAAATTTTGGTCAAAAATGGCTAGATCTCATCAAGATTTTCGAGATTATTGTAGCAATTCGATTTTTTTGAATTTTTTTACTCCGGACGGCATTTTAAAATTCGTCCACGTCTTAAAATCAGGATCTCAGCGAGATCTCGTGAAATTTCATCGAGATTGGATCCTTGGCTGGAGCCCGGCTCTACTCGGTTTCCCTCCCTACTTTGTTTTGCTTATTCCTTACAGGTTCAGTACTTGCCTAAATCCATTTTACCCTGATTTGATTTTCAGACCTAAGGGTCTGCTGCTTGGTCTATGATGATTTGGGTGAGGGGGGACTCTAGGTTTAGGAGGCATGGCGACGATACATAGTGACTCCTAGTGCGTCAGGGAGCATTAGGCCTCACTGGGCACGAGCTATGCAGCCCCTAGGGTGAACTTTCTCACTGGGACCCCTAATACCTCTACCCTCTTTAATAGCTCTTTGGTCTGCCCCAGATCTTGGCTTTGCACATATCTTATTGCTAGAATGGACTAAGAATGGGGGTTTACCTGGATTGCAAAATAGGAATGGGGATGGGGATGGTCCTGATAATGAGATGGGATGGAGATGTTGATGCTCTGGTGGTGAGGCTAAGGAGTTGATGGAGATGGCTGAGGCTCGATCTTCCTAACTCTGGGCCTTCTCCTGGCTTCCCTTCTCCTGGTCTCCTCTTCTTCTTGCCTTGCTTCGGCTGGCTCCTAGCTCTGCCTCTTCTCCTTGCCTTGCTTCGGCTGGCTCTTCTCTGGTTCTTGCTCCGCTGTTCTCAGTTAGAATGTGTTGAGAGGGGAGTGGATAGCTGTACTACTGGGTTCGGAGGCCTCTTTACCGGGTTTGGTCTTATCCTCCTTTTATTGTGGTTCTCTTACCTTTTTACCCTTGCCCTTCTTACCAAGTTACTATAGGATATTTGCTACTATTCGCATTTTGGCTATGGATACCCGCAGCCCTACCAAGTTTGTATAACATTGCCGGATGATGAACCCGAGAGTAGAGAGAGGTGCCGATCCGTCATGGATGGATCGTATCTCGATGAGCGATACCCTCGCCTCTGCAGTGTCCGACGGCAATTTCCGAATTTTAACTTTTGCTATTCTTGCATTATGGTTTACTTACGCATGACATTGGTTATTAAGTAAAATTACCAATTATCTTATTGATTAGTTGCTTAATAGTTTTACTGGCTTAATTAAATCTTTGGGTTGTTTCAGTATCAGATCGATGAAATACAGCAGTTCGAGTGAATGTGAGATGTATAAAATCTGGCAATGCTTTTGCTCTTTTTAACTTCCTTTGAAGGATTGCTATTTATAAGAAGTTGCATAATATGTTAAGAAATTAGAAGAAACGTTCAAGTTAAATGCATATTGTTCTGTAATAAGAAGCATGCCAGGATACTAAATATATTTAATATATTCAGGTCCATCTGGACGATGCCATTTCAAATATCAAACTTGAGCTGTTCTGTCAAATTGCTAGCCAACCTGCCTTTAACCAGCTGAGAACTGTTGAGCAACTTGGGTATATAGCACGTCTTTCTCTAAGGTACATGTTACAGGTTATTGTGTTTAGACGTATTGCTTGTTACTTAGTCTTTCTAGGAGAAATATAATCGATCATTTATAATCCTAGCTTACAATGATATCCTTATTCATCAGATCTTATTATGGAGTGCGCTCAATTGAGGTTGTTATTCAGTCCACAGTAAAGGTACAAGTTCAAAGTCATAGTAAATTAGGAATTGATATGAAAAATATTTTGCTGCTTTCTCCTACTGATCTTATATCGGATGCCTAGGATCCTTCATATCTTGATACTAGAGTTGATGAATTCTTCAAGATGTTCGAAAGCAAAATCCATGAACTGTCTTACAAGGATTTCAAGGTTAGTGGCTTCAGTTTGGACTTCAGAACTAATTGAGCTATCAGATTTTCCTAAGTTATATTATTTTTTTAAAACAAGGCAGAGCTTTCATAAGTACTCATTATATGTTCTCTTTTTTTAAAAGACAGCAGAAGCTGTGAATATATTAGCAGGAAGCATAAAATTTACAGGGCGCATGATACTGCGCCAGGTTTATGTACAAAACCGAATGTAATATGCTCTCTAAATATCGATTATTGAGTTATAGGGCCACGTGGACTACAGGACCTAGTGCTGGATGTAGAACAGGACTTAAGATAGTGGAATAGAAAACTGGAGTGTAAAACCATATACATGATCACAACATAGAAGGGATGGAGAAATATGATGCGCCATAGTTCAATTTATCCATACTTGTTAGCAGAGTATTGGACTATTATGTCCTCATTCAGAGCACATTAATTCACATTATTCTAGCAGATTTTTGAGCGACTATGATGTCTTCATTCAGAGCACATTAATTCATATTATTCGACTATTTGTGCTTTAGTGTAGCTCAGGCATTGACATGGCCTTCTTATTGCAGAGAAATGTCAAATCACTTGTTGATTCGAAGCTGGAGAAATTTAAAAACTTGTGGGAGGAGTCTGGCTTCTACTGGGAAGAGATCGAGGCAGGAACTCTCAAGTTTGATAGGGTTGAGTCTGAGGTAACTGTTTTCCTTTCAGGCCACAACGCACGACCATTGTAAGAGAAATTTCTATCAAATATAAAGCAGACAGGAAAATAAATAAAGAAAACTACTAGCGCAGTTTTCTAAAGTTACATTTTAGGAAACATAAAATCGCTCTTCTTTCCAAAGAAAAATGGTTATATGTCCTTGATTCGCAAGATATGTGACCTCAAATACCATTTGCAGGTTGCTCTCCTAAGAGAGCTCAAGAAAGAAGAGTTCATCCAATTCTTCGATCAGTACATAAAAGTCGATGCGGCTCAAAGAAAGACAATAAGCGTGCAAGTCTTCAGCGGCAGCCATTCGGCGGAGTTCAAGAAGGCTATCGCCGAAGCTGATCCACCCAAAACTTACCGGATTACGGACATATTCGGCTTCAAGCGATCGAGGCCTCTGTACCGCTCGCTGAAGGGAGGCCCAGGCCAGATCACAATGGACTGACAGCTATTACGTTGCTATTCTCTTCCCTGTAGTATATATTATATAGCCTGTGCATATGCATGAACTCAATTCCAATTTCCAATTGGCTTTGTAATGGCCGCTCACGATTGCACAATGCTATTCGATCTTCATGTATGGATTCTGTTTGCACCGGTATTTGGCAAGATATGGTCAAATTGTCAAGCTGAAGATAAAGATATATTTTGGCCAATATCGGATAAGGAAAGTATAATTTAAATATAGATTATAACCAATATTGATCTAAACATAGGATCTGTCCGAGTAGAGGTTGATATGGATCATAGTGGATTTCGTGTCGGAGATGGATACGATGGGCCGATGTGCTATAAAAGATGGTCGAGGGCAAGCAAGAAGAACAACACAATCAAATCAATCAACTCAGACATTTTTATTTACTTTTTTGTCAATTAGGAATAGGCTTGTAACTTAGATTTTCTCCTATAATCCGATTCTGATTAATAAAATTGCTCATCGCTGATTATTGGTCTCTATCAATTATGCCAATTAGGTTTGATTTTCTCTCGATCTTATCTGACATCACCTTTTTCAGAAGATCTACCTCCATCATCTGTTTAGTCCTAATCGCTAGTTAGACTTAACTTTACCTTAGATTTGATAGGTCTTTTGGTTGTTTAGGTCTCTACCGATTGTCTCGCTAGATCGGCTCGAGCGTATTTTTTATCTTACCGATTATAGGATCAAATTGGTTGCATGCCTTGAACCCTTGAACCCAAGTGTTCATCGCGTGTTGTAGCCGATAGCAAGGATTCAATTTCGCTTTTGGATGAAATTTCACCACGGTTTAAATCCGAAATTTCCGTGAAATTTCATTATTTTGGACGAAATCTGTTCAAAATTTGAAAAGAAAAATTCAAATCCGGTTTTTATTACCGAAATTTCAGCCAAAAATCCGAAATTTCGGCCGAAATTCCCGAAATTTTAGCAAAATTGAACTGATCAAAAAATAGTCCAAACGTTGTCAAAAATTTTTTAAATATTTTCTGAAGGTTCCTGACACATCATAGATGTTTTCATTAAATTTTCATGTGATTATCAAATCTGAGGAATTTATAACAATTCAAACATTGCTACTGTCCTGATAAAACGTTGACCGGCAAGATTGAACCAAATGAAAATTAGAACAAACGAGGTTATAAAATTTTTAAATTTTTTTGGATGGTCCTGACATATCTATAATATTCTCATAAAATTTTCATATTATTATCAAATGTCATTAATTTTTTAAAATTTGAACAGTGCTTCTGTCCTGTTAAAAGGCATATTGGCAAATTTGAACGAAATGAAAAATTGTCCAAACCATGTTATAAAATTTTGAAACTTTTTGTGGATAGTCCTGATGTAGAATTAATGGTTATATAAAAGTTATAGATGATGATCGTGCTTAAATAATTTTTAAAAAATCTGACAGTGCTACATCCTGATAAACGGTTTAAAATTTTTGAAAATTTTACAGAAGGTTGATAAGGAAATGCTGAATATCTCATAAAAATTTTGAATTATGATCACTCACCAGTGAATTTATAAAATTCTTACAAGACACAGTACCATTTATGTTCTCTCTTTTGATATTTGAAATATAATATAACAAATGAAGTTCAGTGCTTACATAGATTTGATTGAGCAAAAAAGTTAAAATTTTTGAAAATTTTATATAATATTACTAAGGCAATTATTAATCTCTCATAAAAATTTTAGATCATGATCACACTCAAGAAAATTTATAAAATTCAGACAATGTAACTGTCCCAATTATGTTCATTCTGTTTTTGATTTTTTAAAGATAACAAATGAACTTAAATTATTGTTAAAAATTTTCTTTATGATCCTACGCTACTCATAAAAGTATCATAAAATTTTTAGCTCATTATCAAGCTTGTAAAATTTTATAAAAATCTAAAAGTGTTTCTACCAAAATTTTAAAATGTCTCAAAAATTCATTTTTTTCAAAAAAAAATTGGTCAAATCCGGCCTTAAAAGTTCAAATTCCGGTAAAAATTCATGAAATTTCATCGAAAAAACTGGAATTATTGTAGCAATTTCAAATTTTTTAAATTTTTTTATTTGGCTGGTAGTTTAGATTTCATAGAGGCCCGAAATCTGAAATTTCGCCAAAAATTTGCTGAAATTTGTAACCCTGGCCGATAGACCCTCTTCATATTTTTCGCGCCAACACACTTTTGGCATGCCGAGGACCCGATGTCTTCATCGGGAAGTCAATTCCACCGTCCGATCTCAACACCGGGTTATAATCATTCCAATATTGAACAATTTAACACCAAAGCAACATAAAGAAATTGAAGATCTGAAAGTCAGACCGAAGAGATGATGCTAAGTCGCTATCAAAAACCCGATGTGGTGTTACTCAGAAGGCTGCATTGTCGACGGTTAATGCCCACGGTGACGCAGGGGTTACTAATAGCTCGGTGAGTCAATACATGCCAAGACAAGCTAAATTATCGATTATGATTAATCAATCGTGCATCATACCTTGATTAACCAATCATTGGCTTTAGTCACGACTCTTGTCGATGATAGCTAATAGCGTAAAACCATAGCTTAAGAGTTGGCATCACCGAAGCCTGCTTTGACCCAATGCAAGCTTTGCTTAATTATCCTGCTTATTCAAGAACGCAAAACAGCACAATAACCTATCCTAAACCATCGCCTATAACTTCATCCTTAACTATGATGCCAACCCAACCCATCATATACTTTCGTGAGAACCTCGTGCACTAGGGTTGCGACACAAGATACACCGATGTTGCTAAGTTGATGCAACAACCAACTTACCACCGTCTTATCAGGGTGCTTTTACTTGGTTTACCAGCTTGCCCCCAAATTCGGTTTATTTTTGGACCAATTTGGAAAACCAATTCCATGAGTACTTCTTCTTTGGCGACCGAACCTAGGATTTATGACTTGAGCTCTATTCGCCAAAAGTTTGGGAAATCAAGAATGAGGTTATATCAAAATATTTAGGAGATAAGGAATCGTTGTTTTAGCTGCTACTATACCCAACAACCAATTAGCCGATTTGG